>VXAA01002479.1:296054-406073 GCA_013399115.1 Anseranas semipalmata
CAAGTTTCCATTAAATGAAAGAGGAAAATGCTATGTATAAAATTAAAATAGAGCACAAAGTCAAGGGTAACATCAATTTACTTACCATCTTCCAGGAACAATCAGAAATTGCCCATGTGCTACGGATATCCAGATATTGTCTTATTTATCTTAGTTCATAGTAATTTGATGATGAGAAAAAATTATAATGTGGTTTTACAAGAAGCTTTTACAGGGCCAATTTGTATGCCTCATTCAGCGAGGGGAGGGAAGGGTTGCAAAATCTGGTAGATAATACCTCTGAATATCTAATAATGGAAGTTACTGTCTGAAGCAAATTCCTGGATGTACATGAATTTTTCATACCAAGTGAGGTGGCCATATTTTTATCATTTTGTCTTGAAGGACCGGGTTTAATGTGATTTATTTGTCAGTTTTCTGAAGAAGTGTAAAACTACAAAGTCCCAGGAAGACCAAGGCTGGCAGGAGCTCAGGGTCTCTGTCCCACCCTGCTCCTAGCAGGTCCCCATGGCTGGAGTTTGAACATCTCCGGATGGAGCCCCACAACCTCCCTGAGCAGTCTGCCCCAGTGTCTGCCCGTCCTCACAGCAAAATGTTTTATTTATTTTTAAATAGGTTTTCAGGAACTGAATTTGTGCCCATTGCCTCCTGTCCTGCCACTGGGTGCTGCTGAAAAGAGCCTGGCTCCACCTTCTTTACACCCCCCATCAGGTGTTTATAGGGTACATGGGTAAGATCCCCCTGAGCCTTCTCTTCTCCGGGCTGAACCAGCTGAGCTGTCTCCCTGCACGTTGGATGCTCCAGCCCCTTCATCTTCTTCGTGGTCCTTCACCAGACTCGCTCCGGTAAGTCCTTGTCTCTCTTGTCCTGGGGAGCCCAGAACTGGTTCCAGTGCTCCAGGTGTGTCTCACCAGTGCTGAGCAGAGGGGAAGGATCACCTCCCCTGATCTGCTGGCAATGCTACCTAATGCGGCCTACGATGCCAGTGGCCTTCTTTACTGCAAGGGTGCATTGCTGGTTCCTGGTCAGCTAGTTGCCCACTGGGACACCCAGGTCCCTCTCTGCAGAGCTGCTTTCCAGCCGCTCAGCCCCAGCATGCACTGGTACACGGGGGTTTTCCTCCCAGGGACAGGACTTGGAATTTCCCTTTGTTGTGCTTCATGAGGTTCCTGCTGGCCCACGTCTCCAGCGGGTCCAGGTCCCTCTGGTGTGTCCGCCCGGTGTGTCAGCCACTCCTCCCAGTGGAGTGTCACCTGCAAGCTTCAGTTTTGCTGAGGCGCTGAATAGCTCAGACATGTACAAGCTACTTGTACACTGTGAGCGTGTACGAGAAGGAGTTCAGAAGATACAGAACACCAGAGTGTTTGTTAAAAATGTCTATCAGAAAGAAGGAAGGCTGGGCAAAATCTTCAAAAGGGATCAAACAACTTAGAAACCTGAAATGACTTTCAATGAGACATTGTAACTCATTTTTGAAATCGAGTCTTGAGTTTCTGTGTCACCTACATGGCTTTGAAAGGGTCATCTTTGACTGCTATCACATTTTGCAGAATTTACGACCTGGATGGAAGAATTTGCAGAGAAAATGAGATGCCAGCAAAATGAAAATGAAGGAAATGAACTGTAGAGAAATGTCAAGTGAATTATTTCAGAAATTTCTTCCATTTCACTGTGTCTTATCTAAAAATTTGTATCAAAAGGAACCTTTAAGTATTCATATTATCTTAGCTTTCATCTCACATGAAGCAGATTAGCTAACAGTAGCGAACTTAGTATGCAGGAAAATGGAAAATGGGTTTAAATAACAAATGTACACAAAACCACCACAGAAAACATGCTGAGCACCATTTTTACAAACTGTGCTCTGAGCTTAATAATCAGATGTGTTAATAATTCATCCAAGACTGCTTCCTGCTTGGTGATGGTGCAGTCTAAGGTATGGGTTAAGGCTCCTGCTTCTTCAGAACTGCAGGTTACTCCCTAAATGCCAGGAGTTGCTTTTGATCCATGCCGTTGCTCGTGGCTGTATGGTCATATGGTGACCACAGGGGCTCTGAGAGTCCTTGACTTCTAGAGGTGATAACACAGACCTAGAGATCAGGTGGTTTTTGGAATATTGACCTTGGAGGTATGCAGAGGTTGGGCCCAAACTTACAAATGTGCTGAAGGTGGGATCCCCTTCTCCCAAAGTACCAAAACTGCTCTGTATTTTAAAGATGCAACATGGCCATTACTAAGTAAATGTATGTCATAAGCAGGAGATGCAGCTTTCCTGGACATGTACCATAACTTCCTGCCTGCCCACGAGGTCTTATAGGTCCCACTCAGGCTGGGTATGTGCTGGATTTATTCCTTTTTTAACAGATTGTGGCTGTCACTTTATGCATTTCCCTTCTTTGTAAGGCAAGCTTCTTGGAGCAGAACAAGTGTGTACATGAACATGTGGAGCAGTGATTTACATTAATTACTCCCTAAGTGACTGGTTTCCCCAGGAAGCTCTCCCACTGTGCGATGTACATAGATGCATATGACACTCATAGCAATGCTGTGATGCTCTTTGAGGATTTCGTGCTTCCTGTGCCACACTCAGATTTGTCACGTTGCAGGGTATCAGCCTCTCAGAAGCTGCTCCGCTGGAAAGACAAACAACATATGCTAGAAATGCAAACACGTGTTGTTACATTTATTACGAGAACTGCTGATGAAAATTAAATACAGAATGAGTCCTTTGTAGATTATGAGCTTGACCATGTTTATGCACGGTAGGAGAAAATGTGATATCACCACTTTCTTGATTAGTACAGAGAAGACAGAAATTAGTAAACAGCGAAAAGCTTGTTGTTTTCCAGAGTCAGAATATAACTCAATATTTTATTTTGTTTTTGAAGGGAGAAGGAAAAGAAAATTTAACTTCATCTAAACAGAGAAATTGAAAGCTTAAACAGTAAAAATGCTGTGGTTCTACTGAAAGTATTGTATGTGTGCACCAATATAGGTTTTTAGAGGTACACGGTCTTTTGAAATACGGATGAGAAATTGATCCTGTGCCTTTCTGAGTGTTAAAAATGCAGAACTCTCTTGGAGGAATTAGTTGCTTTTGCATAAAAACGGCCTCCTCCAGGACCACTTCCACCTGACTGCCCAGACAAGCGGTGTGGTGGTACCAGCTGCTGCCCGTGTGCTCAGCACTGTGTGCGGTGCTGTCACTACAGCTGCCTTTGATGCACGCGTGGAGGCTATTGCTTGCACACAGTCAGTGTTTGTCCTGCATTTTCCCTGGTGCTTTATTTTGATGGTGGTTTTGAACTTCTTTGCTGCATGTTCCAGGCTGTCACTAACTTGCTGCAGTCTCGTTGGCCATTTCTGTCCACCACCTCCCCACACGTGTCCTGTATTGTCATTACCTGACCTGCCTGCAGTGGCCTTTGGAATATTATTATTACTCCAAATCTGTGAATGCCCACCGAGCTGCTAAGCCTTCCACATGATGAATATTTATTGTCTCTTTGTTGCCTTTGACATACTGCATTTCTGATTTTCTACTTGCAACAGGCAAATCAGGCACTCTGCCTTTCTCACCCAGCTATATGGGCAACAGGTCACACAGTGCTTTCATGTCAAGGTTCCCGCTGAAGACCCTCCTAGGTGTTTTGGGTAGCCATACCGTGCCCTCACCATGGAGCAGGAGGTGTGGCCATGCCGGCTGAGTGCTTGGGTCTGGGGGCAGGCGATGGGGTCTCCCTGGGGCTGGGTGCCCGTGGGCAGCGCAGGGACGAGGTGCAGGCAGAGCTGGGCTGCACCAGCCAGGGCACCACGGGAGATGATGCCACAGCCAGAGGCAATCAGGTCTAGTGGAAGTTGTCCCTGGCATGGCAGGGGGGACAATCTTTAAGGTCCCTTCCACCCCAAACCTTTCTGTGATTCTGTGAGTGGCAACCAGGAGGCACTTGTTGGGAACAAACATGTGTCGGGTGAAACTCATTTCCTTCCTCAGAAAAGCTAGAGGCATCGAGGGGAGGGGAGCGAGGGCTGTGGTCACGCACTTTGACTTTGCAGTTTATTAGAAAAGAGCCTCTGAGGGACGAAGACCTTTCACACATCACCTCCCAGCTCGCTGCTTCCCCTGGCAGGTGGATATTACTCTTTTCTTTGGTGATGAACAAACTAGGGAACTCTTCAGCTTCCTCTCAGGGCACAAGAGTATCATTCTGCTTTTTTATCAGTTCAGAAAGAAACTGTTCACTGAATTGCCTTGATTTCTGTCCATCATTGTCAACATTTATTGTAAGCCCCATCCACTAATGGTCTTGCATAATTCCTATGGTTACTTTTGTTTCTGTTACACTTAAAACCCCACAGCATTTTCTCTTCTGTATTGCTTGTACAGCTACCAAGGAGGTATTTTCTCTTGACGCCACCAAGTTCGCCACCCAGCTCACCATGCTTTGCAGGCTGGTGGAGAGCACATTTGCACCGCTCCGGAGTGAGTGAGGGATCCGTCCGCACCCACAGCCTGTGAGTACCAGAGCTCGCCACCACCTCTGCTCTACACTCTAGACTCTGAATTACTCTTAGTAGAGGCTTTTTCTTTCATATTTGATATGTATATATAGTCACAGGTACATTGTAATGCACCTACTGGATGATAGCAAATGCTATATTTACTCTTTAAGGACTCAGTTTTATTTTTTTAATGCATTTGTTTTTTTAAGATAAAGACAATATCGTCTGAAGAAAAAGAAATAGAAATTGTGAAAACACACACACACACACACACACAAGATACTTAGTATCATTTTGAAATTTCAAAGGATTAAAAGGGGGAAAATGCCAGTCATATTACTGTGATCCTGATGTATTTGAGTCTTGAACATTAGGATTTCAAAGGTATAGGACCAAGGAGGTCTATAAAGTAGATTTTTAGACAGCTTTGTCTATTACTGTTAGAGGTGTTGTTTGACAAATCCATCTGCATGCGGATGTCCCTCCTGGCTGCATATGACAGGTCAAAACAACACATTGAATAAGAATATAGTCACCCTCTCTACACCACATCCATTTATGCTCTAAATATTCAAGCCCCAAAGGATTAGGGCTGAAGCTTTTTTTGCTGCATTTCAACACTCATTGGCGCAAAGAAAGCAGAGTTATTTGCCGAGGGATGGACTAGTCCTGAGAGAAGTCTCTCCTGTGGAAACTGAATCTATTTTGAATACCTTTCTCAAACAATGCCCACCAGACAGATGCAAAAGCTAGCTTACAACTATTCTCCTCAGAAACAGGCTCTGGCTTGGCCATTGGAGTACTCCCGTGTATTCTTTCCATCCTTCTGAAGTCTCTGGATCTGCTGCACATTTTTATATTTTCTCTGTCTGAGCTTCCTGCGCACAGCTAAACATCCACTTCACAACTCTGACAATGTCTGAACAGAGAGGCATGGCTTCACCATAGAGAACAAATAAAAGGCAGGTGCAGGCCTTGTAGATGAAGATTGCTGTTATGGTAATTCAGAGTAGGAGGTAATGACTGGCTAAACAGAATTAAATCATTTAGCTTTTGTTTAAACCAAAACCAAAACAAAAACAAGTCTAAGAAAGGATAAAAAAAATTGAATGTGAAGCATCAAAAAATATTCTTATTTTAACTCGAGACATATTTATGACAAGGCACTGCAAAATACAGAAAGACATCTGAATTGGGAAGAGTAGGTAAAAACAGAGGAAACCAAACTCATGAGCTTGGTCCCTTCCTGCCCTTTAAAAGGGCTGTACCAAAAGAGCCTCTTTTTACACACATTCTGTTTTCCTTATTGCTCCATCGTACAGCAGCTTGCAGTTGTGCTGGGTCCAGATGCATATTTTTATTGGCATATGTTGGGCTTGGGCACTGCAGTGATCTGGGCCTGTCTTCCCCTCCGTGTTGAGTTAAAAGAGACTTGATATACTTTGAGGAGATGTCTGGGTGTTAAGCGGAACAGCTACTGATACTGTGAGAAAAAATTCTGCTCAAATCAAAAAGCAAAATTACTCAGGCAAACTTTACTGCAAGTGAGCATAGCAGTGGAGTATGCTGTTATTGCACTATACCTGCTGAGATGCTGGTAAAAATGGCATCGCCAGCTGCCTACTAATAATTATGGAACATATTAACACTTTCCAGTGGATGGTTTAATTGCTTCCTCCCTCAGGAAAACAAATTTCATGAACCTCAGCCTGTTGTTATTTATGATGCATTTAAAGCTTTTTCAGTAATCTTTGCAGTGAATTATTGTACATGCCTGCAACATGTGAAAGTCAGGTGTGCTACAGCCCAGCATTATGAAGCCCCATTGAATATTTGCTCTATTGCTTTTGTTGCCACAGTTTGTTTTCCAACAGGAACATTAAAATCTGAGGCTGGCTATAACAATCTTTGAATGATAAAAATAAAGATAATGGCATTTAAAATGGGATTTCAGCGTAATGAGCTATGGTAACGCTGATACCCGAGTACTTGCTAGTGGCCTAGGAGCACTGCCGAGTGGCCCGTTTCAGCACTGCTGTTACGCACCGAACCATCACTGAAGTGGAACCAGTGCTTTCACTGGTGGATAAAGGTTTGGGAAGGGGAAGAGCTGGCTCAGAAGTGGGCTTTGGTGCTGTAGTAGAAACGCTGGATGGTGCTGCTGTAAAACTGGCGTCTTTGCCCTCAAAGTGTCACTGGGAGACACAGGACATGTTTCTGGAGAGACCACCTGAGTTGGGGCTGGGGACTCAGGTTTGGTTCAAAGTCACCAGGCGAAAGCATGCTCCATACCTAACCTTGCATTTGTTCTTGCTCTGGAATAAGGGCTTTTCCTCGCCCTGGTGTGGCAGCGGTGAGTGCAGCCAGGAGGTGCGGGTCCGTGTCCCACAACCGGAGCGCCTGGGCAGGGGGCTCGGTGTGTGCCAGCCGGGGGCTTGGTGTGTGACGGGCAGGGGGCTCGGTGTGTGCTGAGTGGGGGGCTCGGTGTGTGCCAGCGGGGAGCTCGGTGTGTGCCGGCAGGGGACTCAGTGCACGTCAGGCAGCTCCTCTCTGCCTGCAGCGGGGCCAGCGGGGCTAGGCCACCCTCGTTAACAGGAGCGCCTGCTGGTAGCGGGGCACGGTACCATGTTACGCCGCACAGACCTGCTGCGTCCCAGGAAAATGCTTTTGCAGAGCCACGAGCACAGCAGTGGAAAGAAGCCAGATGCTTTAGGTGCATGCGAAGGAGGTGTGAGGAGGAGCACGTGCAAATGACAGCGCTGTGCCCACCCCCTGCTGAGGTGTCCCCTCACCTCTTGGCTGCTGGTAACGTTGCTCTTGCCTAACGTCTCTGCCTGTGCGTTTCCAAGGCTGAATTTCACTTGTGCTTCTACTTTCTATGGATCTTTAACTATGCAGCTCTCGGAGCAGAAATGTTGCCTGCTTGACTGCTCCGTGTAGCCTGGCATATCTGGCCACCGTGTAATTAACATAGTTTTTGACAAGCTATGCTAAAGGGAAGGTTTTTTAGACTGTAGAGGCAAGCACTTGAAGGTCAAATTCATTTTTGTCCCTGCAGCCTTAATGCTTCTCCATACATTTCTACCCTGTGCATTGAATGGAAAAGATATCATGTGAGCATGTAATTACAGACTGTATTATAGTGCAATAATTCCTCAGCAAGACAGCTAAAGACTGACTGAGAGCTAATCTATCCAAAACCAATATTCCAGTCCCAGCACAGGCTGGACTTAGGCCGGGATGTAAGCCAGGAACAGCTTTTGTGACACTGATGAATACGGTTTAGCTGCTGATGGATGGAGAGCAGACATCCCCTTTTATCCTTCTAGACTGCTCTGGCACTCAACCCTGTGCCACTACCCTGCCTGAAAGTAAGGGCAAAATGTTCAAGAACATGCTAACACTTTTTGAGCTTTTTTACCCAAGAAGCAGTGGCAGAAAATTGCATTTCTGCTGGCAGAGCTGACCACGGAGCCGCACAAGATGCAGCTCCTGCTTGGGCTGCTCGGCAGCAGCGCCCAGTACCAGACGTGTTCTGGAGGAGGGTCTGGGGGAGCAAGCTGCAGGGCAGGGCTGCGCACAGTCCAGCTGTAATACTGTGCTTTTGGTCATTAAGATAACACCAATGTAAGTGCCGAGCTCCAAGCTCGATGCCTGCGGCGCCTCGGAGCTGGCGGTGCCGCAGGGTGTTCGTGTTCCGGCATGGCACGTGCGATACGCACAATGACCCCTTCTGCTGTTGTTTTTGTCAGCTTCCTACAGAACGCAACCGAGAGAAGGAAAACGGCGAATCTGGGCAATTGATAGCTCAGCCAGGCCTGGAAGGAGTGCAAGGGGGGAAGCGAACAGACATCTCCAGCTGCAAGGCTGTGTCCTCACCGGCTGTGAAAACCAGCTGGAAGAGCGGCTTTAATAGCTTTTCTTAGCCCCCGCCCAGTGCTGGTGATTCTCATAATGGAAAATGTGAAGGAGTTTAAAAGAAAGTGCTTATTATGTGATTTCCTGTATTAGTTAAAGTCTCAGACTATCAAACCAAATTCAAAGCAACTTTGGGAATGTTAAGGTACTTTTAAAATAAGTGGATGTTGCTGCTATATTTCTGTCTACTGGATCAGCCAAAGTGACAGCTAAACAGAAAATCCATTAGAAAATTTATATGTGTACTGTTGTTTGGAAGTTGGAAGAAAACATATTTTGATGTTTAGATACAAGAAGTATGATGTTCAGGGACTGGAATAATCCCCACAGGACACAGTTCATTCGCAGTACATCATCCAAGGACAGTCAGCTTCAGGCTCCACTTTAATTTCCTGGCGAGCTTCACAGCAATATTTATTTCGCAGACAAAAAAAAAACAAAAAAAAAACACCCTGCATCTAGTGAATATTTATATCAAAAAGCAAAGGATTTTTTAATAACTGATAGTACATAAATCCATGAACAGGAGAGACTGGAACAAAAATTGAAAGGTCTAAGTATGTGGACAGTTTGGTTGTAATTTCTAATTAGAAGGAGTAAGATAAGCGTTATGGTCATGATTCATTTTTATATAGATAGAAGATTAGGAGCGTCGAGCCAATCTTTTGCAAGACCGCCCACCCACCAGGCCGGCTGTAGGTCCGCCACGTCATCTGCGATGGCCAAAGCAGCCCGGACAGAGCCCGTCGCCCTGGGCTGGAGGCCATGGTGCCTGGCATCCCACCGAGGAGCACGCGCGGCGCTGCGGGGCCGTGCGCCCTCCCCTGGGCCCGCTGCCCGCAGCCAGCCCCAGGGGAACAGGCAGCGGGGCGGGCAGGGGGCTGCAGCAGGCGGGCAAGCTCTGGCCCAAGCGTGCCCACACCGAGCAGAAGCTGTGCCTGGTGCGTGTTCGTCCTGTGGGGACATAGATTTGGGACACACAAAAACCGCAAAGATTTGCACTTCTTTAGCAGAAATTAGAGTGCTTTTTGACTCACTCAGGTGAGTCAAAACTGCAGCAAATGACGGTATATATGGTGTCTTTTTTAAAAAATTACTACATGAGCAAAAAATGTTTGCCGTTTATTAGCGAAAAATGTTGTCACTGGGTGATGTGGGTGGAAGTGGAGCTCCAGAGCTGACCGAGCCCAGCCTCCTGCCCACAGTGGGCCAGTGCCAGCAGCGTGCTCAGGATGCTGCCCAGGAAAGTTTTCAGCATCTCCAAGGACTTTAACAGTACTAGGAGATATTGGAAGAACCACGGCAGAAACCACTGTGGTTCACACAAGGCTTTAGCACTGAGTGTATCTGAACTGTGGATTGGAAAACCATAGCATGAGAACACACGCTACCGTTGAAAACCCACAAAACTGCTGTACCACTTCCAGCTGGCAGCCGAGATCCATCAAAGTCTCATTAAACAAATGCCTCCCTTACAAAAGAATATGAAAGATGGAAAAAAAAATAAGGTGTGTGTATTTCTGAGCAACCATTTAGGAAAAGATGACAGGAGTTATGGAAAATTGCAATTGAGAATTTGCAAATATTGGAATAGCTGATGGAGAGATCTGGCGAAGGCACGATACCTTGTGAGATGCAGCTTTAGAGATGGACAGAAATTTCCTCGGTGTGGATAACTTGCTGAGAAACAGAGGTAAATTAGAGGTGTGTTTCTCAGCGAGTTCCCATTCTGGTTTTCACTTTGATATGTATGTCAAACTTGGCATGCACATGTGCATCATTGTTGGGGCCAAAATTTCCCTGTGCCCAGAAAGACAGTGAAAGGCTTTTCAAATAGCTGCCTTGCACTCCAGCAAGTGCCAGCCCGGGAAACGCACGTGGATGTATAATGCCGTCACTTGGTCTTGCTCGTAGAGCAGTTGAAATGCGAACATTGTTGACTGCAAATAAGGCGCAGTCAGGAGCTCGCTGGTGGAACAGATGTAGAAATGAAAGCTCTCGCCTCTCAGCTATTCATTGCCAGCCCTCAGCTGAGGCACGGTGACTGAGGAGCTCAGCACTTGTAGCTGCTTCCCTGCAAGGGAAGCTGATTAACATAACTCCTCTCCAGCAGCAGCTGGAGCTAGTCTGAGCTGCTTTGCAGTAAGTGACCAGGCAGGACGCGACGCCGTGTCCCTGTGGATGGATGCCGGCGGGGAAGGTGGGGTGACAGCCAGTGACGGTGCTCGGGCATCCCCAGGGGTTGGTGGCTCTGTGGGCATGCTGGACACGTGCCCTGCCCCTCTCAAGAACAACCCTCGAAACCCAAGGTTTAAGTCTTGCCCCGGGTTCAGAGGCTGGGCTGAGAGGGGCCTCGGGTGCCTCGCTGCCAGCCCGCTTCACCCATTTCGGAGAGCCACAGAGGCAATCTTAAACAGCAAAAGGCAAAGAAACATGCTGGTGAATGCTGTTTCCTCTCTTCTCAACACCTGCAGATTTTTCTTTGAAAAAATGAGTGGATTGTAGGAGAGAATAATATTATAAATCAAGTTGTATTTCTATTATAATGACGAAGGAAGAACACGCTTTCTATATGCTAAACATATTCATGCAGTTATATTATAGTAACATTCCTTAAATTGATGATATTTATCAGTTGAGGAAAACAAATTGCGATATACAGAAGAAAATAATTAAAGGAAAGGGAAGAATAATAGCAGCATCACAGCAGTCAAGTCTGGCAATGTCTTAACAGAAATATTGATGTTCTTTTGGATGCATGTCAAGGAGAAATGGAAAGATAGCAGGGCAATTTCTTCTGCAGTTATAACTACAAAATATCTTTAAACTCTTGCAGTCATATATACCCAGGATGAAATTTTGTTTCCAGCAGAGTGGCTTGTCTTTGCTTTCTCTGATAGGAAAAAGAAAAATTGGTTACAAGGGAATTTTTGTTTATTTGTCTTTTTGGAACCTGTTGAGTGTCATCTATGCTATGCTTAACCTAATGTATCACTGTGAAAAAGAGGAAAAAATACAACCTGCAAGTACAGGGATCATTATGGCGAGGCCCAGTGGTGTTGTTACACTTATTTAAGGGGGCTATTGTCTTTTCCATCATTTCCCCTCTTTCTTTCCAGCTGTTGCTGATTTGTCTGAGATGTTTGCCCAGGGTAAAACTTTACAGGTCAGGGGCAGGCTCGTGTCACCTAAGTGGATGGAATTAAACTCCGTGCTCTTAAGGAAAGGCCTCGTTTTTCACTGTAAGGAGCACACATCTGGGAACATCTGGAATACAAGAGGTATTGCTGCATCTGACTGGGCCCTCTCAGACTCCGGTAACACGCAAAGCACGTGGGAGAGGCTCACATCACCTCGTTATCAGCCTGTCAGTGCCTAATTGAACAGATGCAGTGCCACGCGTGTGTGCAGCATCACTTATACATTCACCTAATGTATATACATATCAGAGGTGCTTGATGGGCCTTTTATTACAATGCGGGAATATAGCACCGTTGCTAAAGCTGTCAGGGCTTATATCGCTTGAAAAATAATTGTCCACTCCCTGGTTAGTGCTTAACACAACAGTTTTTCTAGGCCATAATATAAAGCATGACATTGATGTACTGCTGCTGCACCTTGTAACTGAATTCTAGGGCCCATGTTTCTCAGGTTTTACCAGGGACGTTCACACTGAGACTGCAAATATCCACGCAAACCTCGCTGCCAGAGCTCCCTGGTGAAGGAGGCGATGCCGATCACATCTGCCTGACTGCTCCGGTCCCACTACAGTCGCACCAATGACAACGTTGCTGCAGGCATCGCGTTTGCTGCACGGGGCAGTGGGCAGCCGCCCTCCCCAGGCACCCAGGGGCGGCTGTGGGCAGGTCTGTGCCTGGGCTGCTCTGGGGCCTGGATCTGGTACGTGGAGGCTTGCGAGGTAAGCGGGAATCAGTGGGGATTGACAGAAAACTTGCATAAAGTTTTTCTAAACTATGTGTGCTTCTTTTTAACTCTGGCTTTCTTTACAGATGTTCTTATAAACAGAAAACAGCTTGTTAACAGTAGCAAAATGGAAATTTCCTCTGTGCAATATAAATTTCAGTGATATACATGAATATAAAACAGTGTAAAACTACACTTCTTTGCAAAAACAAATGTGCCTCTGCATTATACAGGAAACACCAATACATTACAGTCATTAAGAAATATATAATATTGACATTAATTGAAGTGAAATGAGGGTGTGCTGGAACTAATGGAACCGAGGGAAAACAGGTGAATTGTGTTTTGTAACTGATGGAGCAACTCTGTAAGAGAATAATTTTTGTGCATAGTGTGACTATAATCCATCACCAGCATGGTAAGCAAACAGAATTTTGGTAAAAGCATCTACCCAGAGGCAGATTTTTAGTGTAGCTTTACACAAATGCCCATGCTCGCATGTCACAGTTAGCACAAATGAACAAAAATATTTCCCAGGTAGTTACTGTAATGGTACCGGGGCACGTGCCCTTACTGGAGACAGAGATGGACTCAGTGACATGTAGCACTGACAGCAGATTAATTGCATGTATTTCTAAAATACCTCTGTTGTTTGCTTGTGTAACTTATATACTTCTTTCAAGTATATCTGTCCTTTTGGCGACATCACATTTTTTAATTGTATTTTACTGTCCAATACCATATAATACATAGATCTACTCACCAAATGAGGACATCCTCTTGTCACATACGGCAGTTATTCAGCACCCCAAATGTGAGGAAGCATAATGGCTTGGTGAAGAGAGGTTTAGGTACTCTAATGCTGATAGTGCAACTTTTGCATTATATTTTATACAATTGAAAAATTATCAACCTGACATTTAAACAAGTCTTGTTTTAAGGCAGTATAATTTTTGCTAATGGATTGCTACATTTCATTTCCATATCTTTTTTTTTTTTCCCAGCAATTTCATGCTTAAATATCATTTACCCTTTGAATTATGTAAGGCTCTTTTTACTGTGAGGTTCCAGCAATTTGCCTTTGCCAGCCTCATGTGTGTAATTAGTTTAATTAGCACTACAGGTTTAATGGGAATATTGGTGTGTGCCGTATGCACGCTGTTCTTCACTGGACAAAGTCAAAAGTTGTGTTTCTTAATCAGCTGCAGCTGAAGTGCTCCAGTCCTTACAAGGCTTCATGCCTGAGAAGAACTGACACATTTTGCCTTTTCAGAAAGCATCATATTCTTTATTTTGGCTAAAAAGTCTGCCTCCATCTGGTCTATGCTTGGGAAACGTGAGTACCCATTGGGCATGCTCAGTGAACTGGTTTCCACAGCTTTCAAAATACGTTACCTTGGCCTTTCAGGTAATCCCTAATTATTAATGGCACACAGAATAAATAGTATTCTTACTGTCTGTGAGCAGTGCCTGCATAATGGATGGGGAGAAACAGACGCAATGCATCTTCTTAATACAGAATAAAGATATTTCACCAAACCCAGGAAAAGCTTGACATTGAAAACAGCTCCTGGGGAACTGTCAAGATGACAATAGAAAAAGCATTAACAATTCATCAACGTGCCATTAGCCCTGCATGTTAGACCTGACGCTGTACGAAGTCAATAGATCATTTTTATGCTCTACAATAGAAAGAATTGAGTGGAAATGGAAGCATATGACCTCTAGGCTACATTAAGCCATGATTAAGAAAAAGATCATTATCTAAAAAGTGCAAAACCATATTAATTTGGTCTATTTGTCTGTTGGAGTCTGAGCATTTCTAATCTGTTTACTCTCGTGTCACCTTGCTATCAATGCATAAACACTCAGCAGAAGCTCAGAAACTCAAATGCAGTGTTAGGAGAACACATTCCCCAGTATGATCATCAACATTTTTAAAGAAAATGGTGCTTGTTTTAGATTTCAAACACCTCTTTCAAGGGTTGTTGTGGCCACCTTTCAATTCAGGCTTCCCTTTATAAACAAACAAACAAACAAACAACAACAACAACAAACAAACAAACAAATTTATGTCCTCTATATGTTTTAAGAGAAACAACTTTAAGCAATTAAAACAGACACACAAGAATCAACCTTTTTGTCCTTAAAGCACAGTTCTTTAAAAAACTTTCAGGAAGAAAGATCAGTTGTTTCTGTTGAAAGCACCCTGTTTTTACTCATCGCACAAATGCCACGAGTGTATTAATCTCCACCTTGGGACTGCACGCACCAACCTGTGCGCCCGGTCTGAGATCAGCGACTTTGAAAGTAAAGATCCATGATGGGCTCTTTCATTGCCAGAAAGAAACCACCATCATCAAAGCACCACGGTGTGTCTTCCTCATTTTGTTTCTGGAGGCCAAACCGTTTTGGAAGATTACATTTTACCTGCGGATATTTGTAATAAAGAGTATCTGAGTACTTCTCTTGTTTATGTGTTGACTGCAGTGAAACTCATGTAGTCCTTAATGCTGTGTTCCTGCTCGTTGGAGAGACAGTGCTATCAATTCGGGAGCCCGTTGAAAGGAGCGATTTCATTTCTAGGCTCACTGCTGGTTCAGACAAAGGCTACCCTGGCAGTAGCAGTGGTTTTGTATTGCATGCGGGCAAATTGGGCAGGACTTTGCTTGAGGAGGGAGCTGCTCCCCCGCCCCATGCAACTTTTTTTTTTTAATGCTTGTGCTCAGCAGTGGTTTCAATTAGTTTTATTTTAATTTCAGTTGAGTATATTACTCCATTCCACATTGATTTCTAAACAACTGTTTTTATTGATTTAAGACACTAAAGCTGTCATAACAATGCAG
Source organism: Anseranas semipalmata (assembly GCA_013399115.1). Lineage (NCBI taxonomy): Eukaryota > Metazoa > Chordata > Aves > Anseriformes > Anseranatidae > Anseranas > Anseranas semipalmata. The sequence continues at coordinate 311,246 of VXAA01002479.1, forward strand.
TAATAATACAATAAAACAATAGGTTTTTATTTTGCTTGGCTGCAAAGCAGCCTAATGTTGGAGTGTGCAGCAAGTCCACAATAGAAACGCTGCTGTGGTGTTAGAGTTTGGCACGTATATACACATCTAGGCAGCTGACCACGTGGTTGGATTTTCACGGGAATGGGAGAATTAACATGAATGCCAGCTGTGAGCGTTCCCTCCCAGACTCAACAGGTTGAGTTTGAAGGACGGACTGAAGTTTAGTGCACACAGAGGAAACACAATATCTAGGGCTGTTCTTGGATGCATTACATGAAACTTGGAAAACATCATGGATGCTACTGAGCTGAGCTGATGTAAAACCACTGATGACAAGGAACCCACAGAAAGCTATGATTTTGCCTAACCAACATAGAAACTCACAGTAATAGTTCTTTCCTTGTTTTCATATCATTTCCATTACTGTGTATTCCAAACTTTATTTTTTATTTATATTCCAAATTTTATTTTTTTTAGTTCCTAATTTTAAAGCTAGCTGTTTCAACCACTGTTTCTTACCCTAGGTCAATCCAAGTAGTATGAAAGGGGAACAGCTCTGAATTAGAATGACAGATGACAATGACATGCTGTAGACCACAGTGTAGGCTGCTGGGGGGAATTAAATGAGCACCAGGGTTTTGAATCAGAACTTCAGGAGACTGTGCAGCTCTGGCCCAGGCTGGGGAGGAGACGGTAGCAGGGATGCGAGAGGCTGGGCCAGGGAGGGATGTGTGGGGTTGGCTCCTGCTGCAGCTGGTGGCTCAGCCCCCTCCTGCTTGCTGTCAGTGAAAAGCAAAGCAAAACTTCCTCTTTTGTTTGAACATAAATGTGCATGGAGTTGGAGCTGGCAAAATTATGAAACTGAAAAGAATCATAGCATTATGTACTATTATTATGACTTTATTTGTTTTTGTTTTTGTTTTTGTTTTTTTTTTCCTTGCCTTACATTATTTTGATTAAAGGTTTCTTACATGCTCACTGGTGGCTGGGGAGGATTTGATCCAGAAGAAAGCTGTTTCTATAAGTGCTGTGTGGGGCACTAACGCTTTGATGTAGGTTCCAGCCCCAGCCGATGCTGAAGAAGGACCGATGACGAGTGGTGCCAGTGGCACTGACGGTGCGTTTCACCTGGCTCCTGTTCATCTGATTGCTGTTTAAAACACCATGGTTACAGCTAAGTAGCCACATACTTATCAAATGCTGTGGAAAAACAAAAGTGGGGAGGAGATCCTTAAAACTGGCTTAATAAAAGAAATCCACAGCTATAAATGGATAAGCAAAGATCAGAGTCTGACCAACGACATATTTAATAACTTTTGATTGACATGCTGCAAATAAGATCCAGAGGCCTCGAAACTCTGATTCACTCCCCCAAAATGATGTATTGTCATTGTGGCAAACTTTCTGTCAATGGCTCCTTCAGAAAAAAAAGGTGAAAAATACCTGTCAGGTCTCATGGACAAGTGAATTATAGATGTAACTGGCATTTTCACCTGCATCTTCAAGAAGGATATTCGGGATATGTCTGTCATTTTACTTAGTGATGCACAACAGAGATCAGGAAAGGAGTGTTGTTTTTTTTTCTAGTTGCAATAATTAGGTGAAAACTTAGTAGTAGAAATGACCAAACAGAATTAACTACCTCATTTAATGCAAAACAAGAAACTTATATACCGAGATAAATACAGTTCAGTGGGTATTTGAAAGTTAAATGAACTACACATTAGAACATATTTTAGATCAAAAATTTGTTTTAAAATATTTTCATATTTAAAACCATTTATACAGTCACTGTGATTCAATGTATTCAGCAGGCTGGGGAAAACAGCCAGCTTCGGGGCTCTGGTGATGTTGGTGTTTGCATGAAACCTGTCAGTGGGCTCACAATTTGGGTCTGGCTGCTGCCTGCACTGGGCTGGAGCTGGAGCAGGAGCAGAAGCTGGAGCTGGAGCTGGAGCAGGAGCAGGAGCAGGAGGATGCTCGGGTGCAGCCACGATGCAGAGATGCTGCTGAGGGATGGAAATGCCGGGAGAACGCCGTCCCCAGCCCTGTGAGCTGTGGGGCTGCAATCGTGCCCTGAGCCGCTGTAAGTTGTGGGTCGCTCCACTGGGTGTCTGGGGTGGGTTTTTTTGAAGTTGCTACAACTTGTTGTTGCTAGACAGCTAAATGTGTCACAAAGCTGGAACCTTGAGACAAGCCAGGGGACTGGGAGGCTGCTTTGTGCCCCGTGAGCAGAGACGCATTTATCTGATTTCTTACCTACAGGTCCCTGCTCATTTCTCTAAAATAAACCTTTAATTGTTATGCAAGAAATCAGTCATTCATGAACACCCTTATTGAATAAAACAAAAGGAAAATATTTAGGCTCTTTTGCCTTTTTACAGGATTAATATATTTGTTTCACAAGAATTATCTTAATCCTGTAGCTGTCCTTCAATAAGTTATAAACAAGAGCAATGTCTTTCCACCAGTGGATTTCATTTAACTGGCTCAGATTATTTATGAGATGTTTGCAGTTCTGAGCCCCTAACAGTAATAACTTGTCCAAATAAATTAACATCAAAAATCCCTTGATATCCCCCAAATAATCAGTCTTTTGTCAACAACATCCCCAAACAACTTGCGTTGACTTTAGTAAAAGTTCGTTAGAATTAGAGACTTACTGTGACGCACAACTCTTCTGCCACAAACCCAGGACTACTAAGTTCCAAGCTGAATAAATGTTTTAGTTTGCAAAGATCTCACAAGTTCCTTTTCAGCAAAAATAGGTCAGAAGAAACGAAGACTAAGGCCACAGTGTGCGAGACACATCAAATGGGAAGCACCCTGACGGCACCGTTCTGTCCCCAGCACGCTGTTTGAAGACAGGTTGGTGACAAACGACACGTTAGGCACCGGTGCCCCTCACAAGCCCTGCCGAAGAGCTGGTGCCCGTGCTCCTGTTTCTGGGTGTCAGTGATTGTGTGCAGCACCAGCCAGCGGGGCACAAGTCACCTCTTCCTGCAGACGGTGCTGGGGGTCCTTGCCCACCTCTGCACCCTGTGCACGTCCCACCAGTCCCCCCCAAAGCCTGTTTCTTTTCCCTGCTGCCTGTGAGCCCCCCAGGTCATCCCCCTGTGCTCCCCCCTCCTCGGCCTCCTGGCTTCAGTGAGTATCATCCTAAACGTCCCAGCTGCAAAAATTATGGAAACGCATTTTCTCCTGGAGCTTTAATTGCTAGGTGTTGGAAATGTTGTGAAATTCAGAAATGTTGTGTAGCATCGTGCTTAGCCAAGTACTGCAGCAGCAAAGAGCTGTGCTGTGTTAAACCGTCTGGTGGGGCTCCTTTGCTGTGACTTCACAGCTTGCTCAGACCAGATGCTTTTCCCCCCTTTCTTCCTTCAGAGGTACTTTGGCAGGCCAGTCCACGCGGGAATATTAAATACTTTATGCACGTGAAAACAGTACAAAGCAATTTTAGTAACCTATGTGGAACTCCTAGAGAATCTTTCTGTTGGGAGTTGAGCAGGCTGTGTATCTGAGGCATTAACGATAATTTACACCCCTGGGACTAGCCGCAGAGGATTACAGCCTCATGGAACCATTTACCTTGAGAAAAATGACAAAATTTCCAAGGACTGATGGTTTCTTGAGAGAAAATTTGAAGCTTGGGCTGCACTTGTCTTGAGCCTATCCGCTATCAATTCCAGTTCATACAAAGACATTTGCTCCGATTATTATTATATCCCTGCCCTTTCTTGCCCTTGAAGTATTGGCATTGTGGCTCTGAAGACAGATTCAATTAACAAACGGGATAGATGCTGACCTTTCCGAAATTGTTATTCTAGCCTTGATTTCCTTTAGGGGAGAAATATTTCTTTCTTGTATAAATATGAAATAACAAATAAATAACCAACAATTGATTTGTAGTTTCAATAAAAGAGAGAGAGAGAGAGGGAGGGAGAAGAGAAAGAAATGAACTAGTCAAGCACGGACACTGGTATTAGCTGAAGGGCTTCGGCACCTTGTGCAGGGATTACTCACCTAGTACGCTGCCATCCATCACGATTACAGAGCTGTTGGAGGATTTCTAGAGTAGTTTTTTTCCAGAGGATCAGGTAACTTGCGCAGCACAGTGCTTTTCACCTTTTTGTTACCACTGTGATTGTATTTCCGCAGCCCAGTGAGGAAATTTTCTTTTTGCTGCTTTTCACGCGTTACAGACCACTGTCTCAGCACTGCATGAGATGTGGAGATGTGGGGCATGGCAGGACCAGGGACAGGGACAGGGACGGGGGACAGGGACGGGGACAGGATCAGAACCAGGGACAGTGCTAGGGACAGGGACAGGGACAGGGACAGGACCAGGATGCACTTTGGGGCATCCCACGTCTGAGCCCCGTGGACAAGGCTCCACTCTTCCCGAGGAACGGTGAATTTGGCTCTAGGGAGCTCACTGAACACGGATGGTGCTTTTAGTAATCCTCCTTCTCTCCGTATTAATCCGTCTTCCATCCATGCATGACCAGGTCCAATGTCCTGGTGAAAGGACTTTAGTCTCATGTGTTTACCTTAGATCAGGCCCATAAATCCACAATTATCTGGGAAATTATTCAATGTTATTTGGTGTTTATTCAGTTTTTTTTCTAGTAAATACTAAAATGGAGGTGGGAGATGGGCATACAGCTGTTCACAGCTCTCGTGGTGGGTGAAGGAAGCACACGTTTTGCCTGGTGTACTTTTCCAAGTTTAGCCACCAGCAAACAGCAGTGTGAATTATATGTGAAAATTGCTTTCTGCTCAACAAACACATCAAGGCAAAAACTTGCTTCATTTATATTCACATTCCAAAAAATGATAGTTTTATACTTCAAAACAGCTTTCTTCCCCTGTCCTCCCTCCTCCCCACCACGCACACACTTGGGAAAAGATCAAACAGTTCTTCATTTTACTTTAAGAATGATGTAATTATTATACAGTGTTAATTGTAGGGAAATTTGGGGATAACAGCATGTAAAAAAATTAATTAATATTTTTATAATACTAATTATTTTATAATTATAATTATGTAAAAATATCATAATTATTTTAATGCTATCATGCTACAAGTAGTGAATTTAAACCTTTTTGAGTACTAGTCCTGAATCTGTTACTTTTTCTCAGACTACTATATTATTCTATAGATTGTTCCACTTACAGCAGAAAGACAGTCTGGTTGCTGATTTGTATTATTTCTGCTAACGTTACTTGAATTCTTGAGGTTGGCTTTATTTCCTTTTTTTTTTTAAGTCACATGGGTTTGTGTTAGCCAGCTGGGCGTTAGCCAGCCTGTTGTCACAGCCGTCTGGGGAGAAAGCTTTCAGCAGGACAGCTGAAGCCTACTGGCAGCGTCCTGCTCTCCTGCAGGGAAGCTCAAGCCAAAAGGCCACAGCAAACCAAGATGGAGTTTGCACGGGTAGCCCAGAACAGTAAAATCAGAAAAGTCTTTGCTGGAACAGCAGAAGGAATTAGGTGTTTCAGATGCTCTGTTTTGTATACGGTTACACTATGCATTTGCACAGTGCCACTCCTTTCCAAAGTGTTATAAAATGTTTCTTACTTACATGGGAAGCATATTAACTGCCCTTCCACCTTCTAATTTTGTTTTGTCCTTGGACAGGCTAATGGCTATTCCTAAATACCCTCCACCTCACAAGGCTGGTGGTGGCAGCTCACTGGGGTTGGGATGTGAGGAGCCCTCTGCCCGCTCTGCGGGGCCCTGGGCTGGGGAAAGTGCCGGGGGCCGACAGCCAGAGCCCGTTCCTCCAACCTGCTCTCTGGGGCTTAGCAAATGGAAGGGTTCCTGCAGCACCTGCCAGAGAAATTGTGCGCGAACCTGCTGGCTCATCACATGTTCAGGGTGCCTACCGCTGCTAAAAGGCAGTGTGACAGATGTATAGTCATACCATTTATATCAATTATAATACCGAGATGATATTTGTTTGGCATGCTGCTGAAAACCTATTGATCACCTAGTTTTTAACTTGATGCAGACAGCCTTACAGATTTGATTTATAAAAGAGATTTATTTTCTGCTTTGACAGAAACTGCAGACTTTTCTGCATAACTTATTAAAGTACAGATTAAAAGTGACGTGTTGATTTGTTACTAACTTTGAGGATTTCTTTCTATGCTGTTTGCCTCCAGCATTAAGCAGTCCATGGAATATGTAGCTTGTATTTGAATCCATCTTTTTATTTTTATTTTTTAGTCTTGGGCCTCAGAATAATATTATGCATGCTGCATTCAACCAACAAAAAGGTAAACAGACTGAATTTATGCCAGCAAGTCACAATAAGCTGTTCATTGGCAAAATATTTAATCATGCTGAAATTGGAGGCTGGGTCCTCCCACATGGCTTTATTTTGGCACTGCAAAATGCACATTTTTTAAAGGTCAGAGCTTCTGATTTCCATATTCTGTTTCATTCTTTTTTTTTTTTTTTTTTTTTTTTTTTTTTTTTTTTTTCCCCCGGTTTTTTTTTTTTTTTTTTTTTTTTTTTTTTTTTTGTCCCCTGAGAATTCAGTTCATTTTAATAGTCTGTTATCTAATCTTTCACTACCAGGATTTCTGACCTTTTCTGCATTTTTTTGCCTCTGTAAATGAGCTGTCCTTACCGCATATTAGCTCCATGCGCACACCCTCATATACCCATTTGTGGTCACCTGAACATGAGGGGAAGAGTCAGGTGGCAGAGGGATGCCAGGAGGAGGAAGAGGTGGCTGCACACCCACGTGCATCACCACTGCCCCAAGATCAGCCAGCGTGCTCTGAGTTTCTGCAGGGTAATTGCAAGTGCAGTTCTTTACTCAGTTTACATAGTTTTGCTCCTCCAGGCTATGAACAAGGCAGAGTCCAAAGCAGACTTGGTCATCGTGCATTGGTTTTCCTCTCTGCTTTGCCAGCTGTAACAGCTACTGATCAGCTGGACAGGGACTGGTAAAAATCCAGCTCGGCTTCTGACTTGAGGAGCTCACACAGGAATATGACTAAAAGCCTTGATCTTACATAAATTGCAAGTCAGTCTTGTGTAAATAGCAATATTAGGGCTCTGTAATATGATCAAACAGCCACAAGCCACTGGGGCAGTGAAAAAAAAATCTGAGGGTTTAAAGCAACTTCATTATTATTTATTGAGTATTAAACTTGTAGGCACATTAGGAATATAAATGGATACACAAATGATCTAATTTACAATCATTGTACACAGCCATCTATAATGGTTTTCTTTTTTAGAAAGGCAGACAATATCATTATTTTTTGTTGTTTATCTTTTAGCATGTCATTTTATTACTTAAATTTTTAGTCAGTGATCATATGTTCAGTAAGAATGGTATTGAGCAAAGATATCTGATAATGCTTTGCTCTTTAGTTATAACTTGGCTTGTATTCTGTGTTAGCAAAGCATTCTTGCAGTTCCCTTTCCCAGCGTCAGCCCGGGTCTGCCCCCGTGCCTCCCAGCAGCACGGTTCCCACGGCAGGTGCTCAGGCCTTACACAGCACTGCCACGCTGCCTGCCTCACACTGCCCGCAGCCTTGGTTTGGCACCTGGACAGGCATGTCAAGCAAAATGCTGATGAGAAGTTAAATGGAAAGATTTTCCTTCTCGTTTACCATTTCCAATTCAACCCAACAGAGCAATGACAATGTCATTGCCATCTATTTAGTCTGAACAAAAAATGAGAAGCCATTGAAGTGGGTGCTGCCCACAGCTGACCTCTGTTTTTGTCACCTAGGAGCAGGAAGCGTTATTTACAGCAGAAGCCGTGTCTTTGGAATGCCATGCTTCCCAGTGCAGCTGTACATTGGGGCATCCGTTTCTCCTGTCCCAGACAGACTAACCTGCCATGCTAAGGCTCGACCTGCTCTGAAAGCCAACTCCACTCCAACCGCAGAAATACATCTGGATGGGGGAGCTCCCTCATGATTTTTGCTCCAGGTGATTCCACTCTCAGATGGCTGGAAGAGAAGAATCCCAATATTTTTTTTCCATTGTGTAAGTATATGGATATGCTCTAGGACCAGACAGACGTTTTGTGAAGGTTCAGACAGAGTTTCCGTACCAAAGCTGTGCATTCTTGCTTGTCAGGGCACAAACCTTTGCATTTAAGGAAATCACCAGCTCATTTTCTGCTTCTTTTGCGAAATCCTCATGAAACTCCTCTTGTTCAGCCCAGTTCCAGCCTCCTGATTTTCAGACATTAATGTCTTTCCTCTTCCACCCGCTTCCAGCCGCTTGCTGCCAGCATTGCCCAGGAAGGCTGTGCTGGAGCTTTGCTCCTGGACTCCTCTATCCATCCCCTTGGCGTTTCAAGCACTGAATGTCCAGAATCACTGTTCTGATGAAGTCCTGGGCAGGCTGGCAGATCCCCCGTTCAGCCATCCTTCACCGTCCTGTCTCGGGGAGGTGAAGAGGTGCTCCTGTGATCTGCAAAAGCTCAGGCAGAGGCAACGCGCTGCAAGAGGCGCGGCTGGGGACGGCTGGCTGGGAGGGCCCGAGGCCCCAGCAAACACCTTTGTGGCTGTGGCAGTTTTCCTCACCCTGTGGCACCCGTGGAGTGTTCTTATCACCAGCACAGTATAACAGCAGATTCTTCCCGTCTTCTCCCCAAATTAGGGAATTGCTCACATCTCTCTCCCTGGGATTTTCACAGGTCTCTTAAGTAGTGAAAAAGGCATTAACAGAAATTACAGAAAGAAATAACAATTATTTATAGATCATATAAACTATCCTTTAGAAAACAGAAAATAAATTACATTTAAGTAATTTTCCATTTCTCAGGTGTAAAAGAAGGACTATAACCCTTATAGGTATTAAGATGACCATTCTTAGACCAAAATGACTGACACTGCAGTCCTTTCACCAATGTTATGTGTTTCCTGATGAATGAATATGAGCAGAAAAGAAAATTAGAAATTTGATAACCTAGCACGAGCAGTGTTAATTTTCTACAGTTTTATCATTTACTTGCAGGAAACTTAATATATCTTTATCACTCCTTCTCCTATCAAGGCTCTATAGACTCTAATATTCTACTCAGTAAACTGAAATATCTCTCAATATAAAACCATCTTCTTCTAAAAGCATTGGGAACCATTATGGTATATTGTTATGTACAGTGGTATTACCTAAGGAAACATTTAAAGGTTGGAAAAATAGATATTTTTAGAGACTGGAAAACAAAGCTCCTAAATTAAAATTACACTTTTTCTTGATTTAATTCAACACTGTATTTCATCTTCTAACAAAACCCTTATACATGGATGGAAGAGATAGTCCTTTAATGACGAACAACACAGCCCACACTGCTCTGCCCCCCGCCCGCAGGACCGGCCCTGCGCAGGCACCTGCTGTGTGCTTGGGCTGCCTCTGGGTGGTGGGTCTGGGGCTCGGCGCAGCGAGCGGGGGGGGCCTTTGATAGCCCTGATGTTGCACTGCTTTGTAAAATCAGCCTTGCACATCGGTAAAACAACTGCTGTGCCCAGGGCAAGGGCGAAGCAAGCTGGGCAGGGTGGGCCAACACCTCGCTCCCAGCCCTGGCCTGATCCCCAGCAAGGCCGGGAGGAGAGGCATTTAGCTGGGGTGAAAGGTACACAGGGAACAGCCTCCCAACTGCTTACCCAAGATTGCAGTTTCTTGCTTGAACACTGGTGCCAGGCGTAACACCTCCTCGCTGACACGTGCCCCGCGCCGGCCACCCATTTCTCAGGAGCTGCGACCCCAACAGCCGCATCTGCAGGAAGGTGGACGGGCAACGAGCAGCTGGGAGACCTCCTTGGTGCAAGGTGAGATTGGTGAGCGGCTGCACTGTGGTTGCCTTCACCGTGAGCCCAAAGAACGGGAAACTTTAGCAAAAAGTTATGAATGCTGCAAATAACAGGAAACAGAGCACGCTGGGGAAAAGTTTGATGGGAGGCAGGGGCACTTTGACATTCGTTTTGGTGGAAGTGTTGTTAGTTTGTATTTGGATTCTGCTGCCTGTGGTAACATTGTATGCATTCCTTTCATCCTCATTTTATTCCGGTTCATACATTTCCCGTTTTTTGGAGTCATTGAGTTTGTTCATGAGTTTAACAACAGCCAGTGCCATGTGCACTGTAAATATGCGAACTTCGCAGAGCAGATAGCTATGGTGCAAGACTGCTCATATAATGCAAATATGCTTATTGCTGTTGGAGTTTCAGCCAGGGAAAAGTCCAGAAATTACATTTTGAGAAATGTTTTTTTTTTCCCCATCTTATTTACAGTGCACGGTTCACTGGTGAAAACTGTTAGGGCTGAAATTGCTAAAGGAACTGAACTTCAAATATGTTTGAAGTCATTCCCTGAATGAAGCGGAAAACACTCATAATAACAATAATAAGTTCATCGCAAAGCACCTTCTGGAAAACACACGGTTATTTGACAGTATTACAGAAAGTATGTGCAGAAAATGTCGGCATTTTCACTTCCAGCTGATCTAATATCAGCATTTTCTATTTTATGCCATATTCACACGGACTGTAAATACAGGCGTGTGTCTATCTGTCCAGCCTGGCTGTCAGCACAGACATGGGGGAGAGCCCCTGGGGAGCTCCCTGCAGGTGGGCGCTGCCTTGTGCCGGCAGGGCTATGCCGGGCCAAGCCGGGCACTGGCATGCAGCACAGAGCACCGGGTGCCCTGGGAGCTGGCACCAGCATGGCACGGCACGGCACGGCACGGCACGGCACGGCACGGGGTGGCTGGCACGCCGAGTGGTTGTCCGACACTGGTCTTGTCTACAGCCATTGAACTGAGCGCTGCCTCAGTGTCTCCCCTCTGTTAAAAACAGAATCATACGTACACATTGCAATTACTCAGTGTAGGGCTGTATTGACAACCAACTGAAACAGTGTTTTGATTGGGAAGCTCTGAAAATACTAAGTCCCATTGGAATGTAGAGTGACAATTATTATAAATATATGGGCATTTTAAGATAAAATTTAATACATACAAATATTTTATGTGCTGGGAACTAATTTTATTTGGTTGTATATAATGTGTAGATGTACTGGCAGCAATACTTTAACAGAACTCTAAAGCAGAGGAGCCCTTTAAGTGGACGTGACTAAATGCTCAGGTGGGTGGTTTGAAGTTTTCATTTTTAACATGCCTTAAACCACTGAAGTATGCCTGAAATTAAGACATTTATTAGTTCTCTGCTTTCAGAATAAGTTACTTACCATCAGCCATCCAATAACGGAAAGTGACAGAAATGGCCAATTAGAAGCCAAAGACAGACGACATAAAACGTGCACAAACAAGCTGTAGGCTACAGAACAACACGCAGATCCTAACGCAGACCAGCATCATTTTTCCTGGTGGACCAAGAGTACCTGAAAGGGCACATACCTAATGCTGTACATAGCCGACAATTTAAATTCCTCACGTGCCATCAGCACATGAGTGGGATGAAGCCTTCAGCCGTGCTGTCTGCGCTAGCGTAACTGCACTCAGCCCCTGGGGCCGGAGCCGCCCTGCCACGTGCAGAGGGTCTGGCCAGGAGGAAGCTGCCAGGTGGGAGATGGAGCGTTTTGCAGTGATGTTGGGTTTCTGAGATACCTGATGTGTCAGAGAGAAACCAGGCTGATAGTTTACCATGTTTGCTCTTTCCAGCTTCTCCAGGAGCACTAATAAATCCTTATGCTGAGGACCAACTCTAATATGCAGAGGATATGGAAGAGAAGGTAAGCAAGTCCAACAGTCCAATAATTTTTTTTTTACCATGATGACCATAGTCATACCTTGTTCAGCCTGTGTCTGTTTCTCTGATGAGTGGCCTTCAGAAAAACAAAACAAAACAAAACAAACAAACAAAAACAAAAAAACAGGAAAATGCCAGGGAGACGAAGAATCATTGCATATGAGAAGCTATTTGAGTCATCAGTGCATAGGAAGAAGCAGCAGCATGAAAACCTGTTGGTTTTTGTTATTTTTTGGACAATGCTGTTAGCTGCTCTCTTTCACATTTGAAATAAAGGTAATAATGCAATCCAAAATTCAAGAAGTTAAACCCATAAGTCCCATCTGTTCATGTGCACCCCTATAAAGAAAGAGCAGATGGAGGACGGACGTCTCCAGGCACGTCCTCCAGACCTGTGCTGGGGCAGCAGCACTCCCACGTGCTTCCCGCGGGACTGCCAGGTACGTGAAGTTATGCCTACCATGTCCTCATGCTGAGACGCAAGCGTTCAGCCCGCTGCCCCAGTACAGCACTGGCAGCAGTGACAGAAGAAATGGAGCAGGTGAGACGGCATCGCAGCCCCACAGCCTCCAGAAGTGGCCCCGCACATCCCGGCACGGGCACTGGCCAGAGACACTCGGGAGTCCGGCCTCCGCCCCAGTGCTGCCCCGTGTAACCTGCCACGTGAAGTGGTGTGCTGCGGGAATCAGCTTTTCCTGCTATCGCTCAGTTTCTATTGAAGGCGTATTATTGAATTTAATCAGTGAAATGAATTTGCTAATGAACTCGTTAATAAGCTTGCCATATCTAATGTTGGTCATTTCTTCTGTTCCTTTTTTTTTTATGAAAAAAAGAAAGCTGCTGCTGCTGCTGTTTGGCAGCTTGTTTTTTTGCTTTAGGCAAATGACAGGAATAAGTTCACTTATAATTGCTTTGATGTAAAGAAAAGTTAATAGAAATTTTAATAACAATATCAGCTTAAGAGAATTTGAGCCCGTGACCTTTGCATCGTAATGAAGCCAGTTTCTCCACCAGGCTGGTAGTCGTTCATCACCACACGCAGGGACATTCGGTTAGTGGCACTGGGGGAAGAGTTTCGAAAGAATTCAGGAGGGTTTGTTCTGTCTTGTTTTTATGCAGCAAGTGACATGACAGTTAGTCACAATATCAATGTATATAGAAAGGAACAGGCTTAATAGATATAATTACCTATTAGCAGCTGCTGTACCTGCCCCTCTGAGCTGTTCTCTTCTGGGACGCAGAGCCCCGGGCTTCCTTCCCCTTTGCCCATGCAGGCAAGGTAGCGCCGAGCTGCCCGCGCCCGCTGCCCTGCGGGCAGAGGAGAGCAGGGCTGCACTCCCCAGCACGCACAGCCCAGGGACCTGGGGCCGCCGGAGAGCTTTAGTCCCTACGGTACTTTGGGCCAGCATGGTTTTTTGCTTGTCCTCCCAGGCAGCAAGCCAACACCGCAGGTCAGACCCTTCCCAGTCTGCGTGCAAGGTCCCAGCATCAGTATTGTTCACAACAGTGATTGCACAGTGTTGCATACATGTTGCAAATATCAGCCCCAATTCCTGCAGCCTCCCGTGTGTCTTTCTGAGCCTCCCCCTCACGCTGTGGTTCATCGAGCATGCCCCAGCTGCTGCTCGGGTCCGTCCTGCCTGTCATTCAGAGCCTGCTCCTGGTGCCACCGTGTAATTGCAGAGCAGCAGAAGCCTTGCCGGGAGGCACTGCTGGTGTGGTTTGATCACCCCCAGGACACCTCTGCCGAGCACTAAGGCACTCAGTGAAGTGGTGTGAGGAGCTCCCTCTGGCCGCAGCCTGCGTCGTGGGGACAGTGGCAGCATTGCTTGGCCGTGACACCCGATCAGTTTTCCCTCCAAGCATGGCAAAACAAGAAGCTGACTGCAGAAGCCCTCATGCAATTAGTATAGCATCCCCAGCAACGAGCAGAAAGAGGCAAGGCTGTCAGGCACCTCTGTGTGCTGAACGCCTGCTACCAGGGTGCTGCGCAGAGCAACTTGCTTTCCCTCCTTCTCTGTAAATATTTGAAACACCTCTTGTTTGGCAGATACAGAAATTCACTCATGAAAAGGAGAACTGTTGCAGTAGATGTATTAAAGAGTTTTATATTATCTTTATGTTCCATGAGTATACACAAAGGTTTCATCAGTATTTAAACGATGAAAAAAGAGCTTTGGACACCACCTGACAGCCTGACAGCTCGGCTTTGCTCCTTTGTCCAAATGTATTTAAAAAAGTATGTTATAATAAGCTCTAAGTTTAGAAATGGGTAAACTGATGGGTTTCATCCTCATTCTGCCAGTGGATCACTAAGGGACAATTTGTAGACAGTATAAAAATGTGCTGACAAAGGGTAGGGCTGGGCTTGGTTGAATGCAGTGCCAAAGGTTATAGAAAACAGCTGTGGGGGCCAAGTCAGCCATGAGGGTTTCAGGCAAACTACAATGGTCAAAATATTTCCTCCAGTCCTGTCTCCAGGTCTGCACAGTCCTCAGAAGCCAGCTGGTTCCTGCCCGCTGGCGCAAGTTGGGAACTCCAATGTAGCCACAGAGGTGGCTTTGGAAACGCAGTGGGCAAGGCTGGCAAACTCTGTGCTGTTTGCTCACCTTCAGCTGTCCCGGGAGGATTGCATGAATTGCTGCGGGCCTTTTCGTATGCACTGGGCAGCTGTTGTTATTTATGACTCCCTTTTTTAACATTATGAGGCTTCAACCTTACACATCATAAAGCTCAAATTAAAATGTGTCCCTCCGAGCTTTCACATTGTGCGTGCAAACACCGTAAAGTGGAGTGGAAGATGAGCAATGACAGCATACTGCGTTCTGCATCACAGTTAATGGTAACCCAGAGTGCATCCTGACAGGTTTTATCTCCTGTTGAACATATAACATTTTGAAGAGCATCCTTTAATGTTCCTTTACACTAGATTAGTTTAGATTAGGATCTACAGAAATGTTAAAAGTGGTCGATATCTATATGCTCCTGGTGCTCCTGACACAACAGAAAAATACTTCCTGCTGCTGGTGGTAGAATTTGAGATAACTCACCTGCAACAAGACAGGTGACTTCTCATCTCAAAGCCCATTGCTCCACTTCTCTCCCTTTGTTCCACTGAGAAAGCAGCAGAGATGCAACAGCGCTGAAACCTCTTCTGGGCGGGCTAATTCTGGGGTGAAGGAACAGGTGCTGCAGACTGCCAGGTTGTCAGCTGTGGTGTCCTCATGGAGAATGCCTTGCTCAGCACCTCACTGTGTCATCGAGCTTCGTGTGAGCAGCGGGGATGTCGGAGGTGGCAGCATGGCAAAGCAAGTGTCCCTGAGGAGAGGCAGTTCCTAGGGCACACATAATATCAGAGGTGAATAACGAAACCCCCAGGCATGCCCACGGGCAGGGATGAGATTACCCTTCTAGAGATGAAAAACGCTCAATTTCGTCACACACCCAGGCACTTAAGCAATGCACTATACCCTTAGCCCTGCCTCTGCTCCATGACGCAAGGCCAGGTACCGCGAGTTGAGGAGGATGAGGGTGAAGGCGAGGATGCCCCTGTCAGGTGCGTGGCTGGGGCTGTGCACGTCACGCTGGGAGACCACCTGCCCCGTCTGGCAACGCTCCGTTGGGCAGCACGCTGTGAAGGCCACAGCGAGTGTGACTGGCCATTGCACTACTCACCTCACAAGTGATCACGTGCGTCTGCCTGCGTTCTCCCAGCACGCTGAAAATCCCAGCGGGCAGCGGCAGTTCCATGGTGACTGCGTGTGGAGTGTGGTTCCTGTGGCAATATCCGCGGCCGTCGGCGGCTGACCTCTGCCGGGCCGAAAGACACGGGTGCTGATCGCAAGCGACTGCCTGGACACGGAAAGCAGTCTCGGTAGCACTCAAACATGTTGCGCTGCTCTGTTACTTTAAGTGAATGTCTTCAGTTTATAAGTGCAGGAAAAATGGAGATGTTTTGGCAAGAAAAAAGGAACTGGGCACTGGGGGCCAAACGGCTTATCACCTTGCAAGAAGGGGATGAATATTGAAGGAGAAGAGGAGATGGATTGGGAGCTCATTTTGAAGGTTAGGATGGTTTTCCCTTTCTTTTGTTTCTCCCTCATTCATTTAAATGAGAATTGCATAGAATAATAATCTACTTGTTTTGTCTGTGTGATAATTGCGTTGATAATTTACTGTGATTTAAATAATCAAATTCAGAGTTTTGTATGTCAGAGTCTGAAAAAGGGCTTTCTTTCATTTCCAAAGATGCATATTCATGACGCCATTGTATATATAGCTAAAGAAATTACAGTACCATTGTCTGCCTCAAACAAGTCATTCATTCCCTGCTCTTGAAAAAAAAAGATGAGGCAGTCAAAACACAAGATGATTGATTTGTACTTTCAAAGTTCACCTCCTCTCACTTTGGTAATGGATTTCTTTATCTATCAACAGCTATCTTTGTCATTTAGTGTCTTTCCAGTGCAACCTATACTCAAGTTTAAGTGCTGTGTCAAGCAAATTCATGCCTTGGCGTTTTTCTGCCACCTCCAACTCATGGTTTGCTCTTGCAGCAGAGCCGCGTGCTAACCGTGTGCGTTGTGCCTTGCCAGTTGTCTGGTGCTAAATGCCGAGCTCAGGACAGAGCCGGGGCTGCTGCCGCCTGCCTGGGACGTGAGCCATGGGGACGTCCCAGCGGCCCCGCGCGTGCCTTGGCTTCTTGTCCATGCAATGCTGTGGCTGGGCTTCAGCTGGCAGATGCAGGAGTCTCATTTCGTATGCAGCTATTCATTTCCAGCATGGTATACCCTATGCCTGTATTTTCTAGATTATGGTGTTTGCTCTTGGAGCTATGGATATTAATAAATGAAGAAAAATGATGTCTGTAAAAACTAATGCCAGAATAGCCCCACTGAAGCCTGTGGGGTCTGGGCCGGGGCTGTGTGTACAGGAAGAGGGTCACGGGAGACCTCCCTGCAGTGCACCAGATGATGAACCCATGAGAAGGAGCACCTCAGATTTTTATAACAGCCTCTTTTTGTACTGGATTTGAACATTTACTGCATTTAACTAATGTATTATACCAGATAATGAAAATACCTTAAGAAGCATCCTTATGGGACGGCATTTGCCTTTGAAGGATAAAAGAAGTGTATTCTAGAAATATGAATACCAACATACCACAGGTCAAATATCTGTACTTCTGTTGACTTTAAAATTTAATCTGTTATATATTACTGTGCATTAATACTAAAATACATTTGTTAAGTGTGATAGCCACAAGATAGCAACTGATGGGTGAGACAGAGAATATGATAGCAGCAAAGCCTGGCTTTCCTGGCCTTTGTGACACGCTAGGGCATGCCTTTTTGAAACCCACAGCATCATGTGGGGAAAGTCTCGAGGCACATGGAAAAATAAAATTATTTTGAATATGAAAATATAATATTGAAATTAGTTGAACCAGCTACAGACTAAGGTGTCATGTTTAAGATGAGATAGAAGAATCCAGCTGAGAAAATGAGATGGTAGTGATGGGTGAATCATTTAATGCAAATTCCTTAGTTAGCTGCTGTTTCTTTCTTCTGTTCACAAAATGTCTTGAAAGAATTCATGTTTTTTTCTCAATTGTATGTGCCATTTTTGTAGATAGCTTGCTTGTATATGCTGAGAGGTGCTTGCTGCCTGCTGGATCTGGCATGCCATTTGGTGCCTATTTTTCTTTCTAGCCATTGGAAGGATGTAAAATTTAGGCTTCCTGCATGAGCAGTTTTACATACACTTTCAAAATGTATTCACCATTATTGTTATTTAATGTTTTCATATACCAATAGTAGATAAGAATTGGATTAAAATTCAAATAAAAGAAACAGAATTAAAACATATTTTCATAAGAACAGATAATTTATGCATTGATAGAAACCTTCGCAGTATAACTGAAATAACAGCAGGAGGGGAGTGGATAAATTATTTATTCTCCATGCACATATCAATATATTTTTTAATATGTATTGAGCTGAGCATGGAAAAGCTTTTGCTAGGTTCTTTCTTTTGTACGTAATTCCTTTTCAAACGAGAACCAAAGCTTTTCCACTTTGGTGAGTTTGCTGCAGCAGGGACTGCTGAAATACAGGCAATCTCACTTGTGCCTTTCTTTCTTTCTTAGCCTTAGTAGAAAAGGAGGACATGAAATTTATTGCATAGAGCAAAGTCTTATTTGTACCTCTGGCCAAGCAGTCTATTGTCATTGTGCTGGATTTACAGTTAAACTGATGTTTAATCCCTGGAGAATTTAGTCTGTTTCCTGTGAAGTGTGAGATAATATAGAGCAATTTCTAAGTGTGTAATTCATTTTTTTTAACTTATTTTTTTTTTTATTCTTTATGTAGAAATGTTTCTAAAAAATTTTGGTGGTAGAAATGAAAATAATTATTATTTTTTTCTCCCATTTTATCCAAGGCAATTAGTTACTTAATTACTGAATATAACTTTTAAGAGTGTCTGTGGCGAGATATGAATTTCCATTTTTTCAGACACAGCCATCAAAGACTTTTAGAAGATGCTTTTTATCAGGAAAAGATTCCTCCAGTGGGCAAATACATTGCAGTCTGTAGATTAAATTATTTTGTATATCTAAAAAGTATTGAGGCTATATTAAAAAATAAAATTAAATGTTTAAAAGGCACAGTTAGGCAAGCTATGGCATCCACTGATGTGACTAGATCTGTAAAAAAATCACCCTAGTTTATTATAACACACCTTTCTGGTAATATTGTAGCCAGATTCCTGAGGTCCCTTGTTTCGCCCCCCAGCTCAGCCCTTAATGCCCCCTTTCCAGCAGAGCAGGAACCGAGGAACCGAGCCAGAGGAGCCACAGCAACATGAAGCCCACTGCAGGAGGAAGAAGCCCCCCAGAAACGCACCCAGCCCGGTGCCTTTCGAGGTGCCAGACACTGTCTTGTGAACAGCAGAAGTGCTTGTCCCTAGGCTGGGACGTTTTCTTCACTGAATTTTAAACATGTCTGGTGGAACAAATGTCCCACCATCCCAGGAGTTACTGACTTTATCTGCAATGTGGGGTGACCCCAAGCTAGGCAAAATACCTGAACACCACAAAACCATTCAGAGAATAGCAATAATAACACCCGAGCAATCTGTAATTCATACTTCAGCTATTTACTCTTGGAAACAAGCTGTTATTACTTCTCACTTATTCATCCTCTCCCTCTATCCCCAGGTTACCTTTCAGTACTTCCAAAAACATTTATGGGAATGGAAAAAGGTATTTTCTGTCCAGGAACGTTGCACACAAGTATGGGGCTGCTGTGTTCAGATCAGTGATGATCTTGATATTTACTGCTTGTGCCCTGCCTCTAAGCAACCCTTTCTGTACACTCTTTGGTTTGGTGCTTTGTTCCCCATAAAAGTCCTGCCTGGCTCTGGACAATGTCCTCCAGCTCTTCATCAGGATCTCTCTTCCCATTTTTACTTGCCATTTATTCTGAGGTCCTTTAAATTTCATTTTATATGCTAAAAATGCAAACTGCCACCTGGGTCTTCAAGTGCTGCCGTTGACATGGGTATCGGCTGTGGTTCACCTCTGGCCAGGCTTCTGCTGCCTTGTGATCTCCTGAGCAATGCCGCTCAGCTGCGAGCAACTCATCACAATTCACCGTTTTTTACATACAAAAGACAACAGCCCCCTTATCGCAGGGAGGAAAGGGGAGCACCAAGGGGATTTGGCAATGAACCAGCTCCCAGACAGAAAGGCAGGGAAGAGTCCAACAAGAGAGGCAGTGCCCTAGGAAAGGAAAGTATACTTTTCAGAAAAGGAAGCATCAGCATTAGGTTCACTTGTATATGTTACATTCAGTTCTCATCATTTATGGTTAGGCAAGCAGTAGTGTTTGGTTTGAAAAGATAAATATTGAGTGAAAGTACTGAACACTTACTGCATTTTTAAAGTTATGGCATTGACAAGAACAAGATGTCAGTAACTAGCTCTGGTTTTAGGAAACTAGAATGGTGGTCACCATTCACCCCATTGGGATTTTCCCTTCATGCCAGTGTGTGAGACACATACAAACTCCAGGCAATCTCCAAAAGCACAGGATCAAAATGCATTTGCCATATGTAAAATGCATTTACAAACAAGTGTGTGGACGCTACGAGTCCGCCTGTGTTGAGATGGGTTTCAACCAAGACCTGATTCCTAGCCTTGCCCCAAGTCTCCAGCATGAGCTTCTGCATTTTCAGGGTTTAAAATCCTGCTGGTGGGGCCTGGGAAGGGCTGCACAGGGTCAGGCACATCCTGCCTCTAGGGGAGTGTCCCCCAGATTTGCAAGAGATGGGGCAGTAGGCAGCCAGGTCCAGCCTGACCGCAAAGAGGGGCCACTCCAGCCTGTTCTCCTAAAGGGATTTCCTCCAAACCCCAGAGCAAGGTGTTTTAACTCTCTTTCAAGTGTCATAGACAACACTTTCAATAAGAAGTTCTTACTTATTTTAAAGACCAAAAGAGGTAGATAAAGTCAAGGGAATGCTGAACTGGCATTTTCATAGAAATGGTACTCTTTTCCAGGCTAACATCTAGCTGTTGCTTGAGGCATGGCATTAAGGGGACATTCTCAGCATGATAACATGCAATAGAGATGGAGATATGAATTGGTAGGTTTTATTCAGAAAAATGTGTGTTTTGGAGTTGAGCTGTAAGGCACAAACCCGGGCCGTTTGCCGCCCAGCAGCACCAAGGAGCCTGTGTCCTCAGCAGTGCTCGACACCAGGTCCCTTGGGACCACTCCCCAGGGCATCCCCGCTCCTCAGCCCTGCCTGGGCGCGGTGCCTGCATGGTAAGGACCCAACCTGTGCCAGTGACGTGGTAACAGTATTTTAAGGTAGTTAGCAGCTTTTCTGGGGTGTTTGTGGGTGCACCTGAGCTGTGAAATTGCAGGCAAAGACTCCCCAGAAGTCCCTGGTTCCTCTACAGGCTGTAACGAAAGGAGGGCTGGATCGATCCTTCTCACCTTAGGGGAAAAACACTTCCTTTCCAGAAGTTCCACTTCTTATCACACCTGTTAAATCTTATTCTCTAAGCAAGTTCAGTGAAGTTCAAGCAAGCTCAGCTTCACCCGTAGCTTGAAAATGCTCTGATAAAGCAGCAGATCGTGAGGCAAAATCTTCATGGTGACAGCAATTGGTATAAAATGTTGATGTGTTGAAATCTGTCAGTAATACCACAGATTGCTTTTTTTTTTTTTTTTTCCTGTTGTCCGGATGTCAAAGTTAATATTAATTACCTTAATTAATTAATTACAGATTAGGACAGAGTGCTTCCCAAATCACTGGAAATGCTTTCATACACGAAAATAACATTGAGTTATGATATTTCTGGCATGCCATTGCTTAATAAAGCTCTAAAGGCAGATGCACATTTGAGGGCATCGTCAGAGGGTGTCATTTCTCATCAGGTACATTTGCATCACCGAACTCTCATTTACCTGTGCTCCCCCGGTGATTGATGGTGGCGGTGGCTGCAGATGAAGCAAATGGTTATAGCTGGCACTGTCCATCATCGGGTATTAAACTGCACTGCCTGGAAATGTTGTGAGTCAGGACTTTGGTTTCTGAAGTACCAAAATTAATGATTCTTTTGGTTAGCTGATGAGAGCTCCGAGTTTAATTAATTTCCTGTCACACCAAGTAGCACTTGCAGAAGAGGAAATAGTGGGGAAAAGCAGATGAAGTTCAGGTAAAAGACGCATTAATTAAAAGCTCAATTTGCAGTGATTGTATTTCTCTCCTCTCTTCAGTTTTCCTGTTTACCTCATTTATAATAAGTAAAGCCTAAGTCTGCCATTGTATTAACTTAGAACAGAAAACTCCATAAAATCAGATGGCTATGACAATATACCTGTTTTCAAGGTAATATTGGAACAGTGCACATCTTTATCTCATCAGAATTGCAAACAAAACAGCTGAGAAAGGTGTATTAAGCAACCGATTACGTGAAGCAGTCTTCAGTGATGATTGTTTTCCCAACAATGCTGCAATGCTCTTCTGTTTTTAGGCTAGCAAGTGCACATGCAGATAGGAGGAGGTAAAGCCTGCTGGAGCTGATGGGCCACGGAAGCGTTTCTGCCCCTGCTTCTGCCCGGGTACCCATGCTGCAGCCACTGTGTGCATGTTGGAAATGGGGGGAAGAGAAGGGGATTAATACCTTAAGCAAATGAAGGCAGGCATTTGAAGAGAAAAGGAGTGGTGATGTTTGGCTGAGATTCAGAATTGCACATGCAGGTTGGCTGCCTGTACCGTTCCTCATTTTGAGATGTGTGCTATTCCCTAGCAGAGCACCTTGCCCCAAATACCCTGGAAGGCTTAAAACCTGATACATGTTCTTAATGTATTGCAGGAGAAAGTCTCTCCCTGGGAATATTAGGGACTTTACAAGTGGAGAAAATAAATTCTGCTTTCCCTAAGTAATGCTGCTTATAGTGCGAGTCTAATTTTAGATTCCCTCTGTTGCTTCTAAATCTTTGCTCTGTGTCTTTCCCAACTTGATAGAAGGGCATATTTAATTACCAGCAGTTGCATTTGTATGGACAGATCTTTCATCAACAAAGCATATGTCTTTTAGTTTTGTAATTGTAGAAATCCCATTATTTCTAATCTTTGAGTAACTGAACACATAAACTATATCTGCAATATGCATTTGAAGCTGGTGATCTAAAGCAGGCATATGGAGGCAGCTGCCTTGCAGGGAGGTGTGTGTGTTTGTGTGTGTATAGACAACTATCCCATCTATGTTTTCATTTCAGCTCCTAAATTATTAGGCAAAACCTTGCCCCTGACAGGCTAGTGAGCTAATGTTCTTCATTAATGTACAACATACAATGTTTTCCTTTGGGGAATTTCCTGAAACAATTTCTTTCCCACCAGCAAATGCACCTATCTGAAGCCCTGGGCCCCACCAGCATCCAGGAGTGCTGCACGGTCCTGGGGCTGTGCTCTGCCCCTGAGTTTTTCATTTCAGAGGGCTTGAAGCACAGACACTGCCGTGCTCTGACTCTTGGCATCATCTGAAGGGAACACGCCAGACGCAGGGCGAAGCGTTTGTTGGTCCAGCTGATGCCCAGCACACACTCCAGAGCTGTAGTGTTGCACCTCTCGTGCGCACACATCAATGCAGCTCCTGTTGGTTTCTTCTTTGAACAAAGTCTGAGTCAGTCTGTGCAAGACAAATGAGATGTGAGGGAGAATTTGTTCTTTGTCAGCTTTTTTCAGTGATCAGACTTCAGATGTGAACAGCTCCTTTTTTCTTTTTTTTTTTTTCATTTGTGATTCATAACAGAGGAAGCACTAAGGAAATCCACTTGTTCTGTTCAAGCACTGCAAGTGAGACACTTGCCAAAGACCAAAGCGTGCTTCTGCAGCTGGAGGTTACTCTTCCCTAATCTAGTGACCATTTTGCAGCATGTCTAGAAATAGAGACTAAACCGTAAACCAGATATAAAGCACTTGATATAACTATTTAACTGCCAAAAGATTCCTACAAAACCTTGCAAGAGGCTGGTAAGGAACTGAAGAGTAGTGGGGCAGGAGGTACGGTACTTTGGTACCTGCCGGGACAGAAAGCAGAGAGGAGGCACAAGCGGCCATGTGTCAGCTCAACAGAGGCTGCCAGAATGGGTCCCCGGGTCTGTGGTATTTGAAACATCCTTAATTACTGGGGGAGGCGTACAAAGCAAGGCGGCAGTGCATGCCCTCAGTGTGCTCTTTCTGCTAGTCAGGCTGAAGGGGGGGCTGAGGGAAACTTCCAAAGGGTTTAGTAAAGGTGGGAGAAAGGGCAGCATATAACAGATGAGATACTCCGCTGACATGCAAAACAATGTGCATTAGAAGGAATAGTATGAACTGTGGCTCACTGGTGAGTTCTAGAATGACTTTAAAAAGTCATGAAAAAGACACGGGCACCACTGTGGAGAGTTAATAAAAGTATCAGCTGAGTACGCAGCAGTTTGCAAAAAAAGATAAGCTAAATGTTTGGTTGTTTAAAGACTTGGAACAGAAAGTATAACTGGAATATGGTGATGCCACCATGCTCATAGGTGATATTGCCTTGCTTCAAACACTGGGGGCATTTCTGGTCCTGCTCTTATATACAAAGTAGCAGGAAAGGAAAGGCATGTTAGCGAGAGCAGCTAAAGCCGCTAAAAGAAATCTGTATGAATCTATACTGAAAAGACTGTGAAAGAGTGTGAAAGCCTGGGGCTTCGCTCGCCTTGTGTGAGCTCAGCCTGACCCAAGCTGCTCGGTGTCCTCTCCAGGCTGCGAGCGACCTTGCAGTGATAGAAGTTGTGTTAAACCTGAAGCAATTCCTGCCGGCACAAAACAGTCATCAGCTTTTCGAATGCTTACATGGCAAGCTTTTACACTTAAGTTCTTATTATACGCTACTAAAGTTTAAGTTTGTTTTGAACTTTCTTTAGATGACATTATGAATGTCAACAAAAAAGAGCCATGATGTCACCAGCTGGTTGGCACCTCTGGACCAATGTCCTGCTGGCAGCAGGGCCAAGGCTAGGTCGTGTTGCTCTGGGCCTTGCTCAGTCAGGTTTTGATTATCCTGGAAATATAGCAGGCCAGCAGTTTCCATCTCAGGGTCATTGTTCCATTAAGAAGCTGATCTTCAGTCCATAACTGTATGGAGGGCGAGCTGCAGCCCCACCTCAGCGGCTGTCCCGGGGAGCAAGTCTTCACCACAAATAGAAGAGGACGTCTAATACACCCACTGGAGTATATTACAGACAAGTATGCAAAAGGCTTTTCTGCTATCAGAGCACATACTTAAGCAATATCTGATAAAAGAGAGGAAGAGAAGCTTATGAGTGGTACAAAGGAGCTTTTAAGCACACATCCTTTCATCAGAATCGCGGCACGGGGCTGTGCCCGCCTGGCAAGGCGAGCCCTTGTCTTTGTGTCCTGTCACATTAGAGGAGCAGGAAGACGTTTGATCTGCTGCTGATCTTGGGGAAGATTATCAGAAGATCAAGAAGTTTCTGCCATCTGCTCACTGGGCCAGCTCAGTCCCTGCATCTGGGTGATCTCCCTGTAGCAGTTCTGGCTTTCCTCCTAATGATGGCCACCTCGTTAAGATCTGACATCTCCTCAGCGATGCAGACACAGCTTTGCATCTCACGCTGTGCCACAACCAGCTTAACATCTTGTTTAACATCTAATAAAGCACTGTGTGCTTCAGGAGGAGCAGAAAGCAAAAAAAAAAAAAAAAGGTTGGATGTGAGAACTCCTCCTCCCAGTTACAGTCTCCTTCTAATCTCTCTTAACAAGTGAATGGCTCACAAGGTGTTTTTTTCCTTCCAGAAGGGCTTTGGCTGCTGTGGCACCGAACCATCTACCTACCACCTTCCACATGGTCCAGTGCCTGTCCCAGCGCGGCTGCACCCCGGCCTGGGCTGTGCTTGGCTGTGTCTCTCTTGGGGTTCTCCAGCGGCAGGACTGAGCCCACCTTTGCCCCTCCCAGCACCCCAGCCACCATGCCACGCTGCTGCCTCTCACTCACCGGCAACTCCATCCTGTGCTGCTTTTCCCCCTGCTTTTCAACCCCACAAGCCTGCCTGATCAATTCCTCCTTAAACAGCCGGTACCCAGCACTCTGCCTAATTTCACCCCCTGCCTATCCCAGGGCTTCGCCCTCTGGTCATTAAGATTTTATTCTGTTTCTGCTCTTTTGGTCCTTTCCAGTCTCTCTGTGCACAAAGTTTTAGAAAACTCAGACAGGGTCATCACCTTTAAGCACCCGATGGTAATGCTGATGACCTGCTCGGCAATAACATGGAGGTCTAGGCAGTCTGCAGCGCTTCCCATCACACCTGAAGTCCTCTTCTGCATAACTTTGCTTCATTTCCATGACTGTGATAAATAAAATTTAAAATGATAAGCACAGAAAAATGAGAAACAGACTTTTGGAGACCATTTAACAAAGGAAGATAAAGCAGAATTTCAAAAGCCACTTAACAAGTTGAAAATCTTTACCGGTGCAGCTTGAGCATTTCCGCGGGGTCTGCACCTGTCCGGAGGCTGCTGCAGCACCCTGATCATGTTCTTTGGATGCTGGTCTCATGGGCAGAAAACCTGTAAGTTTGCAAAGTCTTGATCTGTGGGACGAGTTCTCTTAATGAGTACTTTTGAATATCAGCCTGAATGTATCCACCGTAACTCAAAGGGCTCGTTTTTACTTACCCCATAATCTCCCGTAAGAAATCTCAATGCAGAGCTGAAGCAAGTCCCCTTCACCTTGATCTGAGCAAAGCAAGGTTCTGTGCTATTTGGATATCACTTGCTTGTCATTGTTGGTGTGAAAACTGGGTACAAAATGGGTGAAACCAACATACCTCATAGTATAATTTTCTGCCTATGGTATTTATCATTTCTCTATTTGCTCTTTGCATATACCTAATTCTTCTTTTTCAACCATCAGCAAAGCAAAGCTAATATTTAGATTCTTAGCAATGCGTATGAGAGAAAAAAAAATAAATGCATTTTTGTGACTCATAAATAGACCTTTTTATAGTCAGTGCAACAAAGACATCAGCACTCTTATCGGGAACATGCACATTGTACACTGCTAACAACGTTGCCAGTTATCAATAACAGCACTACAGCATACAGATTTGAAAAATATGCTGAAAAAATTAAACAAATGATTTCCTGTAAATTGCTTACAACCCACAGTTAATGCTGCAGAGCATGTGGGTATTCTTCTTCAGTTATGTCACATCCTATCTTAGGGAATAATTGTGTTTTTTTTTAAGGTACTTCAGCACTTGGCTCTTCTTTATTTCAGTTGGAATTAGGAACCTAAGCTCCTTAAAGGTTTAAGCCTACTTTCCTATTTATTATTATCAAACATAATTCTATAATCTGTCAAAAAATATGAAATACTCACCATAAATTTCTGGCGGTTTTGGGAGGAGTGTTGCTTCTTCAAGGCAGAGCTACATTTTGCTGCATTTCACTGTGAATTTTACCACAGTGTGGGGAACGCTTTGTAGCATGTAACCTCAATTCGCGTATTTTATACTGATCTTTCAACAAATTTCAGTCTAAGAGCCCAAATTACTGCCAGGTCGTTTTGCTAGATGGCTTGTTGCAAATGCTCAAGCATCAGAGCATGGCCTCAGTCCCAGAGCCTGCTCCCGTGTCCTGAGTTTATGGTGTGTGGAGAGGAGAGGCATAGAAGTCTCCTGGAATTATGGGTTATCTCCTTGAATTAATGTGTTTAAAGCCATTGTGTCAGCACGTGGAAGGAGCACACACAATTTCTACATCATCTGTTGCATAATTTATGAAGTGACACTGGAAGATGGGCGGCTGTGCCAGCCATGCTGGGGACAAGCAGTGCTTTGGCTCGTGGTGGTCCTGGCTGCCAGCCCTGCTCTCCCTGCTGGCCACTCGGGCTGCGGGCTCCCTCCTGCCCATGGCTTTTCTGGAATTTTTAAGCCAGAGACCCCTAGAGAAGAAACAGAAGCACTGTGTATCGTGCAGTTGAGTTACATGGCACAAAAGATGTGCCAACAAGGAGCGGCAGCATCCAAACCATTTGGAAGAAGGTCCCTAGGATGATGCCCTCAAGGACACCCACCAGTAGAAGATTTGCAACCAGCCTCAAGGCACCAAGGGTGGAAAAGTTTCTTTCAGAGCAGTGTCAGGTAATATAAGCAATATGTTGAGATATGGTGAGATTACAAAATGAACTGTCCTTACAGGTCTTTGCTCATCCAGAATCTCCTAAGGGTTATTGTGATGCTGCTCAGCACCAGTTCCAACTTTATTTCTCTCATTACAAAATATTTGTGAAACGCTAGAGAAGTAACTAAAGACAGTAAAACATATTACTCCTTTGCTGTTCAGACTAATCACACCTGGCACACTACCTGAGGAAAATATTGCTAAGTTGAGTAGCAATTGTGATAAAAGCTTTTAGCTGTGTAGTCTTGAGCTGGGATTCATCTCAGTCTCCTCAGACAGCAGTGAATGTTTGTGTGGGAAACCCCTGCAGAGGACCAGCCACGACGCTGGGAAGCTTCTGACTCCAGAAGTGACTTTGCTCCCTTTGCGCGGCAGCAAGCCAGGCGTGCTGCGTGGGCAGGGAGTGGGAAAGGGAGCTCTTGGCCCTCCAGTTCCTCTAGGTTCCTCATTTGTTCCTCTCTTTTTTAAGGACAGAGGTTGTTCCCTGATGTCAGTGACGCTGCAATACTCAGCACAGTGATTCCTGTGTTCAGCACTTGCTCCTGCCCCCTTTGAAATCAATGGATCATGTTCTGATCTAGGATAGAAGTCTGTCCAGGGCAGGTGTTATCACAGACCTCAAAGGCAGAGCTGCAGTTCTGTTTCATAAAACATGCGAGGACGGGCCAGCCTGTGTCCTGCCTGCCCTTTTCTTACAGTGACAACCTGCGTAACTCTTCTGAATGTCACATTTAAACTGAAATAAGTCTTGCTCATTGCACTAAATGCTTTCATTCTGGTGAGATGGCTAAAGGGAAAATGTCGATTTGCACTATATTTAAACATCTCTAAAATTGGTATTTTATTCATTTTCCCTTTTCTTTCCTTTTATTATACCACAAAGAAAAGGAGACGCCTGTTATACAGTTTCTATATTTGAATCATCTATGGAAAATTCAATTAGTATACAGCTAATGTCTTGTCAGTTTTGCTAATATTAGAAGACAGGATTGAAGCAATGTAAAGCAGGAACAATTCACTGAGATATTTTGTAGATCTTTGAAATATATGCTTGAAATTTGGTCTTGAAAAATGTATCCACAGTTTTAAAACTGTGCTCATTTTCTTGATAATAAACATAAAGTTATCATCTTCTTGTCAGCAATTAGGGAGCCACCTCAAATAACTAGCTGAAATCCTGAAAACGTGAATTCAGAGCATGCAGATGATACACACAAGTTACAAAACACACTCAATTGTGTAAAGTTCAGGAGTAAAACATTTATTACTGAAAAACCTATTGCTGTGCTGCTTGAAGGTTAAGCACATAAGGTTTTTATAGCAGTTCTGCAGTTATGACATGGTACGTCAGTAGAGTTTGTCATTATTAAGACAGTACCGCTTTGTCACTGCCAGCAAGAGACACTAGGGTGCTCACCTACGGCAAGGAATTTGGGTTATTAAAAGCCAACACGAAACTTCAGAAATGTGCTTTCTTCATAACTTCGAGAACAAGAGTCTAAAGCACTTCCTAACGTGCCTCAGAGCACGGCCTGCGCTGGCACGGGGCACGCCAGCACCGCGGCGTCTCTCCCTCCGGCGGTGGGCAGCACACCCGCCGCACAGCCCCGGCTCGAGCAGTGGGGCCGGACCCCGTTCGCTGTGCCAGCGGGGCCAACTGGGAATAAAGCCTGAGCAGACAGCCCAGGTCTCCTTCCTAAGTAACTCTGTATGACTCGTACAGAGGATGCAGTAGTATGGAGATATACGTGTATGTAGATTTTGGTAGTGATTTCCTAGAGAACAAGATTATAAGGTTGGCTGTAGCTTAGCATCTTAAAATTTAAAATTTTTTTAAACTCAAGGTATTTGGGGAATAATCTATCACATCAGAAAATGTATCCCCCTAGTTAGGAGCAATTTAGGAACCTGAATTTATATTTTAGATTAAATACCTTAATTTCACAGTGTTAGTGTTAAGAAAGGGCTTCTTACGTTTTTCCCGTGGAAATGTATTATTCTGCCTGTAGGTCTCCATAATATTTGTAGACGTTGTGATGTGTTCATTATACCTTGCTTCTGTGTGGGTTGTATTGCTTGAGGAATGCAGTTATGCCTCTGAAACATCAAATATGTCATTCCTTTTTTTCTCAGAGTGATTTAAAATATATGTTCAATCTTTGGGTCCAAAAAGCAGGGATCGGCAGCTCATCTTAACCAAGGGCCTTAGGCTAAATCTTGCTCAGAAAACAGCTGGACCCGGACTTTATCCCTCATTCCTGACTCCTCGTAGAGGCGTGATATTGATGTTGGTTGAACGTCAGGCTCAGAAGGGGGTCCCTGTGCGCTCTGCAAGGAGCTGTAAGTAAATTTTAAGAGGTAACTGACAGGTAAATTTGGCAATTCACTTTGCTCCTGTGTATTTTAATCACCTCATTTGTAAAATGGGAATAATGTGTGTATCATCACTGCACGTCAATGGATTGAAATGGTTTTATGAGACCTAAATATGAGGATGCTTGCTTTCTATTTAGAAAGAATGCTTTGATTTGGGGTAGGTTAAGTTTTTATTATTATTGAATTCTTATGTTTCAGAATGCTCAGCTCTGAATTTTTTTATTAAACTCATCTGTCAGAATAGAAATACTTTCTGGAGAACACTGGATTGTAAAGGACGTATTCAATGAATGTGCACATATTATGTCCATAAATGTTTGTTAGAAAAATTATTCCCAACTGATGATATGACAAAGATATGAAAAATTAGATCACAAATCTCATTAACGATAGAGACACTGAAAGAGAAATGAAGCCAATTTCTGTTGATATTACTTGTCAGAAGAATGTCATGGTTCTCTTCTTGATGCCAGTCACATATCCCTCAGCCGAAATAACTCCACAAATGACTAGTTTTCTCTCGTCAGTAGCAAGCTTTAGTGGCAAATGAAGGAAATTTCTGTTTTTCTTTACATACATCCTGTTACCTCACTTTACCTGAGAGATGTTATGTTAACGTTATGAAAGAGATGGGTGGCAGCAGGACCAGGACTCATTGACCCCTGAAAGCCCCTCTGCTCTTACCTTCTGCGTGCACTTAAGTGGAATTAAATATTGGGCTGCTATGTTACCATGGCAACTTTGCTTTTCATGAAAAAAGTAGTATACGGTTAGTGGTTCAAGCACTCTGTAAATGTGGGTATTAAGCATCATTCACTTTGTCACTGGGAAAAGTGAAAAAACTAAACAACTACTTTTCAGCCTGGATGTAAAAGGAACTTTTCCATCTGGGAACCAAAATAGAAAGCTGGTGGAAACAGTTAAAATGGTCAGACTTTAAATTTTATTTATATAAGCAGTTATGTATGAGGCTATATACGCGTACACAGACCAGTTATGTATACAAGTGTATAGGTACATAACTGCGTAGGATTACTTTCTAAATTATGAGCATGTCCCCTCATCAGGCGAATTAAAGCCCATCTCCAGGGGGCCTGGAGCAGCCCTGCGCGGGGCAGCAGCCTCCGCTGCGGAGGGCACAGCAGGCTGCGCGGGGCCAGCGTGCCTTGGGCCAGCGGCCGGCCGAGCGTCGCTCCCCGCTGGAAGCAGCTCTGCGCCTCCCCGCGCCAGTTACGCAGCGTGGAAGATGCAGTTTCCTTTTTGTGCCGGCCCTGTGGGACTGTGCAGCTGCGGCTGTAGGTGCAAATGCTGCAACCTCGTTTCTAGAGATGCCTCACTTCCCTCTCTGGTCAGCTCAAAATTTTGCCTTTCTTATTCAATTTGTTTCTTAAAATAATTTGCTTTTGTTTTGTTTCATTGTTCAGGTTTCATGTCAGTTTTAGCAATCCTTGGCATTGCAGGTCTTTGAAGAACCCTTTTACCTTTACATGCAACCCGAGTTTACAAAGCAAGGCTTACTTCCATCCGCGGTGCTTTGACGTTACCGATCAGAGCTGCTCTCCGCAAACAGCCTGTAAACGAACTGGGCAGGGTAGCTTCAGCCCTTAGCGTCCAGTTGTGCAGAAAGGGAAGGTTTATGGTTGGAAAAGAAATAAAATAGATACTTTGGGGAGGGTCTGATTTCCCTTGCAATGATGTAAATCAGGAGTGATTGTGGGGTAGCTGACAGGCAGCCTGGTCACAGGCATCCGCAGCCCGATGATGCATATTCTGTTACAAAAGGGGACAGGGCAAGTTCCAGGCAGAAGAGCTAAACATAATTAAAAACAAAAACAAAAACAAAAAAACGAGTGTCCTTCTTATAGCTGAAATTCAGAGACTTAAGAGAGAAATATTTATGATTTTAAATTCCATCAACTTAGTATTTTACATTTAAGTAATTGTTTCTGGTTTATCCTCTGACTATAACAGAGCAAAAGATGTTCACAAGGATACCAAAATTATCCTCCTGGTTTAAATGGTGAAACTTTGGCAGTGGATGTCACTGGAGCTGAAGTTTGCTGCCCAAAGCAGCGGCAAGCTCTTGGAGGAGACTGTAGGGACCTCTGGAAAAGAGGATGTGAGCACCTCGGTCATTGCTGCATACCTGGCTGCTCCCAGAGGTTAAAATAAAACACAGGACAGGGAGAACTCTGACTGCGTGTGTGCTTGTCACTAGCAATACTGTGCCAAGGAAATACACCATCATTGCATCAACAGCAATTTCGAAATGGTATGTCTAAATTGTATGGGGAAATAAATGTAAATAGTGCTCTTATTTCAGACTCCTAATCCCAAGGTACTTGTTGTTTAATTAAGTGGTTTTTTGAACAACAACAAAAAGTATAAAAAAGGCACGGGGCAAGGCGCAAGAGCAGGCTGTCCTGAGAACGGGCAAGAGCCCCGCCGCCCCCAGTGCCTGCGATACCTGCCAGCCTGGGGCACACGGCATCCGATCCAGCGCTGAAGGGATGCTGTCCCTCGGTGTGCATTAAATTGTCAGCTAAAGGAGGCCAGTGGATACTGAGGCTTCATTTCTTTATAACTTGAATGTTATAATCCGAATTTTAGCAGTGATAAGTGTGAAATCATTCTCAGTGATTTATTCACATAATTTTAGAAGCTGTCTGCAAACAGATCATTATTTTCTAAACTTTATTTATTATCCAATTTAACTTCTCTGAGCAGTTCACATTAAAAGTGAGTACTGCACTATTTTTCTTACGTGATATCACAGGTAAACAAGGCTGCTTCTAGTACCTGCTGCTCCTAGACTCAGCACCTGCCGAAATGGTTAAGTTGAACATTCCATTTTTGTAAATGCTCTCTCAAATTATTTTGGCTTTCTTAAAATTTGCTTTCCACTAGCCTGATTTGCTGGAATATCTAAAAGCACTTATACAAGCATAAATGAGACCCAACACATTGATGGATATTAACCTGTTGGATGTTATCTAATGAGCCCATATGTGGTATGTGGCATTCATTTACTGTGACAGAAGGGCGACATGGAAATGTTAATATATGTCTCTGTTATTTAATGCAGGCACAGCATAACTCATTACTTTATGCAGCAAAATCAAGTCTTTAATGCCTGCAAAATTGAATATGGTGCTATAGAAACTACTTTTCAAAAGTAGAATAAAATCTAGCTTTTCTATTAAAATACAGGTGATTCTATAAGCAGCCCAAAATATCGTTCAAAGCAGGGGAGAATTTAAGAAAAGGTTCATAAAGACTACGGTATGGCGATGACTGACGTAGGACTTTCCCCGGGTGTTGCGGCCCCTGTGGCCGGAGGCGGGCACGGGGACGTGCCGGGCGCGGGGCAGCCTTCGCCCAAACGCAGCGGGCGGGCTGAGGAGCGCCGCAGCTGGTGGCGGGTGGCTTTCTGCAGTGGGCTTGGGCTCCCGCTGCCACGGGCTCTGGGCCGGGAGGCGGGGGATGCCGCCCTGTGCCACAGCGGGGGGACCACGGGGGCCCAGCCCCGGTGGCGCTGCTCCGAAAAGTACCGCTCAAACTGGGGGTTTGAGTCTCTGTGCATGCGTTACAAAAATTATTTGCATGCATACGTTCACATTTTTTAATGACATTGGTTTGTTGACAACATTTTTTCCTTTTTTTCTTTTCCTATCATGTGCTTAAACCAAATTTGCCACAAACTGTTGGCATAATTAACCCTTTTCCTGCCATGCCCATGTACCTCAACTCAGTTCGCGCATGCATGGGAAAAAAAAAAAAAAGGATAGCTCACCACATCTCTGGGAACTGAAATGGAAATGCACGTTGCTGTAACTGAGTCACCAAAATAGATATTACTGCAGGTGTTACAGTTCAAATATTTTTATAACAGCTGTCAGTTGGTTGTTCTCCCTATTCATTTTACAACAGCCTGGGTGGCAATAGAGAAGGAAATGGATGATAACCTCGTAGAGCAGCTGTGGAGTAGGTGGGGTACCAGTCCAGGGACAGCATTTGGTTTAGGTCCTCCACGTGGAATTAGGGTCATTATTGTGATTTACTAAGAAACATATGTGCAAGTATACACTGAAACTGCAGAAAATATAATTTTAAAAGCTTATTCAGCAGTGGATTTCAGAATACAGATGTCGGATATAATATACTTGCACTAAATTGGATCTGGGTGAATAAAGGAGCTGATCTGAAATTCAGCTGTGGAGTCCTGCTCAGTGTTCAGTTTGAAATACACAGCCTTTTTGTTTCACTTTTGCAACTTATTCAATAAATATTTTGGCATGCCTGTCTGTTACGCTGCCTTAATCTTTGCTTCTACTGAACAGAAATTAGCATTTGTAATTTATTCACCAGGGGAAACAAAAAAGGCTCCACACCGATGTGAAATTTAATGCCCAACAGATAACTGGAACGCTGAGTCAGCACAAAGTACACTTGACAAATAAACTCATTGCCTGCATATAATTTAATAGACGATGTGGCAAGGGGGGGGCTGTACTGCATTAAAAAGACGCGAGGCCTCAGCTGCCCGCTGCAGAGGTGCAATGGGAGCCCAGCCCCTGTGCCGGCACCGAGGGCGCCAGCAGCGGCCAGGCCAGGCGGGAGCCCTGCCGGGAACCCTCGGTGCCGCCGGCTGCGGCTTGCGGCTGCCTTGGCTGGGCACGCGGGGCCTGTCGTGTGCCGAGCAAGCCGGGCTGGCGACGTTCGCTTCGCCACAATCCCCTCTTCATGCGGCAATTCCCCATCACTTAGCTTCTGCACATCTGCCCCTGGATTTTAATCCAGTTTGGCTCCCGTTCTCTGCCTAAATTGCAAGTATGTTTGTAGCGATTCAGGCTGCTCCCAGGAGACCCTGTGCTCCCCCTGCCCTGCTTCTTGGGTGTTTAATTACAGGCTTTAATTTCAGCATCGTCACCGTGGTGTCGGGGAGCTGTGCCTGGTGCCTGTGGCAGCCAGCACCCACCGGTGCTGGGGGCACCTGGCGGCTGAGCACGGGCACACGGGCACCTTGCCCGGGGCCAAGCAAGCAGGAGAACTTTGGGCAATTTTTTTCTCTTTCACGGAGATAACTAAGGCATGTTAAAGCTAAAGACCCAGCGTGCCACTGACATTGGCATTGCTCATCTGGATGAGAGCAACCCTCATGAAATAGCAAAGAGTTCCTGTTCTCTGCCACACAAGGAAAACATTTTTCCCCCTATAACTTGAGAAATACAGAAACAAATTTTGCTGGAAAAAAAAAGTGCATCCTGAGGTACATATCTAGTACAGAAAAAATAGTAAATGGTTCAATGCTTAAAAATGCCAAAATTACAACAGAAAAATGAGGGTGGGTTAGTTGGCACTGATCCCCCACTGGGTGCCTGCCGCCCTCCCGGCCATCCGCCCCCTGCCCGCGGCCAGCGCCGGAGCCGAGCCGCGCTGCGCAGAGCAGCTCGGGGCAGGCCAAGCAGCGCAGCACCGCGCCGCCGCCGGTCCCCACCAGGGCGGAAGCAGCCTCATCTCTGCCAGAGTGAGTGCGCTGGTAAATCGCTTGCAATTTCCCCAATCCTGTGTGAGTTTTAACAGCAGGACAGCTTTCTTCTCTTGCATGAGCATCTACACCATTACTGGCATAGCTACCTTGGAGGTGGAAGAGCCTGCCGTGACTGACACAGCTGTGCCATTGAATCAAGCCCAGTTTTTCATTAGAAAAAATCATAAGATGCCCATTTTGTTTTCTAAATAGCAGGTAGACCAGTTTTTCAAAGACTTGTCTTACTGAGAAACAAAAAAAGACACTCTAATTAGCTTAATTTTCCCCTCATCCAACCCCATGCAGGTTTGAATAAATTACCTCTAAAAAAACCAACCAAAATACCCACTCAACAGATCTCAATGATTAAACAGCAGT
Organism: Anseranas semipalmata; assembly: GCA_013399115.1. Taxonomy (NCBI): domain Eukaryota; kingdom Metazoa; phylum Chordata; class Aves; order Anseriformes; family Anseranatidae; genus Anseranas; species Anseranas semipalmata. The sequence continues at coordinate 347,037 of VXAA01002479.1, forward strand.
TTCACTCGCTCGCTCTGCGTTTCCACTCTTGGGATGAGTCATATATCTTTTTATTAGCTTGAGATCCGAAGCTGCTCGGCTGCTGCTCGGCCCAACCAGCTGCCACAAAGTCACCTCCCGCCGGCCCTAAGGAGCGCGCTTGGCGAGGGCAGGGGCCGGGGCCAGCACCAGGGGGCCGGATCCTGGCAGGCACCAGAGTGCCCAGCTCCCACCCAGCACCCTCGGCCCCAGCACCCTCGTTGCCTCAAAGATGGGTTTTTGAAAAGGGGTTGCTGTTTTGGTGGGGGCTTTTGCACCCATTTCTTCTGTTAGTCACCATTAATCATTTTTTATATTACTATGATGCAGCCCACAAGATGGATGTAGTATGACAATTGCAGTTGTTCTGAGAAGCCATCACAATGAATGTGGTTTATGAGTGGTAATAGCATTGATTTCTACTTTTTCACTGAGATAATGGGCACTTTGCATAGAGAATTTATAACCAGAAACATCCTTCCATATTGGCACATGAAAGGGGCATGACTTTTATTGCAGCAGTATTTCATTGATTTTGTAGTATGCCATTCAGTTCAATGAGCAATGGGTCTAATTTGGCCATACCTGGAATGAGAAGTGTTCCCACGACCACTTACTCATGATTCAGCTTCCCAGAACCATTTATGGGCTTGATTGTGTGTGACTTTCAGACCAGGTTTATGCCCATCCGATTTTGTTAACACAGCATAAAAAATATAATAAAAATAAAAGTGCAGGATGTGACATCAAGATATTTAACTGTATCACAGAATCACAGAATTGTTCAGGTTGGAAGAGACCTCCAAGATCACCTAGTCCAACCTCTATATTTATCTGCTCATTGGCAAAGGGAAGCAGGAGGGCAGCTCAGAGTCTGAAGGTATTAAACTTGTCTTTTTGGCAATAACAGGTGGGAAGGATTGGATCACGGCTGGGGAGGGTGCCACCTCGCACCCCAAGAGCCTCACAGCTTCCTGCTCTGCAAAGCTTTTAAGGAAACTGGCACGTCCGAGCCAGCTGTCCGAGCTGGGACAGGGCAGAGCTTCAGCCAAGGTCCTAATGCAGGGAGAGGTGGAATGCAGGAGGTTGTATTTGCACCCCCCCTGCATCGCCACTGGTGTGCTAGCTCCTGAACTGTAGCTGAGAATTTAGCAAAGAACGTTTTGTTCTTTTGCAAGGTTCTGAGACATGCATCTGCATCTGCATACACCTGTGTTTGCAGCATAGTTGCGTGGAAGGAAATACTTGGTTAAAAATAATTAAAAAAAAGGCTCCAAAATGTGCAGCTATTATTCTGCATAAGAAAATTAAGGAAAGAAAAGCTACCATAGATTAACTGTGTGCTGGGGAGGGGAGGGGGGTAGATGAGTGGTTACTCTTTCCAGTATGAATTACTTCATTTTTTTCTTTCTTTTCAGTTTGTTATAACCATAACCTTATTTAAATGTAGCTTTTCTTTGCAGTGTGACTGCAATAATTTCTTCGAGAACATATTTTAATAGCTTGACTATATGCTCAGGATTTCTGTTTGCTTCTGTAATTGCTTCTTAATTATTTTCCAATTGCTGAAACAACAGTTTTCACAGTTTATTAAAAAGCATTTTTGAAAGCTTTACCCTAAGGCATTGTCAACATTTTATTACGATCACTAACAGCCAGCACAAATGAATAATCATCAGCACTGGTAGCTCGTGTCAAGCAGATGAGAACAGTTTGAGACTTATGTAGGAATTATAACAAAGTCTGACGTCAGACGGGAGCAGTTGCCGCACAGGCACGCCGCAGCCTTCTGCACGGGAAGCCCGGGACGGCTCCGTTCCCACGGCTCGAGCTCCGGAGCCCCGCCAGCAGGGATGCTCCAGGAGGAGCTGCCATCGCCCAGGGCCTCCCGCGGGCAGCGGCCAGGCTGGGCTGAGAGCACCCAAAAGACCATTTTGGCTGGTTTTCCCTTAGAACTGCAGCCTCTCTCCCTAGGGACACATGCTCTGGAGCTGAAACGCTTGAGATCTAACCCAAAGTTCAGCACGTGGAAGGAGGGGAAGGCTGTGCGATACCAAACGGTGGGCACCCAAGCCTGTGCCTGGGGCCACCAGGAGGTAGCACAAAGTGCACCAAATCAGGCTGGCAATGTAAAGCAAGTTATATGAATGCTGCCCATTGGACGTTATGCTTAGGTACTATTATTTTTTTTTTTAATTGTTTTTTTTGGTGGGGTGGTGGGGGAGGTTATCGTTTTTTTATAGGATTAACTTTAAACCAGTGAGCACTTCTCTTCCTGGTGTAACATCACTAAGGGAGACAACACTGGAAAAGCAGAATTATATTCTCAAAACTGTGTAAAAAAAATAAAGTAACCATTTTAGCCATTTTTTTCCCCACTCTTATTTATTTTAGAGAAAAATTGGCCTGATTCATGAAGCTATAACAAGCTGGAACACTCTGAATCCTGTATCATTAAAAACCCAGAATGTTTAGTGTATGGAAGGTATCAATTTAAACTGTATTTCCATGCATAGTCCTGATTATACATCCTTTCAAAGTGGTAGTTTAAGAGACATTAGTAGAGCTCGCATGACCTTACTCTCACCTATATAATGTTTCAAATCAACCCTGTATAATTAAGACTCCATAATCAGCGCTTCAACAGCAGCCTGGTCTCCGAGCTATGCGCAGGTGCCTTTCCAGCAGATGATGTTTGCAAAATATTGAACAAATAGAAGCTGCCAGAACTGCTGAGCTACTGCTGGCCGGGTTGCCTGTCCCGTGGGTGCCTCGTACCCTTTGTCCCCTTGGTCCCCTCGGGGACAGCTCCTTCGGCTGCCCCCAGCTGCTGCACTCTGCTCGCCTGTGTTAGCCAAGGTGCAGCCACCGTCCCCGAGGCTGGCTGCCGTGCCCTGCAGCACAGAAGTAATTTCCTGAGAGGAGTTAAGAAAAATCACAAGATTCATTTCTCCCAGGTGTGGTGCTCGGAGGCACTGGCTGCGGTTGGTGCCCAGCTGCGCGCAGCCGCTGCACGTGGAGGTTGCTCCTTTGCCCACTGCAATCCTGACCGTCTGAAAGCAATGCACACAGGAGAGTCCTCACGGCAGCTCCTAGTTACGGTTAGATCTTTGTTTGCAATTCCAGCTGCGATTGCTGCTAAACACTTCAGTGGCTGTTCCAACAGAAAGCTAAGGCGTGCTGCGTTGCTGCCCAGCACTGGCCGAGCCAGGGGCGAGCGGCACGACCCCGTGTGGATTCCCTGGGCTCAAGTACAGAAAGTGTTTAAATAGCCCCGTCCTTGCCAGGGCTGCTGGAACCAGCGGGGGGACCTTCTGCAGAACCCAGGAGAGGATTTCACCATTTCTGCAGGGGGCTCCTAGGGATCCGTAACGGCGGCACATGATCTTTCTAAGTGATCATCATTCTCACTGATATTCGGATTTATAGATATGCAAACCAATGCCAATTTCTGTGCCTATACTAGATATGAATTGCCAGAGTACAGCTTACCGTAAACAATTTTAAAGTGAAGGACATACAAAGTTGTTCTTGCTCAGGGAGCCCTCAACTTCTAGCCTACAAATAATGAATACACTGTTTTCTTGTATTCCCTTGGAGGACACAAATCTAGACAACACCTGAGTTCTGGCTTCTCCTGCTAAAACCTAAACATTCAAAAAAGTTACTAGAAATTAGTTGGCAACTTTGTGACAAAGGATTCATGCTATTTTGTCAGACTCAGAACTTCACAGGAAAAAGGACAATTTTGCCAAACCTCCCAATGTAAAACAAAAACAAGTGGAAATTTTTAAAATTTGTTTCTTTCGTGAAATATATCTTTCAAAAAGGGTAAGGAAAATGAGGAAAAAAAATGAAACAAATTATCATTATCATTTTCAAGCTCCTAATTTCTCCTCCCCTGTTTAATACAGCCCATGTTTTGCTTTGCAAAAGCCCCCCGCCACTGTTGGGTTCTGCGCCCAGCCCTCCTTCCACCTCTGCGGCACTGCGCAGCTCTTTCTCACTTAGGAACACCCTTCACGTTTTCTTCAGCACTGGGAGATTTCTGCCTGTAGAGGCAAGGGCTAGAAAAGGAAAAACTCATCTGAGCTGAACAGGGGGCTGAAGCACCATCAAGGTAAAAGCCTCAGGTTGCTCTCCCTCTTCTCTCATAACAGTGACATTTTTTCAAGAAAGATTTATTAGAAACACCAACGGCATATTTATACAGATGGGAAATAAATATTTTGCTTACGTTCTCTTCCTATACTCTTCTCATAAACTAAATCATATAAATGATTCCTCATTTACCTTTATTGACTATGAGAAGTGTATTGCCTGGATATAAAACTCTTATTTTAATAGTTTAGAAAATACTAAGAGAAGAATAGATGCCTTGAAGGCATTATTAGCTTTAGTGAACTAGAAGTTTTCCTCATTAATGCGGAGGCAGAAAGGTGTCCCTACCTCCCAGTAGGATGCACAGGGCTTTGTTATTAGGTAGCAGGTAATAAACCTGGAGCGTGATGTGCTGAAGCACATGAGCAAGGAGAGCTGATTTGCTGCTTAAGTACGGTGGTTCACGGACTAAGTTGTGTTGACTTCACAATGTGTGATAAGCATTCCGAAAGGAAATTTGGGGTTTCAATGCAACTTTGATATAAATGCAAGCGAATGTAGGTTGAACACGTAGAATATCATACCAAGAATTTATGGTGCCATGACAAGGACCACCTGTAATTTATTAATGAATATGTAAATTAGCTGGCCTGGAGCTACAAGGAAGGATTTACTAGTGGTTCGTCAGAACTGTGATTGGAGATGGTTCTTTGCTGCTTCTTCACCATCTTCATCCCATGGTGCTGAGAAAGGAAACATGTTTGAATGCTTCCTTGTTGTACTAACCTTATGTAGAAATGGATCTAATAACGATATAAAGATTTTTTTTTTCTCTTGTGAAACTTTAATCAATGCATCACTATCTGAAGAAGAGAAACTGAAAGAAATGCAAAGTTGACCAAAAATAGCCACAAGTGAAAATTTTGCAAGTGCCAAAGCCAAGTTCTGGCTGTGGTGACCCTCAGCCAGGACTTGGCCAGGAAGGGAAAGAGCCTTCCAGGCCCATCGCATTAAATGAAAGCACAATTATTGATAAGAGACCATTTTAACAGTTAAAACAATTTCCAAACAGTTGTCATAAAATCTGCAGATTATACAGATATAAATATGCATTTATATCACAGAACCATTGAAACTGCAACATTTACTTTCAGAATGCTTATCACACAATCACATATTTGTGATTTTAAATTCAACACAACTTGCTCAATGAAACATAACATCTTTATGTTTAGGTGAAACATTCTTAAAATTTCAGCATTCTTTGTCCAAATCAGATTAAAATTTTTGGCACCTGCCTGATCTCTGTAATTAAAAGATCTTTCTCTTTGAAGAATTTATTAAGTATGTATGCAAGTTACTTGATTAGATTATGCATAACTGCACAACAATAATAATTTACATGCTATAATATATATTATTATGCATATGCACAATTGCAGGTTCAGGCACATTTTCTAGTTTCTGCGCACACAAAGTGCACAGAATTGAGCTCAGAATTTCAGTCTAAGACACTCTTTAGCCTGAACTTTTCTTTGCACAGCTGTACTTACTGACTAACAAGGCATGCCTTGGCAGCATTATTTACGTGAACAGTCTCACCAAACTGCCCTGCAGAATTGTAATTCATTATTGATTTAAGTGAAGTATGTGTATAATTACAGCATTCTTTTCTGAGGTCAGCTGAAAGTACAAAAACTGTTCATAGAGGCCAGGATTTTCAAAGCAGCCCAATATTTCTGGAAAAAAACAAAACAACAACAGCAAGAGGAGGTGTGTGCGCTGCTGACAGACCCACACCAGTTCCCCAGGGTACAATTCCGAGTCACTTCCATTAGAGATCCCAGCACAGACAGGGGTACAACGCAGCGCCTTCGGCAGAACAGTGCAGGCTAATACTCTATGGGAAACACAGGGCTGTGAATTATCACACGATGATGTGCCTGCCATTCAGTGTTTTGTACTGGTGCTTTCATGAATACATTATTTGGGCTTATACCGTAATAATTAATATGCTGAAAGGTTTTCTTTTGAGATAGCAGAGAATATCTGTGCCTACTCTGAACACCACTAACAACAAGAGTCCTACAGGCCCACCTGGAAGAAATAAACATGTTTTGGCTTCACTGATTCATGCAGAAGCTGTTGGAAGAACTATACTTATTAGAGAAACCTGAGCTATTTACCAAAACAAAACAGAATGGTTATTATGTAATATCAACCCCCCTGTGATGCACCATGCTGTACAAGGTCACTTGAAGTGTGAGCAGTGATCTTGCCTTCAACAATCCTTGAGGATCCAGGCTGCCTTTCCAGCCTCTTGGCAAACAGCATATAATTCCACAGAGAGACATTTAAGAATAGGGACGGAGATTTAAGATGAAGGGAACTGTCAGAAGAAGAAGGGATCGAGAAGATCCCCAACGACCGAACCATTCTCTCCCAGCAGTGCAGTGAGAGATTGGCTGGAGAAAAGGGATGCATGCGATGCCTGCAAAAGACAAAAAGAAACAAACAAAGGAAAAGGACTACAGAAACCATCTATTTTCACCGCCAGCCACCACGCTGCTGCCGTAAGCAGCACAGTCATCAGCGTCTGATTCCTAGTAAAGCGCCTCCTTGTTACTGAGTAAAAGCAGAACACAAGCACATTTATAGTTACGTAGACTGTACGTTGTATGTTCAATGCTTCATTGGTCCCTCAGTCATAACTTTGCATGCAACAGTAGTGTTTCTTTGCTTTTTCCTTTCCTTTGCAATAGGATAACAACAGTCATTTCTCCTGCTGCCCTGCGGTGCGGTTTCCTGCACAGCTGAGCTGTTGACTTGTTTATGCAGCAGCTGTATCTGCAAACAGCTGATACACGATATTATAAGTGAAAGTGTTCTCAATGTATCACGATCCTTGTGGAAGCAACAAATGCCTTATTTACCCAAGAAGCACACTATGAAGGAATGGGGATTGCACACAGGAATTCACTTTTGACATGGATGTTAGTTAAAGGTTATCCCATGAAACACTGAAGTATCTGCTAAGGCTGCAGGACTGCAGCAAGATAACAGAGAATTGTGAATAATAATTGATAACTCTATGCTGGAATCAATGCTATTAGACTATATTGATGTAGATATTTCTTTGATCTATAAAGCACAATTAAAAATTGACCTTCACAAAGATCTTAAGTGTCGGTATCATTGTGAGGTTCATGGCTGTCAACGCCTGAACTGAAAATTGCAAATATGCAAGCAAAAGTACCCCCTGAGTTCCTGCTCGGGAACTCATTTGCAAAGTCTATTTTCTATTAGGCAAAACAACACACGGTGTATTAGATCACACGTCTCGCTCTGTCTCCAGGAAGGCTTCTGTCAAAGAAAGGCGTGCTCAGGATGGGCAGACCCGTCTGTGGCGCAGAGATAAAGCGGTGATGCCAGCTTCCTACAGTCTGCTCAAACAGAACAGGTTAGCCCTTGCTACTGATCATATTATTTTCCCTCCTCCCCAGCGTCATGAATCTCAGTCGCTCTGCCTCTGTACTATCCTGAAGTAGAGCAGAGCAGATAGATATTTGGGCAGGAAACAGTGTGGTGAAAAGGCAAAGTTGTGCTGGTATCTATTTCAGTTCCCAGCACAGATGCTTTGGTGTAACCTGATGCACAGAGTGTCAGTGATGGGCTCTTCGTTTAACCTATCCACCCATAATACGTGTATAAATGACCCTAAGAGTGTTTTGAAATGAAATTTCATAGAACGTTTTTGGTACCAAATAATAAAGTTTACATTAGTCTCAAAGCAATATTCGCCCATGAAAATTAAGCCTCAAATATGACAATGATGTGTATTTAGGGGGTTTCCTATTCCACCCCAAAAAACTGGTGAATCAAAGTAACACCACACCCTGACTGTCACAGTGTGGGCCAGCATATTTTCCAGGAGCAATGTTCTTGAAAAACATAATAGAAAGCACTAATGTACCATTTGTAATCATTTTGTTGTTGTTGTTAGAATGTTTACAATTATTGACAAAGCTGAATTTGCAGCCACAGTGATCACAGTGCAACAAATATATATATTTGAACAGAAAGTGCATCTTGTTTTCCTTGTGGCCTCTCCCTTACATTGTACTGTGAAAATTGTTGGGTTTGGGGTTGTTTTCTTACAGACACACCATTTTCTTTAAAGCTAATGGAGGTGCCTGTTACCTGGGAAGCCAGCGCTGCTCCTTTAGGTGCATTTTATGGTCTGCTCTGGATCCACAGGTGCCAGGACCAACGGGGCCAAAGGCGGAGTGAGGCCAGAGGAGAGGAAATGCCACGGGACTTGCCGCAAGCCTGGGGCGCAGGAAGGCGCCCGCAGCTTCCTCCGGCCAAACCATCTCCTGCCGGCCCTTCACAGGCGCACGACAACTGCGTGCGCGCTCTTCTCCTTCCAGCTTGGGGGCGAGGAGCGCTCTTGACCAAGTCTGGGTTGCTGCTTATTCTCAGGGCGCTTAAGCACATGCCACACAAATAAAGATGTGTAAACTCTCAGACAAAACTCAGTGTACCACTTAAGCCCCAGTACCTTGTTCAACTGCAGTTTATGTTCTCCTGTTGTAGATAATAACTCATCTTTCAAACACGATGGAAGCTATTTGATAAGAAGTAATTAAAATATTGAAGTGTTACCTTGTTATTTAAACTACTGTTATGTCGTGGTCCTTATTGTTGCCTCAGCAAGAGCAGAGAAGTGTGGCAGGCCTGGTGTTAAAATCATCGTGGAGAAAGGGTGGGCACCGCTTGAAGAGACACTTCCATAAGGTGTTCTGCGAACTTGAGACAAGGCAGAAATGGCATCCCACTGTTAGAATGGGGAGACAGAGGAAAATGGTAAAAAAATAACAAAATATTTCCCCGAACCACCCAAAAGAAGGTGATTTCCATCCATACGAGATGAGCCTCAGTTCTCATTTCTTGTTAATTTTCTAGCTGGTATTTCATGTTTGGAGAAGCACAGAAGTCTGCAATGTCTACACAAACTTCGTGCCAGAAGGATATTATTTCACACAGGGTATGACGCTCACCACGCAACAACAGCAGTAGGATCACAGGATACCGACGCGAAGACAGCCGGAGGAGACATGGTGACATTGGACGGATGGCTGCGGGAGCACGGGCTGCAGGAGCGCCCAGGGGCGAATCAGCGGTGCTGGGCTGGGCGCGCGCTGCTCACGTCCATCAGATGCGCTGCAGCAGCACGTGCCATCAACACCGGGAACAAACGCCGCTTCCCAATTAGCAGGTTCAAAGGCTGATGACCTTCCCACCCTGTCAAACTGGAAATGTCAGTGTTAATTAAATAATGATGGAACAAATGGCAGAGCCTGCTTGTCAAAACTGCAACGCCAGGAAGACAGCTGCAGTGCTGATGAATTCAGAGGGAGTTTTCCTCACCAACAGACCATTGTAGGGCTGTCTCCAAGCACTTCCCAAGATGTGGAATTAGTTTTCAACTTTTGAACTGGAGATAATGAATTGAACTCAGACTCAAGTGCAAAATGCAGCCCTCAGAAATGTGATTTCTGCTCAAATTCAGATCTAATGAGGACCAAATACTGGTTACTTAAGTGAATACTAGTTACTTTAAAAAAGTATTATTAGACCTGTCTAAAGGTGACAGAAAAGAAGGGTAATAAGACATGTGAATGTGCCATGAGCTGTGTGATATATTATAACCCTACACTGCTTTTATTTGAACAAATATTATGACAACCCCCAGAAATTTGATTGTATATCTGTATTTTTGTGTTCTACAATGTATCATTTCATGTCATCTTAGAAGATACAATCATTTATCAGAATTAAGCACATATAGTAATAAAAAACATTTCCTATTACTCTATGTTATGAAAAACAACATTTATTTTAATTTGATGAAGTGACTACTTTTTAGTGTCTCCACATAACAGAAGAACTGATGCATTTTGCTCTGGGCTTTCCCATTTTACTGTGCTTACTTGTACATATTAAACGTATGCATATATATATGTATATATTTTACAGAATATTGATATTTTGAGGATACTGGCGTACCACGCTGAGGTATACCGGCTGATTAATTCTCATAACAGTTATGTAAAGTAAAGGGATGAGAATGTAACTCACTACATAACTACTACTTTGAATTATTTTCCACATTATTTTCACTTTGGGGAGTGATTTAAGATAAAAATATTCACATGTGGCTACACAGCCACACATATGGCTACAATAAATTCAATCAAAGAAAATATTATTCAGTGTTTTACGTCAAATGCTAGCTAAGATACCATGGAACAAAACTGCAAAGTTTGCAGAACAGAAAGGTCTGCTGTGTTTTAACAATAACAACATTGTTAAAGAAAAAATGTTTCAAAGAAAGCAAAGGCTAAAGTGTATTTAAAAAAAAAATGTGACCAGTTTAAAAACAAACAAAAGGAAACAAGACGACATCAAATTTCAGATCGCTCTGGGGGCTGCGCCTCTGCCCCGCAGCACAACGCCGCTGCCTCCTCCAGCTGGCACACCATCCAGATGGGGAAGGATCGAGGTTCACAGCGCCGGCGCGGCACGTGCCGGGTGAGCCGGCTGCGACGCGCCCGATGCCCTCGGTCCTGCCCTGCCACTTGCCGCCAGCTGCAGCCCGCGGTGAGGCTGCCCCGTCCCCCGGCAGCCGGGAGCTCCCGGGACAGGCGCTGTGGGAACTCAGCATCGGGGCTTCGGAGCGGGGCCTCTGCTGAGCTCACACGTGCACAGGCACCCACCAGCAGCAGGAAGTCTTGTAAAACCACACACATCATTTTCACCGTGTTCTAACAGCAACAAAAGTCTAAACAATCCGATTGTCATCTGCGGTTTCTTTAGCTATAACAAACATTATGTCTTCTATTCTTTTTCCCCCCTCCCTTGTTAATCCATTTTTTTGGATGATTGACAAATTCTGATTTTCTTAGTTGATACCTTCTTTGAAGAAGCATCACAAGCCTAGCATCAAGGATACAACAATTCGCATTTATCAGCTGTCATGCCTGAACCATCCCATCTGCTTGTACGATCGCATCCTCTCTGCTCCTCGCTTACCTGTAGGAAACCAGAAACACGTCCCACACTGTTTGAGCCTTCCCAGCAGTTCTGGCAGACTTTATCAGGCCTTAGAAAGGACTTAAGGGAAAGTTAACAGGGATGTTCCATGCAGAAGGAGAGAGAGCAAGGAAGGATCACACCGGATTGCTGCTGCAGGATCTTATGGTGGACTAGAAGATAACCAGAGAAAAAATGGGAGCACAGCATTATCTCTAGCAACCATGTGCAGTATGGGCTGACTCATTAAAAGGGATGATTAAAGATAGCCACCTACCTAGTTAATTACTGTCAGCAATTAAACCTGGAGGTACATTGCAATAGATACCTGAGCGTGTCCCAGTGACTGGTGGGTGGGATGGGAGCCCCTGCCCCCCTGCGGGGCAGTCCCAGACCTCGAATCCCGGGCAGGGGACGGCAACCACCCAGACCCTATCCCACGGGGATGAGAGAAACCAGGCGGCTACAAAGAAATCTTTGTACAGATGGCGACAAGACAGAAGATCACACAGTTGTGAGATGAAATACATGAATCACACAGCTTAAAAGTATTTGAATTTACATATGTTCTCCTCTGTATGTGAGGAGAACAACAAATGTGTTCTTGCTTGCTCAGGAGTAAGAAAGGAAACAAAACAATTCTACTATTTTCAATATTAATTTTAATATCATCTGTTGCCCATAACAGCTTGCAAAATATGAAGAGACCTCAGTTGGGCTGAAATGAACTGGCTGATGAATCTGCATTTAGAGTATAGCTTATGAAAAATTAAAGTTACAGCACTAATATTTTCTGATAAAAAATAAATTTCATCATAATCAGTGGTTGACCAATGTTCCCAGCTGACTTTTCATCTCTAAACTGTCTTAGATTGCATTTTCTCAAGTCATTTCACCATCTTTGAGGTTGCCTTGAGAAAGGCAGAGCAATGACAGCTTGCAAGGCAGCTCTGGCTCAGGAAGAAGAGCTCCAGCTAACGTCCCCATCCTAAATCAGTGCCCAGCTCATCTTCTTGTAATGGTTCTCCCACTAACAGCTCCATGCCAGACCCCACGTGCCATCTGGAATAACGTATTCAATTAACAGAGAATATTTGAAGTAGTTTGCTGAATCTAAACATTTCCATAAAAAATCAGCAGCACATTTATTTGCACACATCAGAATAAGCTAAAACAGAGGACCACCTTTTTTTGGTGAAATGCAGCCACATCACCTTGCGAGGGTCACTGCTCTCGGAGCTCCCCGCCAGGTACCATTCAGCACAGGGTGTGGTGGCTGCTCACCATCCATCTAGCACAGGTATTAAATGCTTCTCTGCACAGCTGGTGACACAGGGGCAAAGAATTGCTTTTCAGTATTTGCAGAAGAAAATTATTGTGGTCACCTTGGATACAAAAATGCCTTTATATTGTTACTCTGGAATTTATAGTACTGCTAGCACTGTATGTTGACATCTACTGATGGCTCTTGACAGCACTGGAAAATAGTTTGCATTTTTTTCCAGAACTAATGTACACAAAAATTCTTGCCTATTTGCTACCACCGACTCCAAATGGTTCCAGTTTTCTGATCATAACTCATTACTGAAGCTCTCCATACTGAAGCTTTTTTTGCTTCCTTGCCAAATAAGTCTGATGGAACAAGCTGCATCACAGTACCCTATGCAAACAAGAAGGTGCACACGCTCCCAGCCGTGCACCGCACTGTTGTACAGGGTCTGCAGTCAGGATACCTCAGTGCCACATGAGGCACTTTACAAATTGCTGCAGATGTTGAACATGTATCTTGTGTTTTAGAAACACCTGGAGGTAATTGACAAATTGAATATCTACCCTTTTTTTCTGTGGTTATTTTGCCATTATACTTTTTTAGCCATCTTCTGAATAGTTATATGCATTTATACTGAAAACTTTGCAGGACAGGGACTCTTGCTTGTTTGCAAAATGCTTACCATGATAAGGTGAGTGATCAGTTGTTTCTAGGTGCTGCTAAGGCAGGGCTTTTCTCTCCTTAACTTCTATAGTGGTTTTGGACAAGTCAGTTAGGCTCAGATGCAAACTCTTTAAGGCTTAAATAATCAATTTCAATGTGGCTTTTTTAAAACAAAAAAACAAACAAAAAAACTAAATGGGATTTAGGCTCAGCTCCTCAAAAATATTTTGTCATATGGCAATGCAGAATACGTGGAACTTGAAAAACAGATATTAAAACCAAAGCATGTGATTTGTGCAACTTGCTGCAGGAAGGGTCTTCCAGGACCACGAGCTAGAGTCACCATGCTTGGTTACCCCGGCAGCATGCTATCAGAGCTCCTAGGATCCATTTAGAAACACTCAGCTTGGTTTGTCCTTTGTGATTATGATATGAGAATCACTGTATATGAAAGTCAGTCTGATCTGCTCTTCAGATCTGTGTCAGAATAAAAACTTCTTTGCCCCGTGTCAGCATACCTGGACTAGAGGTATAGCAGGAGGCACCACCGCAGGAGTTTCAGTTGATGATGGTCTTTAATGTCTGAGAAAATGTCCAACATTTATTTTGCTCTGTTCCTTGGTCTGCTACACAGATGCTGAAAGCAGAAGGCTGCAAATGCTATGTCTCCCAAGAATAAAAATTTTTACTATTAGAAATCCTTAATTTCCCAATAGAAAATAAAGGATGTAAATGGGATTTTATATGAAGGAATCTTAATAAGTTTATTATGAATTATTATTTTATATGCATGTTCTGATACCATTTTATAATCCCTGAACTACTCTTACAGTCACATTCACCAGAACAGACCCTGTTGCTCATGCAGAAGTCCACTGAGACCCCAAAAGGCCAATTGGATAGATCTGAGCACATGCAGCCTTTACACTTGCTTTTGAACATGACTCCTCCATTTTCTGGAAGAGCTTTGATTTTTTTTTAAGTTTTGTATATGTTTTTACTCTGGATTCTGAATTAATGAAAGCAAACGTTTCGCCAGAAAATAAAAATGATGAAAAATTCAAAAGAGGACAAAATATTCAAAAGTTGCAGCAAGGTGAATTCCAAATACACATAAGGAAAAAATCACTCCTGACAGTGACAGCAATTAAATACTGGAGGAGGTTACCCAGAAAGGTTGGCAAAACAGCATTTTTGGAGATTTTCAAAGGCCAATGGGACAGGGTCCTGAAAAAACTGATCTATCCTTGAAGTTAGCCCTCTGTTGAGCAGAGGATTACACGAGATGATCTGCAGCTTCAGAGGCAGCCCAAGGCAGGCTGGGCTGCCAAAGACTGGGCTGGATGAGCCAACAGAAGACAGGCAGATTCTCTTCAGAGCCCTGATTTATTTTAAGGGGAACCTGGCCAAAAATCTAAGAGCCTACCCCCCAGAAATGCTTTGGTTTTGCCAAACTGTCAGGATTTGATAAAAAGCTGCTCCAGCAGCTTGCTTTATCTCTCTCTTTTTTTTTTTTTCCCCTTATCCGCTAGAACTACATTTTATTAGTGTGGTGGTTAAATGAGTTTTCAGGTTATTTAGGGACTTGGATATGGGAGTAAAAATAGTGTTTTACTTGTTTAGAGATTGCACAAGACAGACTTATAGGAAGAGGTGATATATTGCTGTGCTGCCGAGAAGTCCCACAGAGGAAGCATTTGCAGATTCTGGAGCCCCAAATCCCCCATCACTTCTATTGCGTTGGAAACGTGACTTAGCCCAGCACACTGCCCTCGCTGTTAGTCAGCTGAAGCCTTAGTTTTTAAAATAGGAAAAAATGATATTAAACAATTACCTATCTAGATTATTGTAGTGTTATATCTAGACTTAACACAGCAGTTATCAGTGTGTTGGAGACATTAGATGTTATTTGACACCTGTGGTTGTTTAATTTCTGGGAGTTCTTATGGAAGTGTTTATCCCCAGTATAGTTTGAACAGGATCACTTGCTCTGGCATATACTCTTGGCTCCTCCAGGAAGATTTTTTTTTTTCTTAACTCTTTTTAGAGATTGATTTTTGTACTGAGAGACACTAAAATATAAAACATTTCCTATCAGTCTCTTGCCATTATCTTTAATATACAATAAAAAGATGGCACTTTAAGACAAAGAAGATATTGGTCCAGATAAGTAACATTAATTCTTTTCTTTAATAAAATTTTTCATCTGTATTTCATGGTCTACTTTCTAATCCTTTTATAAGTACAGAGATATACCATAGCATGCATTTGACACAAGATTGCTTTTTTTTTTTTTTCCCCCTTTAAGGCAACTCCAAGAGAGATTTCAGAGTCAAGCAAGAAACCTACTAAAACCAAAGTCCAAACCAATGTCTTCAAAAAACAAATCTCTTAAACATGCACTAGCTTATATTTAGAGACAACTTACACAGCAACCTAAAAAAACTGCGCCAGAGGTTTCATAGCTGGGATTCTGTGGCATTATTGTACTTCTCAAAGAAAAAGCAGCAGAAAAACAGGCACTGATTACCTCAGAGGACATCCTGCAGGAAGAACATGCATTTTGATACATCATTCAGCTTCTACAAGTGAAAACAATCCTCTTTCCTGGAGCTTAAAGTACAGCTGTAGACATATCACACACCTTCCTACTACAATACCACTTTTATAAAAGTTTCAGCTTCTAAAAACAGGGGTCTGTGGATAACTGCGGGAGCACTGCAGCCTTGGAGCCTTCTGCAGGACCTCTCTGGCTCTGCCTGGAGCACGCAACGTCCCACAAAGACCTCCAGACCGGTGCCACAGCCGGCTTGAGGGAGGACAGCTGTGACGTGCCTGGTGTTTCCTGTGACCTGGCAGCACAGGACAGATCTGTCCATCCCCTGCCCAGTGGTAATGGGTGTAAAAATAACCCAGACATACAGCTCTATGCATGCTGTAATATCTATATAATATCTTCCAGGTGCTATCTTTATGGCACTAACACCGATGAGAATAACTATGCATAATCCAGTGTAAGAAATTGTAGCTCCTGAACTAATTAACCCAATTGTGAGGAGCAAATTCCTTGGGGGAAAAATAAAGTGAAGTCCCCAGGTCATGGGTTGGCTGTACCATGGGGGGTTCCCATCACCCAGCCCAGGAAACCTCTCCTCCAGCAAGAGGATGCCCATGCATAACTGGCACGAACAATTGCCGATTGCCTCTTGGAATGACCTCTATGAGAAGTAAAGTTAAGATTTAGAGAGTGGAAACTGGAAATCAAGTCAAATTAGGGCTGTGTACAAGGTGTTATGCAGAAAGGGATACATATATATACACATATACAATTTCTATGCTTCCAATCTCCACATTTTCTATTTCTCCTGAATAGCAAAATAAATATTTTTCTCCAGACTAGAGACCATTTCTGTGCATTAGAAATCACCATACATCCCGTGTATATAAATGCCACAAGCCCCGAGAGATGTGGAATGAGATATGACAGAAACAGGCAAACTCTCCAATTCACAGGGGGCTGCAATGTACACTTGATCATCACTGGGACACAAAAGCATTTCTTTGCTTACTTTCTGAACAATTTCTGCAATGTAAAAGTGATACGAACCACAGGACATAAAAGCCATGAACGCCTAATGAAACGAGGGACATGATCAATGAACGCAATCTGATGTCAGGCTTTTACTTCTCCCAGTTTCAATGTAAGCTGTTTTTTAAACGAGAGAGAAAGAAACCCAGTTACAACTCTCCATTAAGGTCTGGCATCGCTACTCAGAGAAGGAAGAAAAATGACACTATTTTATACAGCCAGCATGCTTAAATCCCTTATTAGTAGTCTGGATAAAACTGAAGGATGGTCCTTCAAGTGGCTGGAATATAAACCATTAGAAATAGCACTGAAAGCAATGGCTGCAGCAGCGCTGGGAAGATGCTGGGGAGCACCAGCACCTCCTCACTGATGAGGCACGGATCCTGCTCTCACCTCCCCCAGCAGCAGCGGTACCCGACCCAGCAGCAGGCGGGGTGAAATGGGGCTTAAAGAGCTCAGCTCTCCCTGCCAGTGCGCAGGAGCCGTGCCCCGAGGAGTCTGCAGCCTCCAACAGCCCTGTGGGGGTGCCCAGGGCCAGTGCCCAGCAGAGGCACAGCTGGAGAAAAAAAAAAAAAAAACCACAAACTTTTCTCCTGCTTGTATTTTTCCTGGTGGGAAAGCTGCAGTGCTGGAAAGTTTTGGAAGAAAATCTCCAGGTAACAAACGTTTACCTGCCAGCTTTGTTATACTGCACTTGTAATAAACTGAGGTTATAGAAGCTTCCAGTCTGTCTTTCCAGCATATATTTTCATTGTGATGTCATGTAAAATATTTGTGTAAATCTGATAAATATATATACATGCATATATACATATATATATATATATATATGAGAAATCTTGCCCCACTTCACATTTGCTCTAATGCCAGGTTTCATTCCCTTTAATACTTCAAGCAATCAGCCAAGGAGGTACTCGTGTGCACAGATAACATAAAATTGCCAGGCCAAAAATCAATTATCATATTTATCATATCTGTGATATTACTCTCTTTAAGGAATTGCCTTATCTAAACAAAAATGCTATAAACATATGACACTGATAGAGAGTAGATTTTGGTTTACTTCAAACTGCATTATTGATAATTACAGGGTTTATATTTCAGCTTGATCTTTTCTGACCAAGGATGAATTTGTTATGAAAGAAAGCAGTAGCTATAACTTCCACTGCACTGTGCTAGCAGAACAGCACCCAAAATGCCATCTTTTGGGTGGAATGTGTTTTGAATTACAACATAAAACAGTGAGTCATAGTACCACAGTGCAAGGAGCAGCTGCAGTTAAAATGAATTATCCTTGGCCATCGGAGATGCAGATTGACAGATGAAAACACAAGCTAGGGTAAAGTTGCAGTTATAATAAGAGAAAATGAAAATGACATAATTTACCAAGGGGAGAATCAAATGGGCACTATGCAAACGGTACTGCAGTCTTTTACATCCTGTCTGCGGGCATATCAGTTACACCTTCCAAAATTTAATTTCCCCCATGCTTTTTATGGACAAACAAGCAACATTACAACCACTTTAAGAAAACCAAATGCTGAAAATATGGAAGCTTTGTGTAGCTGCAAGCTTGTCTGCTTTCTCCCCGTCTGTGTGCATCAGTCTAGCAACAGACGCACCTCAGGCATGTCTTTAAGTCCTTAGACCACTGCAGCTCTAAACACCACTCCTAAAAATACTAAATTATTAAAGTTCTGAGAGAAAAAAAAATATTTACCCAAATCTTCCCAAATAGAGGTTATTGCAGGTAGTGAAGAATACCTCCCTAAAGCACCACTGTCCAGTGTGGCAATGCTATGGGGAAAAATAGCACGCGAGACAGATCCAGAAAGACAACCCGCGTCTCCCCGTGGTGACTAGAAGGCTGTGACAGCGGAGGGCTGTGCAACACGCAGGAGCAGGTAGCCCACACGCTGCTCCCCTGCGGCTCGCACGGGGGCATCAGCCCCGGCCCCAGCCCAGATGGCGCAGCTGGGTGCCAGGGACCCGAGCCCGCTGCCTGGGCAGCCCCGGCACCGCCACGTGCACTGCAGCGCCCGCTTGCACAGGCAGAGCCACCGGGCGCCCTGCTCGCGCTTCACAGCCCCTGGCTGCGTGACACGCTCCAGCCCGAGCATCCACGGCTCTTGGTGAGAGACAGGCGCTTAAACAGCTGCTGGATGCACCCTCATTTCTGGGTCGGGCCCCGAGGGCCAGGACACACTTCTGCAGCTGAACAGGCAAACATGGATTAATCCCCCGGGCTCATCAGGTGAGGAGAACAAAGCTGGGACAGAGGCTCCTAAAAAGGCCATTTAGATTTTTCCCTAACCAGTACCTACCCTGCTGAGGTACCTCTGCGCTCACCTGCAGCTTCTGGGCTCACAGAGCCCACACCACATTCCAATTTACAAACCAGGTGCTCTCAGATGAAATAATTGCCAGACAAGCAGCTTTGCGTGCGCCTACGTGCAGAGGGTCCCTAAGGAGCCAGAGCAGGGTCTCCTGCCTGCCCACCCCTGTTCCCAGGCTAAGCAGCAGTCCTGACCCCACTGTCACCTGGCAATGCAAAAAGTCTGAGAGGAAGGCGGTGACAACGAGAAAGCTGTGAGGACTTGTTATACATGCCAAGACTACTGCCCAGGAGAAAGGAAAGATGTGTTTTGGCAGTGTAATGAAAATACATATCAAGATGCATCTCCATCACATTTTATTTTGTCCCTGAATAATAAACTTGCTTTGTTAGTATACAGTCACTACAAGGTATGACAACCAGATAGAGGATTGTGTGTACGTGTAATACAAGTTATCCCTAATAAACACAAAATTTAAGGGAGCAGATCTAGTCGTAGCTGTATGTTCACAGTTAGGAGCAGCATGGGCAAAGCCAGTCCCAAGAGATTACATGGCCCCAGTATGCCCGGGAACAGCAGCACATACCTGGAACAAATTCAGCGTTGTCTTAGTTTATTACATTACAGTGGTTGTAAGTACCAAAACTGTATGATGATTTTTTTTTTTAAATAAAAAAATGTTTTGACTATGTTTGCCTTAAAAAGCAGCTGCTGGGAACTTAAACGTAGCTGTTCGCAACAGCCACTTGGGTTATGCAACGCATCAGTTCAGTGATCTTAAACAATATTGCAACTTCTCCATCATCTAGAATGAAACACTACCTCAGATCTTAGGTCCTCCCATCATGGAGGGCTTGAGAAAATACCCAGCTGGATAAGAATTTGGTTTGAACCTCTACAGACCCTGAGCTGAATCATTCATGTACAGGTCTGAAACAGCATTTTGTTGGTCTCTTCATGGGGTAACTCCGTCTCTTAAGTGCCTTTGCTTTTCTGGAGAGAACCACAGGTGCCTCTGGGGATCGCAACATGCACAGACCACCTGCTGGGTCCCTTCCCAGCGCTGACCACGGCATCTGTCATCTGTCACCCACCCTCCACAGCAGGAGCTGCCCAGACCCCAAGGAGAGAAAAGGTTTTTGCATCGTGCAGATTGAGAGCATTTTGATTTTTCTTCCCTCAGTCACTCTTCACACATCTTGCAAACACGTGTTCCCTTCAGTTCCTGCTGCAGTTACAGAACCAGCCACAGCAGTTACCCATTTCCTAGAATTGCCATTATTTGGGCATTAAGTTTGCTTCCAACAGTTTTCCTCAGCTTTGTGCACCTAGCCCCAAAGGGCAAGCCCCACCAAGGTACATGCAGGCATTATGGGATGACCACTGACTGCCATAATGCCACAGTCACCTCTCTATCCTGTTGGCGTACTTAGAAATAAATATCTTGTGAAGATGAAGCTACTTAAGGAGCAAGATTTTTTCCCTGATTAATATGCTCTGCCTTCAAAGCAAACATATCTTTTACATTTGCAAGTATGTTTTTATGCATGCACCTCTAAATACAAACAAATTTTCAGTCTATAAACAAGTTTGCTGGGCTAAGCACAGTCAACAAATTGAAGCACAAGTGAATAATTTATCTTTGCCTTTTCCTTAAACAGAGAGTTCTTCTCACTGCCCCACCGACTGCATTGACAGCAAGCTTCTTGTCAAACATCACGTGAGCCTACCTGCAATGCCCCTTGAATGCAAAGTCACCCTCTAAGTGCAATCACAGCACTTGGCTGTTTGCAAACAAAGCAGCCACAGAAGCAGCCACCACCTACCTTCCCTGCATGCAGCACCAGATGCATCTCTCTCTACTGCTTCTTAGTCTATCTTTCTAAATTTGGTTAATTAAAACACCATTGCTAGTCAAGAAGCCCCAGTGCTGCCTGACATTCAGCATTAGCCCCAGTAGCACCCAGGAAGCAGTTGCTTTATACAAGACTGGAGGTTGGGCAGGTGGGAAGATGCTGGTACCATTAGCAGTGTTAATTAGATGATGAACAGGTGATGGGGAGAATGCAAAACACTTGCTCTGCTCCCTCTCTGCATGCATCCACCCAGCACAAAGTCACAGCAGAGGGAGAGCAGCCCTTGAGTTACAGGGAACAGACCTACAGGGCACGACGATGCTGAAGTGCGAGGGATGAGCCTGCCTGCAGGAACCTGCCTGCAGGAGCCTGCCTTTAGTCCTCCCAGGCACTGCGACGCCTGGCAGCAGCCCCACAGCAGCTCACAGCTCCTGGGTCTGCCGCAGCAAGGTGCAGGGCGGCAGGGGCTGATGTCAGATGGATCAATGAAGATATGTCATTTATCGGAAGTAAATGAGATTCATTAGGCTAAAAGGCATAATTTATGCCAAGTAATTTAAACTGCACAGCTAATTTAGGTAATTACCTAAACAACCAGGTAATTTATGTTCCACAGCAAACTTACTAAACTCCCACCCTTATGGATTTACTACTGTTATCCTTTGTTAAATGACAGTGAACATTCTCATAAAAACTGGTGCAGAGCATTTTATGTGCTTTATGAATTTTATGCATTTTCACATGAAAAATTTAGCTCTTGGGCAGAAATTGTAAGCAATGCACTGGTATTCTACTGGGTCGCATTATTTTTGAGATAGGATTTATGGGACTGGCTGTAGCAGATTACTAGGATACAAGCATATTCACTGTAAGAAAAATCATCATTTTCTGCAATGCACACAGCTTTCCGATCGTGTCCTCTCTCCTAAGGCTGACTGCTCAGTGGATTGGAGCTTGGTCAAGGGTAGTGTCCCAGGCTGCTGCACTGGCCATCAGCAGAGCCAGCGATACCTCTTCCTATCCCCCAAACCACTTCTCCTTCTGGATGACTTACTTTGTCGAGATGCGCTGGGTTAGATGACTTAAGTTCTTCTCCAGACTGATCCTGATTGTGTGTTGATAGGAAACCTTTGGGATCTGGTAGCTGAGAAATCATTCCACAAAACCTGTTGGCAGTGAAATGCTATCAGAGAGGTAGAGACCATCATCAACATGGTTGTTTTTATTTGAATGATGCTTACATGAAGACTTTATAAAATAAAATAAAAGGCATCTTAGTCTCTCAGACCATCCCCACCCCTCAGTTCTGCGAACAGCGAACACGAGCCCTGTCAGCTGCCAGGAGTGAAGAAGCCAGCCCCCAGGCCGCCGCTGTCCCTCGGGTATGGAACTCGTCCCACGTCGGTGAAATTGCATCAGCAGAGCCGCGGCACTGCCTGTGCTTCACCCACACACTGTCAGGCCAGCACCGATCACGGCCGACATTCAGAGATTTTACTGCTGTAGTAAATGTATAGTGCCGCTGCTGTGGAGGTGTAACGGTGTAGTAGATCATAAAAATACCATTACTTGGCTGACAACAACAAATACGCCCAATTGTAACAAGTGTTTCTGGCACCAGCACCACACAGAAACCCAAGGACGGCAACAAGAGCGTGCGTGGAGCCCCCTGCTGTGCCCTGCCCGTCCCCATGCCGGCACATGGTCTGCTGCTGCTGTGGGATGCGGTTACAAATTAGCACTGGTGGACTATTTATCAGCACTTGCAGGTTTTACTGAACAACATCTGTCAAAACTATTTTCCCATGAACACTTCTGATTTTTGCTGCAGCTGAAGTGTTGCGGTGTCTATCAAACCATCCCCGCCTGACAAAACAAAAGCCAAACAAACCCTCCCTGGCCCTGCTTAACAGGTTCAAAAAGATTAGCAAAACAGATGGGAAGAAGCTGAAGCCAAAACATACCACCAGAAAGTGGTGGCACCGCGGCCACCTTGCCCCACCATCAGGTCTATGTGCTGATCCACATGGAGCGGGGCCAGCACGGCCCTCGAGATGCACTTATTTGGGATTTGCTGTTCCATTAAAGCCTTTCCCTGAATTCCAGCCCCAAGCACGAAGGAGCAGTGTCTGCACACAGATCAAAACAAAGACGTCTGTGTCTGTCTGGACCTGTGACTGCACTGAGGTGGCACTGGTGTGATGGAGTCTGCAACTTCTATAACCCAAAAAATTAAGTAAGAAAGAAATCTGTAACTTCTGACAAGTTGCCAGCTTGTACTTATGATAAACGCTGAAGAATTGAGTTGTACTGCCTGACAGCTACCAAATTAAACCTCAGGCTGTTTAGGAGGCTGTCATTCAATAAATTCAAGTGTTTAACAGGTCCAAGGCTGTTTCTTCTGCCTGTTAGACAGGATATATGGTTTGGACTCTGTGAATCTGGAAGCAACAACCCTTCCCTTTCACCATCTTCGGGATCACATTTGCATGGTGATTAAGGGATATTTTGTCCCTTAAAAAGAACTCAGAAAATTAGTATTCCATTGGGCTAAGACCATTCTATTTTCTCCCCACATCCATTGCCCAGAAGTATGCTTGCACTCATAGGCAGGCTACCCAGTTGTGTGTGTGTGAGCAACACTACAAAGACTTTGAAACAGAACAACCTCAGAAGTGCCCGGGTAACCACGCCGAACGTCTCGTACCGCAGGATGAGCCTGATATCTGTTAGGAGAAATCAGACTAGCAATTCTGAAGATAAATATTTTATTTTTAGCCTAACATTCTATTGAAAAATCCCTCCCTCACCCAAATACTACCGTGTAAGAACTGCATTTTATCCTAAAACACCTTTGAATCCCGCCAGGCTTCAGTAGCTTTAACCAACACGGCCGAGATTTCCCGTCCAAGGCACCGACTCCACGTGTGGCTGCCTGGGGAAACCGTGTCAGGGCCTGGCTGCCCCGTGCTGGTGCTGCACGCCACGTCCCATGCTGGGAAGTTAGGCGGAGAGTTAAGCACAGCATCGGAACAGCAAAAAACTAAAGGCAGCTATGAAAATAATTGCAGCAGACCCATCGACTTGTTTCTGAGCACTGGCGGCTTGGGGATACTCCAGGGATGGGGGAGATGGTCTGATTACAGACCAGACCTAAACGCAGACCTAAGCCTCTGGGACATGCTCCTGCGCTTGTCCCAGCCCTCTGGGTGAGCATGGTTTTCCTCCTTGCTCCTGGGGAATTTCCATGAGATTCGGCACATTTCTGAGGAATAGTTTCAGTCTCAACAAATAACACTCCTGGCAAAAAAAAAAAAAAAAAGTGTTTTGCACAGAAACGTTTCTGGACAGCTCCATTAAACATCTCAGGCAGGAGCACAGTGCGGGCAATATAGATGTGCAAGGCAGCTCCTCGGCTGGCGCACGCTGGCACAGCTCCACGCTCATCTGTCTTGTGCATATTTATGTGCAAGGGACGGCATCCTAAAAGTAAAACTGTCTCAGCAGATGTGCAACTCGAACAGGGAAGTTGGCTTCTGCAGTCGGTAGGTGTGAATCGCCCCCCCCAGAAAATCCAAGAGTCCCAACTGGTCTTTGAAAATTAAATGTATGCTCTTAAATCACTAGCAACTTAATGCAAAATGGATAGAGACACTGAAGCTGAGATTTAGACAAATTTGAGCACATCAACAGACTACTGCCCAGATGTCCTTGGGAATTTAGTTCTTAAGTGCTTTTGAAAATCTTATTTTTCATTTCCATATAATTTAAAATCACTGAATTATTTTTTAATTCTCCAGTGCACTGGCATTTGGTGCACAGAGGTGGTTTATATCATGCTGTGACAGACCTAAACTCCCTCCGTCCTCCCTGCAAGCCAGCATTCAGCACTGAGCATACCATGCCCTGAAAGACAATGCTCGTGTGTGGTACTAGATTAGCCCCATAAAACAGTTGTTTCCTACTATTTGGAAGAGAGGGAGAATCTGTGAAAAATCCTCTAAAGCATATGGGAAGTCAGACTTGAGCCAGTCACAAACTGATAGATTGCGGATGAGGAAGGCTTGCCATGTTTAGAACTGGCCACCCCCATTTTTCTTTCTCCAGGGGGTCTGACAACCCGGCACCCGCACCCAGAGAGGAACGTTTTCTGCATGCTTACAGAACAACAGCTGATCTGCCTCGTGCATGGCTGACAACCCTCTGTCCTATTAGCAGATACACGTGAGTCAGTGGATTTATTCAATCTGAAGCTATGGTCTGTTATCTGGAAAGGGAGATCCCATTTCCAGCAATGCTCTTTCATGACACATGAACGATTCTTACTACAACAGATTAGTAAAGACAGTGTATAAAACAGTCTTGAGACAAATGACACAAAAAAGTCTGGAAACTAGTCTAATTTCAAAGTCTGAGTCACAATGAACATATCTGGGCATTATGTGTGCCAATTTCATAGCTGTTTCCAAAAAAACATTTTATCAGCCACTTACATCTAGGTATCTAAAGCTCGTTCTTACACAAGTTAAGACCCTTTTAATTGGAAATGACATGCAGTTACAATCTGAATAAGGCAATTTAATAAAGAATCTTTAGCACAGCCTCAGTAGAGATGGAGCAAAAAATGGGAGATTTTTTTATCAGCAGAAAATAGCAGCAGAGTGTGATATCAAAGAAAATACAAGTTTTCATACAAAATAATAAACGTCTGGCAAACAGCTCTAGCACATTCTTGACAGTTCTGATGACATTACAGTTCCCCCTTCCCAAAATAGCTATAACTGTATATACATTCATACCTCAGTACCGCAACCTAGTTCCGAAACTCTGAAATAAAATAATGATGTGATATTTTTCTAGAATTTAGGGGAAAAAAGACACTATAAAATGATGTCATATTTAATATAGCTAATTGAAGTGGAAGACATGGGCCTAATTAATACTGGTGTTAAAGCTTTAGGAAACATTAGTAAATATTAAGAAATTAGCTTACAAATGTCAGAAGATCCATATCAAGATGACAATTTACAAACAAAGTGGTCATAAACACAAGAAAATCAGTTCAATAAGCTTCACAGCAAACAGCATGGCATTTGGAGCTATTACACACGGTGCATGTACTAAACCTGCGGAATGCTATTTTGGAAAATGATGTAACTGTTTTCTTGCAGTCTCTTGTGTGTCAGATTAGTTGTTTTCTTACTGCAACGGTAAGTCCACAAACAAGGCAGAGAGTGAGCTCTGTTAACAACACATTAAGAGACTCAGAAGGGAGGCAAAAATACTTATTGCTTCATCCCTACATTCATTTTACGGATCTTTCAGATCTTTTTCTGGTCTCTAAAACCTAACAGATAGAGTCTTAGCCCCATGCAAGAGGCACTGGCTTTTGTTTTGTGACAATGGCAGATAACAGGTCGCCAGGCAGAACCCTCCGAGGGAATGCGCCAGCGCGTCCTGAGCGCAGCCGGTGTGCTTTGTGCGCAGTCACACCGCCTCCCCTCCCTTTTGTAGCAGGTTAAAGTGTATTTAGAAGACTTCAGTGAAAAGAGCACTGGATGTGGGAAGAAAAGCTTTGGAAAGAATTGCTGAAAATATTGGCTGTCATCTCAGACACAAAAAGGGTTCATGATGGTGCCATGCCGCCTCCACAGACACAAAGTCTGCTATTTAACAGACATGCACTATTCCCAGTAATAAGCAAGAACAATAACTATTTTTCCTACAAATGATGAATTTTATATTGCCATGTTTCTTTTTTCCCTCTACACCTCATTGTCTCAAGCTTCGCTCCGGTGCGTGGCCCAATCTTATCCCCGTGTCCCTATCCAAAGCATGCTGCAGTACGTCCAAAACTCTCACAGACACCAGCGGATGATTTTGGAGGTGTACAAAAGCAGAGCTTGCATTTTTATAACAGTTCCCAGCCTGAAACTTATTTTGAAACTTATTGTATCATCTCTTCCTGATTATAAAATATGTTTCAGAAGTTTTAAACAGCAGAAGATCGGCTTAATGAGTAGGGAAAAGAGTAAGCGTGAAGTCAGTGAACGGCCCTAGAAGTTCTTTTTAATCTATAGATAAATAGTATTTTTTGAAGAGTCTTACAAGAGATGAAGCAGTCACTTGAGTTTCTCAATAGTTTAGGAACAGTGTCTTTTGCAAACAGAACATGTCCTTCAGAAAGTAAAATTTCTTTCTCTTTCAAGAACCTGACATCTATAGAAGGCTTCCAGAGCACCACATCAAAAGAAAACCTAGAGAGCTGGGGATGAGACATAAAAAAACACAGCTGAGTAGGAACAAAGTCATCAAGTAATAAGAAGAAAAAAGGGGGAAGGTCTGGAAAAAGAAAATAGTTTATTAACATTTTATTCCAGGACTGGAAGCACGTAACATTTCATCCTTTTCTCAGCTAACAAAATGCACATCAGATAAACAGTGATCTTTTTTTTCCCTTTAGCTGTGTTCAGACCTCCTTATAGCTTTACAGCTTCATAATCGTTGCATAAAGGATTTTAAATAAATATGCACATCGGACATATTCTACCTATACCAAGACCCTATTTGGGGTACCTTGATTTCTTGCACGGTGATAAAATTTGTTTATAAGCTGGAGGGAAATCTGCCTTTCACTGTCTGATTTTGAAACAGTGACTTAAGTTTAGATGAAATTAATGCTAATAAAGAAGTTAATAGCTGAAAAATAGCAAGAGGAGCTCTCAAAAAGTGATGACCAGCCTGATAACTGGTGTTTGCTCTGCAGTCAGCACGGGGCTCAGCATGAGGGCATCAGGAACAGTTGCTGGAAAACATCCCAAAGGTTAATCCTGCAATACAATATGCATCTCCCCTCTCCAGATGTATGTATTTCCTGTTCAACCAGAAGTATACAGTCATTGTGGTGGCTTTCTTTCCTCGTCACTGCATTATTTCTCTGTTTTTGGTAAATAAAGCCTTTTGGTTTTGCATTCCAAGACCAAAGTAATTCTGTCATGCAGTGTTTTTTTATTTCCGAAGATTAAAATGAGACTGCGTATGGAGAAAGTTCTTCTTTCTGAATTTCCTGATCCAGTTAGTGTTCATCTGCTCTGATCTGTGGCACCCTCCTGAGGAATATGTTCATCATTATGCAAATCCTGTATATGGCAGTACAACTGTCAGGTGCAAGATATTCGTAGAAAAATATCAATGTACACAGCCACATGTCTGCATCTGACCACATATTTCAGTATAAAGTTGAGATAAAGTATAGTCAAAGGAAAAAAAAACACTCAAAATTATTACATTATAACAAATAATTTCAAATACATTCTAGTGAATTAATTTGCAAGTTGCAGTCGCGATAAGCAACAAACGCTCACAGCCTCTTTTGGTGCAAGAGCTCGGCTTAATGCTGCAGCCAAGCCGTTCAGCGCCCCGAGAGCTGCTACCTGCCTGAACCCCAGCCGAGCTGCAGGGACCTGAGAGGGCCCCGGCCTTTCTGGTTCGCCTCCAGATAACGAAGAAAGGGCTTATTCCAAAACCAACTGAAACCTGTAGAAATCTCACATTGGTTTCAAAGGTATTGGATGTTTTTAATCCTCCCAAATGCTGAGCAGAAGGTTGGAAAAAAGGGTTCCCAGAAACCCCAGGGAGTTCTTCATCTCCTTAAGGGCTCGTACGGGATCGCATTGAAGTACCAACCAAAGGGAAAAAAGCAGACTAAACTGTGAAAGGTGATAGCTGAGTCAGAATGAAAATGTTAAGTTTAAAAAATCAGATGAAGTGAACTCAGTTCATCACCATTTCATGCCAGAACCAGAGGTGCCGGGTGTCCCAGGCTCTCCTGTGACCGATGCCCCGGGGACAGCACGGGCAGGGTGCTGCCTGCCCAGCTGCAGCTCTGCGAGCATCCTTCTCCTCAGAGACCCTCGCTGCACGCCGCTGCACACAGCCTCAGCTCAGCAGCGTTTCTGGAAATGATAAAGATTGTTAGTTAGAGGCTGAGCACACGTACGTAGCTATTACTTCCCTGCGAGCACGCTGGGCACCTTGCACCCTGGCAGGCTGGGTTCATCCATCGTCTGCTTCAATGAACCTACATTAACTTCAAATGAAGCCATCTGCAGACCTAGCATCGTGGCTCTTCACATAAAACACACAATATTATCTATGTCAGTGTCACGGTGATTGGTGCTGTAAGAAATAAAGCTTTCACTCTTGTACTAAGTGCTTCATTCTCCTCACCAGTTCTTCAGCTGCCTCTCACCACTATTACTGCATACAATTTTAACAGTTTTATTAAAAAAAGAAGAGTCACATTATGGTGTTGCTCTATTACAACCATCACCACTTCTTTTTTGTAGCAGAGAGTTTCTATTCCTCCTCCAAAAACATCCAGGAAGGAATAACAGTGCTGGGGAGATGGGTCAGATATAGAAATGGTGCTTTATAAATGTCATATGAGGATATTGAAATGTTAATTTGTGTCAGCTGAAGAACATAATGCAATTCTAATAACGTCTGCCATAATGCAAATTGCATACAGAACCATTTAATGGGGGAAATATATAAAAGTTAGCTTTCCAGTGAAACAGCTTTGCTTCACCCAGCAACACAGGACAACAAGCAGGACTCACCACTCACGCTATCACAGATGCCCTGCTACCAACTAAGCATCTGGCGCACTTCTCGTCGGAGTTCATCTTCTAAAGCAGAGCTAACGGTAGTTTCCAGACTGCTAAATAAAGCAGCATCATGATTTGCTTTTAGGTTTGGGGCCAAGCCGCAAGTAGCACATTGCTCTTCTGCTGTTGCCCATCCTGCTCCTGCTGCTGAGTGCCAGGGGCAAGCATGCCTCCACCTGGCACCCCCTGCTCAGAGAGGCTCACAGGATAGCTCCCAGCAGAGACACCGAGGAACCACACCACGCTGTGAGTTTGTCCCCACGTGTCCCGTGCTGGTGGCACGGAGCCCCCAGCCCCAGGCTGGCCGCAACCCTGCCCGGGGACATGCGCCATGGGGGCACAGGAAGGCAGGGATGGATGCCGCAGGCGTGCAACACGCTCATCTCAGACTGCAGAGGCCCAGGTGCTGCCAGCCCCTGGGTTTCCTGACCAAGACACAGAAATAAGCAAGCTCTCAGCAAGCTCTGCTCCTCCAGCCCTGCCCGGTGACACCAACTCCAGGTGTCACCGCTGGTAAGCCCAGATGATGTTTTACACCAAACACGTATCTGGGCTTTTCTCCCCTCTCCATTTTTTAATAACTATTCTATATTCGAGATGTTTGAATGAGCTTCTGAGAACATTAGAAGCTTTTATCTCTGCACACAGACAGTTTATTGTTTACCCATTTTAAACAAAACATGAGCAGACAATTTAGAAATGGTAATAAAGTTTTGTTGGGAAAGGTTTAGTGTTATGGCCATCTCCATTAAAGACGACTGCAGTTGTTTTCCTGCTGTTCCTTATTCTGCGGTTTGTTATACGAGAACATGCACCATATTGAATCTGCTGCAGCTGTGGATGGGAAATAGCCCTTGCACAACTTGATTGCAGCACACCTCCATTTTCACTTTCCCATAGAGACGCTGTAAAACAGAATGCCAAAGTATCTGGGTTGTCCTGGATCACCTGCAAGCTTGTAGCAGTTTCTTTTCTGCAGGCTTTGGGCTCTAGCTCTGCCTGCCAGGGCAGGGGGCGTGGGGGAAGAAAGAGCTGGGGACAGAACTGAGCCGGGGTGAGGCTGCTGCAAAGACCAGTGTTAGGTGGCTCAAGAAATAATAATAAAAAAGGACATGGTAGCCATGTTTTGTACTAAGCCTAATTTCAAAGGCAGCATAGAATTATATAGGTTGGAAGAGACCCTTAAGATCATCAAGTCCAAGTCCACCATTAAACCATGTCCCTGAGCACCACGTCCACACATCTCCCAAACACCTCCAGGGATGGGGACTCCACCACCTCCCTGGGCAGCCCATTCCAGGGCTTGACCGCTCTCTCCATGAAGAAATTCTTCCTGATATCCAATCTAAACCTCGCAACTTGAGGCTGCTGCTTTGCATCCTAAAAAAGTCCATATAAAGTCAGTATCTTAACAGTATATTTTGTACTCCCTTTAGAAAACCGCCAGGACTGAGCCCTGATAGGTGCTAAAGCAGAGCTGTATGCCGCTTGCGTGGGAAACAAAAGCAGCAAGGGAGTAATTCCCACAAAGGGATAAACTGATGCTAACTGGAAGTCACATGCTGCTGGTTTGGGCTGACACCAAGCAGCGTTCCCTGGTGCCTCCCATAAACGTCCCGCCCTGTCTGCCCGCAGCTAGAGAGCTGAGGTCCCACCTCTAGACTCCCTTCTTTCTACAGCCCCAAGGTCATGTGTGTCACCGCATACTTGAGAGACAATATGGCAGTAAAGTCCTCTCCAGGGAACCCACACGCTGGCCTGGCCTCTGCTTCATAAGGTAATCCAAAAGTCCGTGGAGGGGAGCTGTGGGCAGTGAACCATCGGGGGATGGCAGGGATGCAGCAGCACCACCCGCACATCCATGGGATGCACAAGCACAGCACCGTCATGTCAGCGCTACCAGAAGGGTATGTCCCGTGCAAACGGCTGTACAGAAACGGTGTACACAAAGGCAACAGAAAACTATTTCATGTCTTTTCAGCGGATTCTGAGATGACACAGCTGCTGGAGAGCTGCACCCAAGAGTGGCCACTGGTCTCTTCTGCAGTGGCAATGCTCTGTAGAAACAGCCTCCAGAACTACTGAGTTACTCCAGGAAACCTGCTCAGCCAGTGAATCCTGTAACCGCGTGTTCTTATGGCTATCAGTCCCCAGACAGTGGCACAGTGAAATTTTCTGAGCTCCCAGGTTCTCCCAGAGCCAGCACTCACTGCTGCCCAGATGGCACATTTGCCGACGCAGTGATCAGTAGTTACCCTCCTTCATTTGGAAGATTAATTAGAAGATGTGACGCTAGTTGTGCAGCAAAACAGATGTCACGTAGCAGCAACACCGAGGAGGGATGTGGTGGCATTCCCTGAAAACGCGTGCCATGCCAGGACGGGCTCTGTGGGGAGGGCTGGGCTGATGGAGGCACCGGGACCTCCAGCAGCACCTGCGGGGAGGGACCGCAGCTCCTGCAGCCAAAGCAGTGCTCCAGTGTCACCGTGCTCCCGTGCCGCCCACCAAAGAGCCTTGCCCCTGGAGACCTGAGGATGAAAGGTGCCGCACGTCCAGAAGGCGGCTCCCGCTCCTCCCAGCCTGCCCTGTGCCCTGGTCTGCTCAGGGGCTGCGTGCCTCGGCCAGGACTGAGCAAAACGCGGCTTATTTACAATTTCTCTCAACAGGGGACCTGCTCTTTCCTCCCCTGGTACAAATGCAACGAGAAGCAAATATCCGTCCTACCTGCCTCTCCATGCACACCACACCGTGAGAATCATCTGTAATATATTCAGTTATTAAGAGACAATTTAGCAGGGGGGGGTTGCTTTTTAAGACTAACAAAACAGTATCAGAGTCTTTTTATGATGAATATAAACATGAATTGAAAGTCCTCTTGTAAAGTTTGGAGCTAGTTCTCCTGAATAAAAAGGAAAAGGCAAATTGTCGCCAGTTGCTTAGTAACCAGCCAGAGCTCATTTCTCTTCAAGGGAAACCAATTAGGCCTTTTAACCTATTTTAATGGGAGAGGGGGATCTATAAAAATTAAACTTCCTGGATGTCCTTCTGGTCTCGAGGGTACCCTTTCCCAGGGGAGCCTCCACAGCTGATTCCAGGTGCTGGCTTCAAGGAAAGGTGTTTCCAGGCTCTGCACAAGCCGACCTCTCCGAGGCCTTCCCCTTCTGGGCACGAGGCCGCTCTCCTGAAATGCCGCTCCATGAAACAGAGTGATGCCACGGGCAATCACTCCGCATGCAAAGCTATTTTGTCAGGGACTGATACGTTAGAAATAATTAAATGTTTGTGAATAGGTCTCTGAAGTACTTGGGAGTTAGAGCTATGGATGTAGCAAGATATAAAAGCACATTTTTGAGTTTTGGGGGCTGTTCTTTTCAGTTAGTGAGTGTGTGCTTATACTCGTCTGCCAGGTCCTGATTTCCCCAAAACTGATAAAAATTAGTGTGCTTTGGGGGGTTAAATTTCTGAACTAAGGCAAGGCTTGACATACCAAAGATGAGGCACTTACCTGGTCCCGACCTGCTCCAGCTCAGTGCAGTGACAAAGCTGCAGCTCATGTTAACTTTCCCCAAAATAACCCCATACAATGATAATAGGAGACATCCAGCCTGGCCTCGGGCACTGCCAGGGATGGGGCAGCCACAGCTTCCCTGGGCAGCCTGGGCCAGGGCCTCACCGCCCTCGTGGTGAAGAATTTCTTCCTTGTGTCCTACCTAAATTACCCTCTTTCAGTCTGAAGCCGTTGCCCCTTGTCCTGTCACTCCCTGCCCATGCAAAAAGTCCCTCCCCAGCTTCCCTGCAGCCCCCTTCAGGCACTGAAGGCCGCTCCAAGGTCTCCCCGGAGCCTTCCCTTCCCCAGGCTGAACACCCCCAGCTCCTCAGCCCGTCTCCACAGCAGAGCTGCTCCAGCCCCTGAGCATCCTCGCGGCCTCCTCCGGCCCCGCTGCGACAGCTCCGTGTCCTTGTGCTGGGCCCAGAGCCGAGGGCAGCGCTGCGGGTGGGGCCTCACGAGGGCAGAGCGGAGGGGGACATCACCTCCCTCGACCTGCTGGCCATGCTTCTTATAGATGAGAATTAATATTTACCAGGCTGTCAGAAGCCAGTACCTATCCCTGTGTGGTTTTCCTGCTGCTTCCATCAGATGCAGCTAACCTGAGCTTGAGCAGTGCATTTGTGTCGAACACCTGTAGATTTTAATTTCTGTTTATTTTCTCTGATAATGGTGGCTGGTAACCCACTAGCTGGTTCTGGGGGTGCTTTGCTTTTTGAAGCCACGTGTGCTGGGAAGGCTTGAGGTGCATGCAGCCATGGGGAGCTGCCATCTGGTGCTGGTTGCATCAGCACTGACTGTCCTCCAAAGGGAAAATGGGTGAAAAGCAAATTCTTTGACATCAAACTTCAACTCTCAGGTATTTTCCACACAACACTGAACTACGTTAAAGCACAGAAAAGGATTTCTGCTTATAAATCTCTACAGTTTGTTTAATTAAACATACTGTTATTAATACATATGTTAAAGTAACAGAAGCACATTGTTATTTTGAGCTCTGTTTGCTGGTCTTGCAGCAGAAGATAAGAGAGAAGCTCTCCTCCGCTTGCCCTGACAATGACATTAATCATCCGTGTTGGTGCACTCACACCGCTCTCTCAGCCCCTTCCTACGCCCGTAGTGCCAGCAGCTGTGCATGGAAAGGAAATGACGACTGATGTAATTAATTGTGTTCATGAGCAGACTAATACATACCACTCTCTTTGTTAGAAGACAAAGCCACAGGCTTACGATGATTAGTGGCTCTTATTATTCATCCTATTGTTACAGATCTGATCAGTATTGCCGAACAGAGGCTGCAATATGAATATTTATGATTAACGATTCTGAAAATTCTTATTTTGGCTGCGCTTTAAAATCAGCTTCAAGATGATAACAAGTTATAGTACAGCCAGCTAAAACCCACAGTGGTAATGCAGGAATTATTTCAAATTATGTTCTTAATGAATGCTGGCCCTGATTTTGAACTGAAATCCCAATCTGGGAAGCCTGTTCAAACAGGCAGAAGATGCCCAGGAAGAACAGATGACTCATGTGGGCAAGAAGAAGAAGCTGGAAAAAGATCCTTCCCCTCAAGTAGCCACACACATCTCCAGACTCCTTCCCCAGGGACCACTTGACCTCTAGCAGAAGCTAAATTAACAGCGAGGGTCAAAAACCACTGATCACTGTCAAAGGATACAGAAGAGTATTTTTCAGGAGCAAGCTGTAAGTCAAAACTGAATAGCTTCCTTACAGATAACCAAAAGCATAAATATAAAATGCATTAACCAGAACTCATGGACACAAGGCAAGAATAGGGCATGAAATTCTGTTGCTGTTTTTCTGTATGACATTAGCCTGGACAATTATAAGGATCTATTCTTATCTTGAATATCTATTAATAAACTGGACCAAGGCAAGAATTTTTCTAAATCATTTTTAATCTGTTCTCCTTCCTCTGCCATGTACTGAGTCCATTTCCACATTCATTTCTAAATACTTACATTCTCCATACCGCTGTTTCAAATCTGTACCACTCATCTGAATTTCATACTATGCTCTGAACACATCCGATGACATTTATCTTTCAGTTCATGGTCCGTACTGATGTTCTTTTTATTTATTCTATCTGATATTCTCAAATAAAGTAGTGGATCTTCAAAAGAAATCTTCAATCAAAGTACAGTTCAAACTAAGTCGTGGTCCTGGCCAGGTTAAACATTTGACTTTCTGTCTCTAATG
Organism: Anseranas semipalmata; assembly: GCA_013399115.1. NCBI lineage: Eukaryota > Metazoa > Chordata > Aves > Anseriformes > Anseranatidae > Anseranas > Anseranas semipalmata. The sequence continues at coordinate 382,404 of VXAA01002479.1, forward strand.
GAAAGATGATGGTGGAATATCTCGCTATTGGCCTCAAAAGGAAATTCTGGTGATTGATAATTTTATAATTCAGCCCTATTCCCTCTCATCTTCTCAGACTAAAATGTAACATTCTTGTTAAAAACATACTTTGATGTTGCTGGACACTTTGGGTTCAGCTAATTCTGAAGGATTTAATGGTTATTTTTCTTATTACTGTCATTGTCTTGGAGATACCTGTTTCTTCAGCTCTGAAATAATTAGGTACTGGTTCTGTTCCAGGAAAGCAGCAAGGATGGGGCATTCTGGGGGCTGGAAAGAAATGGAGAACAGTGCTGCTAGCAATGGGGCAGGGCAATGGGATCACTGCTAGCAAGCCTTTCTCATACAGTGTGGGTTACCAGAGATGGGTGTGGGGAACTGCGGGAGGATTGATAGCCACAGGCAGGGAAAATTGCCATGCATTACACTATACCCTGCAACAAGGAAAGCTCCAGGAAGACTCCAGCTCTGTCTCCTGAGGTGGGAGTCAGCAGCGGCACTGCATGGAGGGACCCCACAGCATGTTCACAGTGGGGCTGAACCCCAGGTCCGAGCCCAAGCATCCCTCCCCAGGCACCAGCCATACACAGCCTGCAACGCTGTCAGAGCACTGCAGTAGGTTTTTGATTAAACACTGCTTATATTTCACCACTGACTCCATCCAACAGTGGCGTTGTAAAAGGAGCTGGACTCCCTCCGCCACTGTACTCCTGCCATCTCAGCAGGCGTCAATACATTGAATCAGTCTCCTTCAAACAGCCTGAGCTAGGAAAAACCACCCAGGCAAGAGGCTGAGGACAAGCAGCGAGGATCTGCTCTGTGGAGCAGGATTTCAGCAGTGGCGGTGGCCTTTGCTTGGGTCTGTCGGATGAAACACTTTGCTCACTGCTCACCACAGGAACAACCTCTCCAGAAGCAAAACACATCTTCTGGAGCAGTTCCATTGTAAAAGTTTAGGCTAGGAAATATACGAAATAAGTACAGTTTTGGAGATTGATTTTGCGTTGCCTGGAGAAATCATTTCATGAAATAACCATATAAGCTAGAGATACAGATATCAAGCACTTTCAACCCAGAGATTTAAAACCAATGCTCTTCATGACAAAGACATGTTTTTTTTTTTTCTTCAGAATTAGGGGTATAAATGCTCCCACAACACATTTACTGATGAAGGCACAGAGTCCCAGTAGGATCTCAGAGTGCTCCATGGGTACAGGCACCTTTCTTTGTTTTCATGCCCCTGACCTAAGCCATTATTTGTTCTCAGAGGTATCATCACTGGAAGAGGTTTAACCCACCACCTTGCACTACTGGAGCATGTTTAACCCACCATCCTTCATCATGTAATAAAAAAACAAAGCTACCAGCTTCCTTCATCCTGAGTGTCTCTCTGAGCTGGAGAACTGCTCTGAGACAGATGGAGAAGGGGAAAAAATGTCCCATCTAGATTTTTCCAATAGAGGATATTAAAAAATAGATGCATCAGTTGGATGGGAGGTGGTGCTAAAAGAGTTGCTGAGTGATGGGCACTGCTTGAGAGAAGAAACCGGATGAAAAAAGGGTCGTGGAAAGGATAATCTCCATAGGATGTTCCTACCTGCATTTTTCCTTCTGGCTTTAGCGTGGGGAAGAGTGTATCTGCCACTGCCACCTGTGAGAAGAGTATTACCATTACTGCACTATCTCAGGAGGTGCTGATAAGATAATCCTGTAATGTTTCTGAATTGCTAAAATATCATGGCCATGAGTTTCCTAGTCAAAATAGCCACTGATAACAAGAAGAAAACTGGAATAAGCTGATATACCTGGTTTTGCTACATGGACCTTTAGTACTCTCCACATTTCTGTCTGCAAAATGTGATCGATTTATTTCCTTAGTTTTTAGGGCACGGAGAATTTTTATTGATTTTTTATTTCTGAGTCTTTTATATGGTATAGCAATAGCCTAATAGAAATAGGTGTAAGTGGAATCATATCAACCATTCCTTCACTGACATTCAAAAAGAGCCCAAAGACCTCATCAGAGCAGATTTTTTAAAGGGTCGAGCCTGAAGGCAGGCGAGTTACGGGGACACCACCATGTCCTCCTCTGCCCGTGATGGGGGCTGGGGCAGCAACGCTGCCGAGTGTGCGCAGACCACCCCCGGCAGACCCCGGCGAGGGGGCTGACTCTGGAACGGTCTGAGCCAGAGCCCAGTGATGGAGGAAGGGAGCTTTTCATGTGTTTTTCTTGACGGTCTCCTTTGAAGTGCTGATCCAGCCAGGGTCTGACCTTCCTAAGTTACGCGAGTACAGATTTACTTCCTTGACTTCAGTGAATTCACTCTTCCACTATTTATCGGATTTAATAGGCTTTTTAACTTAGCAGGGTCATTCAACCTGAATAAAAACTCTTCAAAGGTTTGATGCCAATTATCCTTCCCTCCTCACTGCAATTACCACCTTTGGGTGGGCTCAGGTTACACATCTTCCTCTGCTGTTGATCCTCTGTGCTTCCAATGCTGTCAGCAGAAGAGGCAGGACAGCGGTATCCAGACATGAGAACGACACGAGACTTCACAAGACAGGGAAGCCTGTGCTGCTTTAAGTCAGAGAAGGTTCTGGGTTCATTGCTGTTTTAATGCAAACTTCCCTAAAGAGTCTCAGAGAGTCTCTTTACAGAGCCTCTGGAGCTACAGATGCCCCCCCGGCAGCATCTCGGTGCAGAGGCAGTGCCTGCTCCTTCCTGCCCGAAGCCACCTGGGGGAGGCTGGGGTGCCGGCCCCTCTCACTGAAAGCTGTTTGCGAGGTATTGCGTCCATTACTCCGTTTGCCGACATGCTGTAAGCTGAAGGAAAGCCAACAGCTCAAATTTACGTCCAGCTGTTTGTTTCGCCTTGCATCTCAGCGCAGCTTTTGACCCTCCTTGTACAAACTCCCCTTTCCATTGATAGGTTTTAGTCATTCAAGGACTTCGGTGGAGCTACTGATGTGCACAAATGCTTGCAAGCCCGAGGCCTCAGCTTGAAATCTTTTCTGTGCAGCTTGGAAGGTCAAGACACTAAAATAAACTATTAACGTTTTTCAATCTATGTAAGTACTCAAGTTAAAATAGAAGACCTGTGCATTTGTCTGATTTTAAAGATTAATTTCAATAGTTATTTTGCCTGCAGTGATTTCCGAAGTATAGACCCTATGAGAATTACCCAACCAAATTTCCATGAGGCTTTCTTCTGTGTTCGTTTTATTGTCTGTTTGCTTTTATATACAGTTCTTCTTTTAGAATGTTTTAATTAATTCTTTGGTGATTTGGAAAAAGCATAAAATAGAAGATACAGGTGAATAATAGATCTAAAGAATGAAAAAGAATGGTTCACATCATGTTTAGTATTTGCTTGAAAAGATTGTTATTATGACTGCTCAAAACTGTTATTCAAAGAACAGACCCACTGTTTTAAAGGCAAGCTAAAAACAGAAAAAAATATGTGTCCTGTCACTTTATGGCTAGAGGACTTTTGGAATATAATGTTGCAATATCAAAAAGGATAAAAATATTGCTTTTTCCTGTTTATTTTTTAACAGAGCTTGTCTCCTTTCCACCTGTTTGATGTTCTCCTGCTTGCAACCATCCTCTGCAAGGAGTTCTCTGACACTGCATTGAGAGAAGAGTGTCCTCAAAATAATGTATTTTTAAGTAAGGGGATCGTAATACCTCAGAACACACGCTGGCATGTGTGTATGCAGAAAATCTTAAAACAGAAAGGGTTATCTGGGACGTTGTAAAAGATGGCTCCATTTACCAAAATGGATTATGCAGAGCCAGTAAAGCATCTCTGTACTTTACAGGTGAAGAATCAAAATATTTTATCTAGACTTTTGTCAACCTGAGGAAAAGTCAATTCTTAGACAACGCACAAAAGCATGAGGGAAATATGTGAAAACTAGAAGTGTGTTTCAGAGAGCAGTATTTGGTGCTTAGCTTAGAAGAAGGCTATCGGAGAATTAAGATTAAGGAAACATTAGTGTCTGCTTTGTATCCAGCATAACTCTGCAGACATCACCAGAGTTGCAACAGCAGAAAAAGGGGGAAATTGGATTTCATTTTTCTATTTCAGGCAGTGCAGGAAGGAGATTTGAATGTCCAGGCCAGACCCAGAGCCAGCTCCACTTCCGCAGATGGCTGTATTAGATGGTAGAGCAAGTCACGGCTAGCTCACCTCTGGTGCTGGAGACAGGACGCATTTGAGCCAGGGAAAACATGTTCATTTAAATATTCATGAGGAAGGGAGTAAAAGGATTTGCAAATACTGCTGAAGTGGATGGCCACTTTTACTTCTAAGCATATTCCAAAAACATGTTTGGCTTTAGTCACATATCTTGAAAAATGGCTGACAACACTGTTGACTAAAAACCATGTCAAAGGATGACAGCTGCTAGGACAAATTCTCCCCATTTTGCTGGAAGCGGACTGCTATCCTCTTTTGCAGCATTTTTCTATAGCATATAGCTCACTTCCTCATGAGGCTGTCAGCAAGATTACTATATGATTTTTTTCATTTATTTTTTAGGCATATAAATCGCTCTACTAGAAGATAGCCTGAGACCAACGATCATCTCACACATATACCACACATATACGTCTCTACATGTCTTAAATTACAAGAACTGTTCTTACCATTAAGAACATAAGACTTCAGTCATTTCAATTGCAAAAAGTATTCAGTTATCTGAATTGAGCACACATTTCCCAACCCTTCAGCAGCAGACTCATTCTACGAAGGACAGGCAATCAAGAGACATCTGATCTATTTGCGGTGATGGCAGTTCATTCACCTCTGGCTGTTCACAGCCTATTTTTCAGCCCGGGACTACAATGGCTGGTTAGCAGGGATCCAACTTTCATGAACAAGCCCTTCTACATTTATGACTTCATGGTATTCACCTGCTCAGCCCAATACAGTAAGATTAAGATCTGTGCCACTTGTTTTTGTCTAAGGGAGGCTTTCTGCAAAGACAGACTGTGTTTGTACCCACACATATGAAATGCAAGAATTATTTTTCAACAAGTAGTAGAAGAATTTCTCCAAAATTCTCATCAAATAGACAGTTTCAGAAAAGAAACAGCTTATGTACCAGGTATGTGTTGAGAGTCCTTAATTAAGCATTTGAAAACCAGCTGATAACTGTCACAGGCAGCCTGACAATGCAAGGGTTTTTGCAGAGAACAATCACAAGCTGTCCCTCAAGGTGAGATGAGATGATGACAGGTGATGGGAATTTCATGCACTACCCACAGAAAATAGAAGTATTTGCCTTCTGATTTTAAAAAACAACAACAACAACAACAACAACAACAACAACAAAAACCACCCTAGGGAGCTATTTTTCAATAACCCTGTCGTCCAGCCTACTCTCAGGAGTAACTTTGCCAGCAAACACACAAGCCAATTAATTCTGGACACACTGGAAAAAAGAAATATCAGCCAACAACCTTTTTTCTGGTGACAGATTTCTGCCATTTCTGTGGTATATAAAAAGGACAGCAATGCATATCTTTGTTCCCGCAAAGCAATAGAAGGGGCCAACTCATTATACATCTTCTCCATCTTCATCCAAAGAGCAGATGCTTGTCCTGCCCACTCTACGTTCAGCAATGGCTAGCCTGTCAGCTGGAGCCAATTTGGAATGAACTCTGCTATTCAGTGCCCACAGGCACACGTGAAACTTGGACTGCTCTCACAACAAAAGGGCCTGCTGCAGTGGAAAGGACAGGAGGGAGAAAAGCAGTATTTATTACTTTTGCCTGTTGTACGGAGGGATTCTGAAAACTTATGAGCAACACGGATTAGTCTTAGGAACTTTAAAGTTCAAGTCATTATTCATGTTCTTTCATATATTTTTTTGAGGCTCATACATTTTTTTGCAAAGCAGATGAATCTCTATTCAAGGTTTACCCAGAGGCACAATGATCTCTGCCAGCCAGATACAGATGAGCACTCCGAGCATCAATAACACTTACCACGTCAGTTATGACTACAGAAGACAAAGTACTTATTCTAATATGGATCACAATAAAAAAGCATAGATCATAAACCTTGGTCAAGAAATTTGATCACTGAATAAGGCAATAGCTTTGAAATATATCTGCTCCATACAAAATCTTAAAATCACTCCCAAGACAGTTCAGGTCGCTAAATTGAAAGTCTCTGGCGAGTCCATAAAGATTAGCGCGGTAAGCTACGTTAAAGACCATTACATGCCACTGTTAAGCAGCACAGCTAAAATTTGCTTATGACAGTGAAGGAAAACTCGACCACAATATAGATGTATGACAATTTTAATTCCAAATATTGAAAAACAAATTTAAACCAATTTGCTAACGTCCTTTTAATAACACAGGAAATTAGTTTCATGGAATTAATTTATTCTTGAGTCCTTTTGTTTACAAACATAGGAACCCAACAAAGCACAAAAACCCATTACCCTTTTGCTACCTCTGTACTGCAAATTGGACCTATTACATAAGCCAGAGGGCAGATAAAAAGCTGTGTATAACCTGGTCTGCACCAGCTTCCCTTTGCCCATCAGGACTGCTCAAAGCAGCGGTATGGGCCTGCGGGCTGGGGCGTGCTCCCCCAGGAGAGCCTCCCGGCACGGGGCAGGGAGGTGCCACCAGCCAGTTCGGGTCCAGTGAGCAGGCAGGGCTCGGGCTGGGAACAAACCCGTCGGTAGGTAGCTGGCGGTAACTTCCCAGTAGGCAAAAACACAAGGCTGCTCATCTTTTGTTCAACAGTTGCTTGCAAAGACCAGGATTTCCAGCCTGGCTTTCCGCCTCTCCAGTCCTTCCACCAGTTGCACTGCAGTCAGAGCAGAGTTTAGCATCCCATACCAAAATGGTTTCTGCCCTGCTGGAGTGCAAACTTGGAATGAAAATAAATTCAATGAGACAACCGAGAGCAAATGTCAGACAGGTAAATCTGCAACCCACAAAGATGAGAGCAGAGCCCTTGTTTCAATGGCAGGAGTGGTTTCAGGGAAGCCGGGAAGAGCCTGCATGGAGCCGGGGGCACCACGTCGCACTGAGCTGCTGCTGTGGGAGATGCCAGGGAGGCCCCTTGTAAGCCAAGCGGTCTCTTGACCCTGGGCAGCGTAACCGCCCCGTCACTTGCACATTAGTACAGGCCCCAGCACAACAACAACAACAACAGGCTGCTACAGGCAGGAAGTAGCAGAAGCAGCAGCAGCATCCTGCACAGAACTGCCTGTGTCAATGCCCTGACCGCAGCCACATGCAAAGCACGTTGTTTGCAAAGGAATCAGTGCCTCGTGCAGCCTGTACAAATAGTCCTGCATCACAAAATCTGAACTCCATCTCCAAATTTCTCTTCCTCAGAAACCTAATTTTGGCTAAATGCTGGAGTGACAAGTGTAATAAAAATAACACTATAAAATGCATGAAGAATTTCCTTTCCTAAATATCAGATTTTAAAAGCAAAATAAACATTAATTCTCTGCTGTCCCACCAGCGACACTGATGTGATTCATGGCTATTCAGCTGCACAAGGCTATGTTCTTTTCTTTGAGAAAAAGAATATAAATCTTCAGATGAGCTATCAAATGGCTTTATGATTAATTCTGTGTTATCCTTGAATTTAATGCCAGTGAGTGGGAAGAAAAGAGGAATATCCCACAGAAGAGAAATGGAGCATCAGACAAACTAGGAAACTCCCCAAGGTTAATCTGAGTGAGTTTCCCTCTCATCCCTCCCATGAAACATGGTGCTTCGGGGCTGGCACTGGCACTTCCTCGCAAACCAAGGAACCGAGCCCCGCCGAGGAGCTGCTGCGGGGCCTGGAAAGCTCGGGGAAAGTGCTGGGCTGGTGGCTGCTCCCTTTTTGCCTGCTGTGCCCAGATACGGTCGGCGCTGCTCCCCTTTAAAGCCAGAGCTCTGCTGATGGTACGTCCTGCCAAGGCTGTGCAAGTTCAGCCTGCAACTGCCTGGCTCCAGGAAATACCTACAGGTGTCTCACAAAGTGCAGAGCAAACCCCTCTTTCACCATCTGCACAAGTCTAGGAGGATTTTCCTAATTTCATTTTCAGTAGGTGTGAAAAGTTCTTTTAATTTTGTATGAGTTCAAAATGGAAGGAAAAAATGAAGATGTGCCTTTGTGTTTGATATAAGCATGGAGTTTAACTTAAATTGGTAAGAGATTTTATATGATCTCTTACTGGCATTGACCACAAATTAGCCACTGTCTGCTCCAGTCTCAGGAGGTGCACCTTATTCTGGTAACTAGGATGGGTGGCATTAAGGAGTGCCATGTCGAGTAAAACAGATCAATAGTACAGATGATATGCAACTCCTTGGTTACATATACATAAAATTCCCTGAGAATTTTATTTTTAAAGTTCTTGTAAAAAGCACTAACGTGCGGAAAGTCATGTTTACAGGAGCAATGGGAAAGGACAGCCATGTCCCCATCCTGTGCCCAAGGCACCGTGGGGCAAGGGAGCCTCCAGCCCTGTGCGGGAGCTGCCCCTCCGCTGAGCGGGACAGCGTGGGTTGCGATTGCCCTGAGGATGGGGAGGATATTTTTTCTTGTTGTCACCTGTTTGTCAGCAGCTGAACAGAGGCTGCTAACCCTTCCACTGAGCCAAGAAGCTGTCGGATCACATTAAGGAGCATTGAATGCTACTGACAGATTGTGAATGAATATTCATGGCCATTAGTCTGAGTCTGCACCCTATATAAGCATTATCTTAAAAGTAAAAAAAAAAAAAACAAAGTCTGTACTGACCCCTCAAGCTTGAGTCACAAAATTTTATCAAAATAAAATATTATTAAAAATAACTGAGATGGTGGAGTGCATTGTCCTTGGTGCGGCTTGCTGCGTCCTCGGGCATCTCTGGTCCGCAGCAGTGTGAAACACCCGAGTTCCCCAGGGAGAGGCTACGGATGGGTGTTGCAGACAGAGCTCTTGTACTAAAAGAAATAATTCCCCATTTCTGGGTATTGAAGGAAGAGAGGAGTAGCACTCCGGGCTCCTTCTGCTTGGTTTCACAGCAGGAGGAGCGGCTGCCCCCGCGGGAGCTGTCTCCACAGCTTTCAGACCTGTGACCCCAATGAGCTTTTAAGAAACTTCTGGGAATTTCAGAAAGTTCAGGCTTTTTATTTTTTTTTTCCATGACTCAGAAACCAACAGAAATCAAGGTCAAAGCATGAATGGCCAAGACTTTTTACAGTTTAAATTGACATTCTTTGCCTGACTCTAGAAAAGACTGAGCAATACAGTGGGAAAATTGCTGATGCTGCAAATTACTTGAAACCAGTCAAAGGTCAAGAAAACAAACAGACTGTGAGGACCTTTAGCAAATATGAACAAGTCCAGGTAAATTGGCAGGATGATTGTGGCAGAATCCACATCTTGCCAAAGACACATTAGTATAAATTTTGGAAGATTTCTTGCAGTCACGTAGGGATTAGGCATGGGATCATTTCTAGAGGCAAGCTCATTTGCTCACTGCATGCTATTGCTCATTACAAGTAAAGTGCTAGGCAGCACAAAAACAAAACAGAAATCAAACAATGTGAAGTGTTTCTTAACCTAAATTTACCTTTCTCTAGAGTGGTCTTACTTCGAAAATGTATTCAGTAATTCTCACTGCCTGCAAAGAGCTGGGCAGAAATAGAAAGTTATCAGTGTCAAAAATCAGTTAACACATGAAAAATCAAAAAGATAGGATAGTTGAATTCAAGAAGGAACAAATAAGAAGGTATTCTGTAGAGATATATGGAATTACCAGCAGAATAGCAAGAAACATTAAATCTGACACTTGATCCGTCTTAGTATATATAAAACACCAACAATTTTTAACATGAAAATAATTTTACTTTTGACTTGTTTGGAATTTGACCTTTTTTTTTTTTTCCTGAAGAATGTCTTTCATGGAGCAAAGCATGCCATCCCACAGCAGCAGCATTTGAGACAGCCGTGGAGAAGGACCTGACCGAAGTCATCCCCGCAAGCCCACGTGTGACGGTGCCAGGGCTCGTGCCTCCTGCCTCCAGCACACCTCCCATCTCCCAGGCTCCTGCACAGCGCGGCCCCATGATCAGATACTTTGGAGCAGGGTACCGCCGAGGCCCTGGGCTCCATAGGACTGAAAAAAGTGTACATATATCAGCACTCCTGCTAGCAAGGAAAGCATCCAGACATGCACTATGTCAGATTAAAGCAAACAAGGAAGATAAACCCTCATTCACCATGATAAAATTCAATGATTAACCAATTGGGTTTGCAAGAACCAATCCTAATGAAGCGGTTCTTCTCCGCAGCAGCTGACCTGGTGGTCAGAAGAGACAGGCAGAATAACGCACAGACAGGGGCCGTGACCCAGGAAAGCAGGGCCTGTACTGCAGGGGTGGCAGGAGCTGGAAACCACGAGTGGGTTTGGCCCATGCGGCCAGACCAGGCAGCGCCTATGTCTTCACGTTGGCTAAGTTGCTACGGTGCAAAGTGATAATGATACGGGCACTGCTCGGCAAGTTGGAAACACTTCTTACAGGGCTGGGGTCAGCGGACTGGAATATGAATGAGCACGGTGTCCTCGCATGTAACAAATGGGCAGCAGAAGGCTTTAAAATGGGACTGGCCTGAGCTGAAACACTCCATGCAATTCTAGGCAGCAGTCAAGAAACCTAGCATGGACTTTGAATGCAAAAGGGAGAATAAACCAGAGGCAGAATTCCCACATTTTCCAAAAAGAGTTTGTCTGGGCTGCCACACAATCTTGGAGATTTAGAAACTCAATGTTTAGGAAAGCCCCAAGAGCATCAAAGGACATGAAGAATAAACAAAATGCTTTTTAAACTATTTTCAGCTAGGAGGTATGCGTGACACATCTTCCATAACTTCATATTCATCAGGGGAGAGGAAGCTTTAGACCCACAGAATGTACAGAACCAGGTCTTTTATTTGTGCCTTTGAATATTTCCACAAAAATTAAAATAGAAAAGTGAAGGTGAGAAGATTGGCTGGTACATTCCGGAGTGACACGCACGAAGAGCTAAGAGAGCCTCGCGTACTGGAAATCATCGGCCAAACATCACGGAAGTCCTCAGCAAAATTAGGAAGAATCCATTCATTCAGAATAACCTTAACCTTCCAAATCTAATGCTTCATATGAGAACACAGTGTGGCTGTGCAGAGCAGGGTAATTCTCCCCAACTTCCTAGCGTTTTATTCAATTTTGAAACAGAATGAGAAATTCAGGAAGGAGTACCACTGTTGTCTGTATTTAGTACAACAGCTTTTTTACTCCCTTAAACATACCGTACCATGTGGCAGCGAAGGGAAAGGGGCTGTCATTGCTGGCTGGGGAGGGAGAGATTGCCCTTTCCCATGAACAAGCTCAATATGTACTTTATCAGCTTTGTCATGTAATGAAAGTTTCCTGGACAAATTTTCTTTCTTACAGGAGGAATTTTAACAGCTCAAGAAATAATAGCTAAAACTTTCCGTGGAGGTGGCCAAACATGGTTTGGTCGTTCAAGTATCCGTGACTGCTTATTTTGACTTGACAGCTTGAAGATGAAATACGGTGCAAGGTGGAGTCCTTCTGGAGGAGGTATACGCATGGGATAGCTGTGGAAGGGGGCACCCTGTCCTGTGGGCTTCCAGGCAAAGTCCTCCCACACACCTCTCTGTCCATTCATTTGAAAGCGTTCTCTTTTAGACAAAGGAACGTGAAATAGAAACAAGTGACCATGCTACAAACCGCAAACGTGAATTAGAATTACTTAAAACATCATTAAATTATGCTGAAATGTTTATTCCATTTTCTTTACGATATAATTTTTATATCTATTACAGTCACAGAAATAAATGATTTAATTTCTGCAGCCTGCACTCCAGATAAAGCATTGCACTCGGAAGCTATGGAATATATATATGTTAATCAGCACTGCTTCTGCCCATGCCATTACCAGCCATATTCATTTGTTTCCTGTTGTCATTCTTGATTACACATTTTTAGAACTGATTACTGCAATAACAGAGGGCGGGCAGGCAGTTCCCCTGCTATGCGTGTCCTTGGATCAGTCTTCTGATCGCAGGTGAAATACTCTTTGCTAATAAACTGCCAATCTACTTTACGCTTTCTGTAACTTTTTGGTTTTGGAAATCAACTAGTATTAGTGATTCCAAGGAGAGGTAGTATAGCTTTGAAAACAACATAAAGGAGCACTACTGAAAGACTAAATGAAATATGGTACTGGTACTATTTCAAACAGCAAACTGAGGAACGGAATGATTTTTCTGTGCCTTCCAATTTAGCACCCTTTGAAAATAAAATTCTGCTCAGCTTCAGAATCAGAAATCTCAAGTGCTGTGCTCACAACGCCAGCCTTTCCCTGCTTCTTTGTTCTGGGACTGCCTGTTTGTTTTGGCCATTTAGTTAGCTATCGATTTCTTTGTGTTTTAAAACCATCCTGAGCAAATTGTCCTCCTGAGTTAGTCTCTGCTAAGGAGCTGCACTTTCTCGGCGCCCATACAGAAAGTCCATGCAGACACACAGACAAACCAGTATTGCTGCTGAAATGCCTGTTCCGTTCTGGATTTCTTTCCAGCAGTATTAAAAAAGGCACTATATATTTAATGCAACACTACTGAATTACAAAAATAGAGTCACGTATTATTCACAGCACAGCGTATGGAGCTGCCTTGCTTGAAGCAAAAATTTTGGGCTCATGATCATGAACACCTCATCAAAATACCACAAAACTTTGTACCTCACAATAAAAGCCAACTAACAACTCTCCCCGTAACATTGCTTAAGACTGCCATTTATGAATGAATAGGTACTCCTGTAATTGGTACATTTTATCACAACGCCACTGTTCAATAACAAAAACTAAGACTAATGCACCGTTATCCGACAGGCACCTTTACAGCTCGTTTTCCCCGTTCCTCTTGACCAGCCTTCAAAGCCATCCCTTTCCATTCCTGCCGACAAACAAATATCCAGCTGCTCTCACTGCTGGCGAGGGCTGTGGGACCCGCACTGCACCGCAGCCCCCCAGCAGCCAGACACCAATTTGCGCTGAGCTCGCCTTGGCTTCAGATGCATCTCAGCCTCTGCAGTTGTTGAGGTTGGAGCAATGCGAGGCTTAATAGACATGGGAACAACTCGGTGCTTTCCATCAGCTGAGCGAAATGGGATAGGAGCCAGTCAGAGCTGATAATTAGAGTACAAACTCAGACTCGAGAACAATGTACAAAACCCTTGACAGATAAAGCTGGAATAAGAGAACAGGTTGTTTCACCTTCTCATTTCATTTACTCACACAGAAGAAAATCTGAGAGAGCAGTCTGTCTCAAAACACTACCTCGAGCTGATGGCCCCGTCCCGAGCTGCCCAGCGGGGCAGAGGCTGGGCGGCTGCGTGCTGGAGCGGGAGCTCGTCGGCCGCTCAGCGAGATGGCCTGTGGGGTTTGCACGCTTCAGTCCCTCTTAAGGCAGGCTGCAGATACTTCGACACGTTGTCTGAATAGGTTGCATTGGTATAGTAGGGTGCTTGCTAATTTTTCACTTTGCAGAATTAAATCAGTATTCGTGGGCAGTGACCTCCAGACTATCATTTGTGTGGTGTTTATAGAGATAACATGACCCATAGTTCTCACGTGCAGGTGAGACTAGGATCAAAGCGGCGCGCAGAGCCTGCGCTGCCCAGTGGCACGGAGCCTGAACCTGGGACGCACGGACGTGATGCTGGGCACAGGGTCGGCGAGGGGCAATTTGTGCCCACAGCCACCCCACAGACAGCAGAGCAGCCCCCAGCTGACAGCGATGCGGGGAGCAGTAAGAAGTTTCAGCCGAAATTAGACCTTCACCCATTAATCGTCCATCCATTGAGGACCATGGGGGAGATGCGCACCACACAGAGGTGAAGTTTCCACCTTCTCCCAGTGCTGCAGCAAGCTCAGTGCCCGGCACAGCCCAGCCACTTCCACGCAAGCCCCAACACCTTGGAGAAGCCCTCCTGGGCGAGCATCTCCCCTCTCCATTTCACCCTTTGAGGCTGCAGAGTATCTTAAGGGTCTCTCCAGCGAGCTTTGCAGCCAACTCTAGGAGAAGACTACTAAAGCATAAGTAAATAAAACTACTCAAATGTAAGAAATGCATCCCAATTTCCATGGTGCATAGCAGAAGCATCCCGCTGGAAAGGCCCTGTACTAGGAGAGGGCAGGGCAGGGCGGTGGAGCAGGCGTGTGCCCAGCAGCGCAGCGGGAAAGCCGCAGCCCTTGCAGTGCCGGCAGCTCCACGTGGGGCGGGCTCTGCGCCGTCCCCATATCCGTCTCCTTTCAGTCACCGTGCTTCGTAAAGGCAGCGATTTCCCTCATTTCAAAGCCAATGCAATGAACCCCCACGCGTCTGCAAGAATGACTCAGTAGCATATTCAATAAAGAGCTTTACTGCAATTAATGACTTTCTTTCAATAATTACTTCGCTTGTTTTGAATTAGGAACTGCGAACCCGCTGATAAATTGACTGATCTGAAAGATTTATTCTCACTCTAGCTTCTGCAGTTTGCTTTGCGTGCAGCAATGCCTCCCGGCGCCTCGCACCCCGCGGCCGGGCCCCAGCAGGGCGGGGCTGCCAGGACGAGGGCTGGTGGCAGCTCCGGGGCTGCCCCCATTGCTTCCTTGCGCGGCTTCCCATTGCGAGACCCGACCGTCACTACCCAGTTCCCCTGTCCAGTGCAATTATTGGAAACAAATGCTCAGCCCCCGCTGGATCCGGGGGCTCAGCACCGCCTGCAGCAGCTGCCGTTTGCGGGCAGGGGCTGGGGTGATGCGCACAGAGAGGGGCCTTTCCTGTGGTCACCTCCTGACCTGGCCGCCTGCACGGCCACTTCCAGCGTGGGGATTAGGGGAACCCTGCATGAATGTGGGGCGAGCGTCGGACACTCCATTTGTCATGAAGAAGGCCTACATCAACAAGATTTAGATTTACATTTACATCAATTTAATAATTTGGGATTAGCATGCATTATTACTGAACGTGCACTAAGGGTGTGCTCATAAAGGTGTATTTAATCACCTTGCTGCATTTAACAACTGGGGATTATTCCACAGGGCAGACTGCTTGCAGGCACTGCCAGGCAGCGTCCTACCAGCTCCTCACACAAGGGCGCGGTTTGCTGGTAAATGCCAGAAAGTACCGTAAGATACTGCAGGCGGAGGATGTTGGTACAGCTGGGGCTTAGCGTGATCCCTAATCCAGCCTATTCAGCCCAATCCCACTGTCACAGAAGAACCCCGCCGGCACCGTGCTGCGCCCAGCTCCACGGAGAGCCCGAGGTTACGTTTCTCGGTTTCTGTAGCTCCTGAGCAGCGCTTGCAGCCGGCTGCGACGGTCTCCGCAGCTCCTTCCCGCAGCAGCGCGAGCAGCAAGGATTTCCTCTCTCCGTGCTGCCCGGCCGCTACTGCAGCGCTCGTGTCTGGGCAATCCCGCTGGATCCCTGATCGGCGTCCCATCAGCCGGGCTGACCCCTACCCGAACCGCCTTGCCCCCTACGGCAGTGGTTGTTGCTTTAAAACACGGTCCTGCCATCTAAGTGGCAGGCGCAGCCACACGCGTGCATGCAAAAGAGCCTTTAAAAGCCTCTTTTTAAACTTTTCCCAAATTCTTTGGTCATCCCAACCCCTGCTTTGTTCTGCCTTGTTGCATTTTCCTTTTTTCCCCCCAGTATTTGCAGACAATGTTATTATACGCCAGCTTCCATGACAGAAGAAATAAAATCCGGACACAGAATATTTTCACGGAGCTATTTTAGGTGAAATGTAAGCAGATTTGGTACGGAGAAGCTAATCCTTTCAAGGCGTATTTAGCTATCTCCCCCAGGAGCAGATAAAGAAGCGCGTATTTCAGAGCTCGCCAATCACGTTAAAAATAAATTAATTCTGCTGCGGATCTCCCTGGTGCCTCCCCGCATGAGAAGGGACCCGTGCCCGCGCTGCGGGGCCTCTGCCCCCGCTTCCCGCTGCCCCCAGCCCCAGGGCCCGGCCTGGCTGCGGAGCAGGGCCCGGGGGCAGGCAGCCGCTGCTCCCGCCCGTGCTCTCCCGTTAGGCATCCACACGCCTTACTTCACCCACATTTATGGTTATTTTTAACTTTTATTTATTTTTACTGCTTGATTATCCACAGCTTTTTTTTTTTTTTTTATGACTTTATCAGTGTGGAAGTATAACTATCTGAATATAAGCTGTTCCAGCACAAGATCAATTTTAGGGGGCGTGTAGACAGCTGATAGATCAGCTACCTGCATGGCCACAACCGCAGTAGCAAAACATTTTTCTTAACTTACATATTTAGTATAGATTAGTTATAGGAGGCGCATAACGGCTTATTAAAATTATAGGATTTTCCCTGTTCCTGCAAAGCTTGCTGGAACTTCTCTTGCAACCCGTTTTCAGAGGGGCCGAATGCACGCCCACCGCTCCAGCACGGGAGGAGCCGGGGGTGCCAGCACAAGCGCGCTCACCGCCGCCGCCCCTCGCAAACCATTTTATCCCGGGGCGGGTAGGGCCATGCTTCCCTTTTTCCTTTCCCATGGGAACTAGGACGCTTGCACATTCTCTTCCCTGGAGTGCTCGCTGTTACTGCGGGGCAGCCCCAGCACCGACGAGAGCTTGGCCTGGAAGGGGCGTCCTGGAAAACCCCATGATGCGGCAGGACCTTGCTGAGCAGCAAATGGCAAGGACAGCCGGGCACGTCCCGGACAGGCTCCGGTATTCTGGTACTAAAACGCCCCATCTTGTTCCCTTCTCTCATTGAGCCATGTTAAAAGATTAATAAGGAGGTTGGGATCTGCAGGAAAAGTGCGTATGGGATTTCCATTAGGAAGAATGTAAGCCTAACCAGATTGGCAGTACCAGCAGTAATAAAATATCTCGCTGCGATCCTCACAACCGGGATTAAAGCCTTCAAGCAGCGCACAAGATTAAGGAAATTACTTACATGAAGCATGATCTGTTCCCCTTTCTGGACTTGGTTTAGCCACACTGTCAACCAGGAAAAAGAATGCTTTCCTACTAAGAAAAGAAAACATTTATGGCAACACTTCTTTGCAAAAATGAGAATTTTTGCAGAAAAATTGAACAATTTCCTTTGACCCAGCTTTTGCAGGACAGCGACTACAGAAAGGTGACGAGACCCTGGCTGGGTGCCACAGAGCCCTGCCCAGACCCCAGCTGGGGCCAGCCCGCGCTCAGCTCCCACCCTCCGATCCCTGGCGGAGGCGCAGGAGCCCCAGTGCGGGTGTTGGGGTGCCGGTGCTGCGCTCACTGCCCGGCGCTGCCCTGCGCGGCCAGCACCAAAACCCTGCTGCCACAGAAGTGACTGGGTCCGTACGGGCACGATTTATCAGAAACGCAACAGAAACAACGCCGCTTCCAGCCCGGGTGTTTGCAGCAGACGATAACTGTGGGGACAGCCTTGAGCCCTCCAAAAGACCCGTGGCGGGCAGGGGGAGGTTGGCGCAACCAGAGGGGTGCAAAAAGCCGCAGGGCACACAGCTCGCCTGGAGTTGACCAAGGGGAGGGAAAAGAAAAAAAAAAAGAGGGATGTTGTGATGTTGTGCACTGCTGAGAAGCCTGGATCTGCAAAAGCCGAGCAGGAAGGAGCAGCGCGGGTGATGGCCAGAGGCTGCAGAGCCCCATCCAGTGCAGGGCTTGCCTCTGGCAGAGACGCTGGCAGTGTCAGAGGCAAATGAAAAGCACATTAAGAGGAACATGAAGATTTTGACAAAAGGTTATGGAGGGGTGATGCAAGGCAAACATCAGCTTCACTTAATATACGCTTAAAAGTATTGCAGAGGGACGCAAGCATCAATTTGAGAAAATTAATGCAGAAGTAAAAGACTCCAGGGAGCCTGCTCAGCCGGGAGGGAGCACGCCTGATGGGAGGAATGCAGATGTTAATGGAGTTTTTGCTTCGCTAAGTGGCACGATGTCAATAAAAGTGGGCATTAGAGGAGATTGATACAAATTTTAACAACAGCAGTGCTGGAAAACCCTTGCCTGGCCCCTGGGGCTCGGCTCCCGCCTGTCGCTGCGGGACGCGCGGTGCCAGCCTCGGCGGGAGGACGGGGGGCAGAGGGACGGCCTCGCGCCAGGGAGGCTTTCAACTGAGGAAAAAAGGAAAAACACCCGGAGTCGCTGGAGAGACGGTAATTTTGCTGTGTCAGGAGCAAGGTAGCCAAGACTTCGAACTGGAAGCCGCAGTCCGACTGGAACACAAGGTCGCAGCGGGAGCTGCCTGCTGGGGGGCTGGCGCTGCCCGCCTCGAGCGGCTGGGCTGGGAGATGCCGCAGGTAGCGGCAGCGGGTCTGGGCGCGAGGGGCGGCTGCTCCTGCTCCCCAGTGCACGAGGCATCGCTGTCCTGCGACGGCAGCGGGGGAGCCGCTGCCTGCCCGCGCTCAGGGCCAGGAAAACAGCCCCCGCAGCGCTATGGGAGGGGAGCCTGGATGTGAGGTTTTGCTGCTTTGCATCTCCAGCGGCTGTGACGTTCCCCCAAGCATCCCATGCTTTCCCATCTAACTCCTTCCAAGCCCGGGAAGCCCTTCCAAGCCCCATCCCGGGGCGCTGGGGGCTGGCTTGGCCCACACTGCCCCAGGCAGGGCCCCGGTGCGTCGCAGCCCATGGGAAGCGGCCGCACACCGACCCAGCACGGTGCTGAGCGCACGTGTGGCTGCAGCGCTCTTCCTCTCACAGAAAGGACAGAGCTTAAATGGCGAGTCTAAAAAGACCTTATGGGATTATTATTTCCCGAGCTCTGTTTAATCACCCTTTTAAAGCCTCTAGTAATTGATTGCTTCCCTTTTAGCCAGGAGATAAAAAAGACAGAGGAGTAGTTGGGAACGGTTGACCATACATATGTATAAGTGCACTGGGTTGCTTAATGAAGCCGGTCCAGGAGAAGGCCATATTTACCCCAAACCAGCCAGCTGCTTTGCTATCCCCGTTGTCCAGGCCCTTTGCGCAGCTCCCCTCGCAAAGCCTCACGTGGGACGCCCTGGCTCGGGGCCGCAGCGCGGGGATGCGGGGTGGCGGCGGCAGGACAGCGATGGCTGCAGGCTGGCACCGGCGCGGGGCCGCGGTGGGACCCCCGGCACTCGGAGCCCTGTGGTGCGGTGACACCCTGCAGCAGGCGGCTCGCTCCCTCTGCGCCTCTGATAATCCGTGCGTAGCCAACGCCACAGCAGAAACCTACACGCATTTGGCACACACACCTATGGCATTCAGAAGTAATGTGCTCTGACCAGGTTCAATCCCTGTTTTATTTACTCTGAGAATATTTGCCTGAATTCATCTGCACAGCTGTTTGCAAAAAACCTAACATCAACAGTTACGCTGCAATAGTTGCTGGAAAAGAGAACGTAAGTCCACCGACATGAGTGCCGCCATCGAAGACGTGCTCCCCCTCTCCGAACCTTGTGACAACGGCTCAGCTTCCCCAGCAATGACAGCAGGAGGAAAACCAGATCCAAAGGCTGCGTGACGGCAGCTTTGAAAGTTCCTGGAGACACTCGCAGGGTGCAAGCGTTCACCAGCATGTGCCCGGCCCGCGCAGCAGGAGCGCCTTCCTGCACCAGCCGAAGCCTTCAGCTACAGAAGGACAACACCTTCCCAGTGCACGTTAATTGGAAGGGTGTCCCCTCAAAGGGAAGGCAGCCCACGGACACGCTCCTGCAGCATGGCCCTGACCAGGACAAGGCGCGCAGCAGCTTACAGAGCAGAGAGCATGGCGGCTGCCCCCGAGCAGCGCCTGGCTCCCCGCGGCCGGCAGTGCTGCGGTGGGGAGATGTGACCCCGTCTGCACGCCTTGCACAGCATTTCATTGCTTTGAAGAAATTGAATTATTTTATTGAGAAAAATACTGTGATTGCAAGTGCAGTTCAGTGGGGAAAAAATCCTATATTCTTGCCTACCCTTTTGAAAACATATCCTATTAAGTAGGAAAATAAAAGCACCTTTGCAGCAGTAAGGAGTGACACGTGGGGTGTGGGACAAGCTGCGGAGGGAAGGGAAGGAGGATGCAAAGTGCCTGCTGGGCGTGAGCAGCCACGATTCACCGCTGCCAGCGGAGCGCAGCAGGGGAGCCAGAGCTTGGGCGTCCCTTTGCGCCGCCGCCGCTCGGCTTCTCGGTCGGACCCGGACACGGAGAGGTTTGGGCTGGAGGGGACCTCAAGGACCTCAACTCCCCACCAGCTCACATGGTTAGAAAGTGCTATTACTCCTTTTATAGGAAAGGTTGCCCCATATCTGGGCTGCTGGGCTGGGCTCTGCAGGTCCCCAGCCCGGGGACACATGCAAGATTTACCAGCGGCAGAGAGCGCTGCGGTCGGAGCTGGCCACGCTGAGCAGCTGCGCTTGTTTTTTGGAGCAAGAGGTAGCCCCCCTCCTTTTTTTTTTTTAAATATCCCCCAAGCAAAATTATCAGTTATAACACATAATTGTGGAGAGAGAGAGAGAAAAGCAAAGTTAAATGAGCTAAACTGTAAACACAGACACTTTTTGAAAAAGATAAGTGTGAAGTAAGTGAACCAAAACTAGCTTAAACACAGGGGAGAGCGGATAATAGAGTTTAGGAATTAAAGTGGAAAAACAGGAGATGGAGTTTAGAAGGGCGCCTCTCGAGCAGCATACCAAGAGATGAGGAAAGTCAAGCGAAGGACGGCCTGGTCCCAGCGGGATCGGCGCGAGCGCGGCTCGGCGCGCGCCCGCACGCTGCTCCTGCAGGACGCCTCTCGCCGCGGCTCACCTCGCACTAGGTGCCCGGCACCAGGGCACGCGCTGCTGCTTTCTGCGTTGCTTCTGCTGCTTTTAATGCCCTGCCGCACCTGATGGCCTAGGGGTGTTCGGGGTGGGGAGGGAAGGAGAGGAGTGAGAGGGGAAACACCAATTTTTCTGCTACTCCCCATAAAGCGGTATGATTTTCAATTCTTCAGCATGCATTTTTAAGTGCCTTGCTTTGACAAGGCTGTACCCATGAGCTAACACACCGCAGGTGGAGCCCGTGCTGGGTTACCAGCCAGCTTTAGCACAGCCGGAGCTCAGCAGAGGAACACGTCCCTGAATTACAGCACTGGGAACGGGCAGGGATGCGCTGCAGAGGCGGACTGTGTATTTTCTTATTAAAAGCGGCACATCAGAGCACAAGGAAGAACTAGAGCTGTTGCGTGTTTCACATTGGACCGCCCTTAGCAGCTGTGCAGACCACTTGTAAATTATTCTGGCTGGGGAGCATCAACCAAAGGTGGCTCGGTATTTTCCTTTTAAACTTCGGAGTGATGTCACTGTATTCGCATCTATACATAAATATTTATATCCGCACTTTGGAGTGCTGTCACTATACTCATACACGTATATTTCATCTACTCATTTGCTGGAAAGTAGGTGTCAGACTCCAGCTGTAAACCCAACACACGGGTTTGGTAATTACGGTAGCAGCTAAGACCATTTAATAAAGTATATGTATTTAGCATAGCAGTCAGAATAAATGTTTGCTTACAGAACTAGAATAAAAACCATGTGCAAAAACATCTGCTTCTGTCATTACTGTCAGAGGGAACTGAGTTACTACCAATCACCGAACCGCCCGCTTTGCCACGGGTCTGCATCGGTACGACTGAAACTATCAAGGGCATCAGCCACAAGAGGTTCTCCAGTTTGTTTTGCTTTGCTTGCTTCTTTCATTTAATTGGAAATCAGGCTGGAGCTGGCTGGACTAAAAAACAATGTTTCTGATTTACGTGGACCGAAAGGGGCTTTTTGCTGGGCTCCCGGCAGCCCTCGGGGATGCTCGCGGGGGAGCGGGGCCTGGGCACCCGCTGCCTGCCCACCTGCCTCACAGCCAACCCCACAGCACGGCCCAGCACCCGTTTTTGCCTCCTGCTGAGGAACAGGTCCAGCGACTGGCAGACAGGCTGCTACAGGCGTCAGCAGCCAGCGCGAGAAAATACGCGAGAGCCCAGACAACATCTCGTCTTCCTGGGAGCTACAGGCAGACGGGTGGAGTAAAACTTTTATATTTAACAGATTTATTTGGAAACAGCAGACAAGATATTAAACAAAAAACCATCTCCTCGTTCTGTCCAAGACTACAAAACACCCATTGGAAAACACAGTGGTTTCATCACCATGGAGGTTTTATCTCAGAAAGATAATCACAGGCTACTTGTACAGCCCAAGACATTGCTGACACCTCCACTGTGGGAAATAAACTTCTTTCTTCTCGTAGTTAAAGCCTAACAACCACAATCAGAGAAATCCAGAAGCACGGGCAGAAATCTAGAAACACATTGTACGTGCAATGAAAACTCCCACCCAAAGCCCCGAGGGGAAGAGTGGTGGCTGGCGGCGGGAGGAGTGGTAGGATCCCATCTCGACAGAAAAATACGAGTTTGTGTTTGATGCAGGCAGCAGACGGGATGAATCAATCAGTGCTGGGATGCGACTCCTTCTCCTGAAAGGGTTTCAACTTACTTTTGGCATTCTGCATAATTTGCATTATAATTCCCAGCATAGAAAGTAAGCAATCTCATGGCTTTTTTTGTTTTGCTTTTCCCTGGTTTGTCTCTCACGGCAGAACTTTTCTGCTAGCAGAGGACAGGCGCAGAATGCTTAAAGATGCCCGTGGCACGGGGAGACCGGGGCTGCATGTCACTGCCCAGACTCCGCTTTGGAGGACAACAAACACGAAAGGCTGATGGTGGGGGCGAGCTGCACGGTGAGCAGGGAACGGAGCAAGCCCTTCTTTTAACGACACGTCGCGCTGGATGGCCTCCAGGGCAGGCTCCAGAGCTGTCCGAGCAGCAAGTATTTCTGACAGAGCCGCGGCCGTGCTTCTGGGTGAGGGCGGGCGTGCAGCAGAGCCCTTCCTCCTGCCCCCGCACGGCTCTGGCATCGCGCTGCCAGGCACTTGAAGCCTGCACGGGCCGGAGCGCAGCCCAGGCGCTCGCTTCTGTTTCCTCTTAATGTTCTCCTACCCTCAGTTAAACAGACCTCGGTAGGAATGCTGACGGACACCAGCTTCGCCCCGAGCCGAAGCTCAGCCCTACGCCTGCACCGGGTGTGCCTACACACAGGCGCACAGCTCCTACGCACAGGCAGCTTAGGGGAGCGCCGTGCATCCCTGCGAGGCTGTCCCGCCTGCCAGCGGGCACCGAGACCAGGCTGCGCCCCGGGAGCAGGCCCCGAGGAGCCCGCACCACCACGGCCCCTGCCCAAAGTGGGAGCCCTGGCACCGAGCACAGCACAAAGGCAGGGGAGTCCCGAGGGAGAGGCGGCCGCTGTTGGGGCGGTTTGGAATCAGAAGTTGGGAGTTCATGAAATGACCTGATGGCATCTCCCAAATGAGTTACAACCAACAGGGAAAAAAAGTATATATATTAGTTTTTTACTGACCTAGAAATCCCCCACGCAGACCCTGGGCAGCCAGCCGGCCCCTATGGGACGCCTCTGCCTCCTCCAGCACATCACCCGAGCCCATGGAGCTCAGCGCCAGCTGCGGCCCTCCAGCACAGGGGATGAGCGAGCCCCTTCGGGCAGGTGGGGATTCAGCTGGTTCGTGTTTCATTTATTGCACTAGTGATAGTTTGGCGGGG
>VXAA01002479.1:406108-466118 GCA_013399115.1 Anseranas semipalmata
TTGGGGGTTGCTTAAATATCTTTTGGAAGAAAAAAATGACAAAAAACTTGCGCAGTTCAGGGAAGCAGTGAGCAGAATATTCATGCTCTTAATTTCAGCACTGAAATTTGTAGCTTGCAGTTTTTGAAAACTAAAAAGGCAAAAAACTTTTTTTTATTGCCTAAATTTAATTTTAAAGCAGCACACTAATGTGCTTTTTTCCAAAGCAACCGGGGGCAACAGAGATTTTTGGTGCAATAATTCCAAAAACTGACATTCTAGCAAATGCTCTTCATGCACGGGAACTGCAGAGAGTTCAGCAACATAAAGGGATGGCAGAGGTCTGAAAGATCCAGTACCCTTTGATTAGCCAATATTTGTGCAGATTGGCACTGACAAAGCATTACGCGC
Source organism: Anseranas semipalmata (assembly GCA_013399115.1). Lineage (NCBI taxonomy): Eukaryota > Metazoa > Chordata > Aves > Anseriformes > Anseranatidae > Anseranas > Anseranas semipalmata. The sequence goes on from VXAA01002479.1 coordinate 406,499, forward strand.
ATCTGCCGACCTTAATTCCCCCCCACGAAAAGCCAAAGCCCAGCCAGCGCCCTGCCCTGTGCTCGCAGGAGCACACAGGCGGTCAGCTCTGCTTTGCCGCTGAGCAATGAAAGGTCTCGGAAAGGGCGATGTGTTCCCCGCTCAGCCAACAGCCCCTAAGTTACTCCAACACAAGGAAATTAACTTCACTTGTGGGTCGTTAAGCTGCAGGAGCACGCGGAGATGCGCAGGGAGGGCGGCAGGCCAGGCAGGGCCCCCCGCGTGCCCGCATGCCCCACTCTGCCCTCACCTCCAGCAAGACCCGGCAACGGGGTGGGTGCCCAATGCCCCCCCCAGAAGCTGCGGGGGTGTCTCTCCTGCCAGCGGGGCATTTATAACCCGCAGGGATGAACACACCCCACAGGAAGGCATCCCTGCCCCAGGAGAGCGGTGCTGCAGACGGCAAGCAGCAACGCCCCCGCTGCCCACCTCCAGCGAATTATCAGAGCAGGCCACCCCGAGAACGTTTTGTCAGCGTTTTGTTTCCCCCCTCCTGCTGTGCCGTTCGGCTGCTAGCGTTTGTGCACTAAATGCGACCAAACACGACGTTGCCCGCTGCTCGCAAGGAAGCCCCAGGGCACCTGTTACACCCTCCGAGGTGAGAACCGGCGGCGCGCACTCTTCCTGCCCCGGGGCGAGCCCCGCGCCAGCCAAGCCGAGCCAGGCCGAGCCTTCCTCCCAGGTACCGCCCGCTGCCGCTCCTCGCCGGGCTCCGCAAAGCCTGCACCAGCACCACGCGTGTGCTCGGGGCGAGGAGCCGGGCTGCTTGTTGGGCGGAGCAGGATGCTGCTTAAATCACACAGATATTCCCTCTAGAAGGCATTAAGTGAGGAAATGGAACAGACGAGAGAACTCTCCAGTGGTCTGTAAATAATACATTTTAATTAAGGCCTCAATTTCACCTTAGGCCACTCACAAAAACTTATGAATGAATTAAATGCCTTCAATCTCCTCTAGGATTATAAGTATTAAATGGCAACAGAGTGGAAAGAAGAAACACTGCACATTGTGCCGCCAAAGCCAGCCCGTTAGCATTGCTCGAGGTCTTCCGATTTTTCCGTTTTTGCCATTTTATGATTTTCCTACACAAGACACCCAGCTGTGTTTCCTCCAGCCACAGACAAGTTTCTCAACAGCTGCAGTCTCTGCTCGCAGCCCTCCCCAGCCCCGGGCGGGAGGCAGGCTGCTGCCTCTGGCAGGATTTCTGCTCCCGTGCCGGTTTCCCCCAGACTTACCTCCACGCAAGATGAAGCAGGTTCTCGTGCTTGTCCCTCATTCACCAGAAACCACCGGTCTGTAACCCGCGAACACACCAAGTCCCCGCTGCCTTCTTGTGCCTGCCGGCGGCGACCCTGCTCTGCGCAGCCCTCCTGCCAAAAAGCAGCAGTGGGAAAGGAGAGCTCCCCCACTTCGTAACTCCGCAGCCAGACTGATTATTCTTGAGAAAATATTATGGTTTCATTCTTTACACAAAAGCTTCTAATGTTGCAACTTGCAACATCTATGCAGGTTAGAGGTATCGACCTCCAGTTGAGTATGATGTTTGAATTAAGCCAGTATTTTATTCTTTTCGGAGGAAAAATACCGCTGATTATGGGAAGTTATTTTTTACACAAACAAAACACAGGCCTCAAAAAACTCATCCTACTGTGCCTACAATCACAGCCTTGTCACACGTAGAAGGTCTTTATTAAGAATGCTCTTTAAAGTTAAACATATTCTCGTTTTTCATGCAGCGCTTGTTCCAAGCAGGAACACTGCTTTCTTGTGATGCCAGGAAAAAGATTTTCTCTTCAAAGTAGGAAAAGGAGGAAAACATTAAAAAAAGACATTTTGCTTCACCTGGTGAAACCCGACCAAGACCCCAGCACAGCAGCTCCTGCAGCCTGCCGTCCCCACGGCTGCTCGCGGGCGCGGTGCTGCGGCCCGCAACCTCCGAACACCTCCATTTCTCCCTGCATCGCCAAGCGGTTCGGCTGCTTTTTGGGTAATTAGGGCTCAGTTTGATATCCTTAGCAGTTTCGGGTACTGACAACGTTGGGGAAGGTGACGAAGAACGTCCCGTCCCAGAAGTGTCCCCTGAAGTTGTTTCATAGCTCCGAGCTTGTCCCCTCAAGGCTCAGTGTGGGGGCTCCACGTGCAGCCAGGGCACAGAGGAGACCCCGCAGGAGAAGCCCCAGGAAGCACCAGCGGAGGTTCTGGTGTCGGTGGGGACAAGACTGGAATGAAGGACGCCACGCCAGTAACTGCCAGGCGAGACACGGGTGGGGGGCTGCAGGAATGGTGCACGGGGACAGGAAGAGGCGTTGCGGGACAGAAGCCACGGGATGTGCTGAAGGAGAAACTCTGGGGCTACAGAGCATCGCCCTCGAGGCTCTGCACGACCTCCACCTGCTAACGGATGATGCTAATGAAACCGAACCGGACGCAAACTTAGGAGGCTCAGCAAGCAGAAACTGGTAACTCGGGGGGCAGGGGGAGGTTGAACAGCAATGGGAAACGTTTAACAGTGTGAAATGTAAGCACAGGCCCCTGGAGATTAATTTGTGCTACAACAAACACGATCATCAAGCAGAAACATGAAGAGCTTAAATTTACCTCACACCTATACGATGACTGCATCCGGTCGTCATGCTTTGCAGTGACCACAGAAAAAAGCTTCCATAAGTACGAGTTGTAGCAGGTGCAAAGAAAAGCGACGAGACAATTGCAGAAGCGAGCAGCTAACCCGGGAGGCTGCAAGAAGCGCGCCCTAGCTCTGGGTGAGCCATGGCAGCGCAGGGACACAAGCAGTTTCTACCAACACATTAGAACAAACTGGTTGATTTGGATCACAAATACTACACAGAATGTACAAATACCGTCAGCATGAAAGGCCTGAGGCCTGGGAGGGCACCCTGCGGGAGGCGGGATGTAAGAGAAAGCCTGGCTGCAGGGAAGAGCTGAGAGGTAAGGACCCGAGCCCCTGCTTCCATTGCTATTTCCCAAAGTAATTCAAGCAGCTACGACCCAAGAGGAGAAGCCTGACTCTGCTGATGTCAGCAGGGACTTTGACAAAGCATTTCATCTATGCATTAATTTTAAATTACCGGTTATCAGGAGATGTATCAGATTTAAAAACAATAAAATAAACATGCTGTTCCAAATTTCATGCCTATTTGGCCCAGGTAGCGACTGCAATGGCCCATGCGCTTGACACTCAGGGGCTGGGTTCCCAGCACATTTCGTACATCCCCGTTTCATTTGCACAGCTCCATATTTCCCCCTGTATCTTAAGACAAGCAAACAAAGCACAACAGGTTAATGCTGCGGACAGACACCTGCGGAATTTTGCCTGACTACCTCGCTGTATTCCTAGTCATTGGCAGTACTGCTCATTTTGCAAACACCTTTTACAGTCTCCAGCATTTATTCACATCTGTATTGAATTTCACCAGGTGTGAAAGAAGGCGATGGCCTTCAGGAGTGCGAGGCATGTTGCATGTCTGCAACATCCCACACAGTTTGGATGCTGCAACTCCCACAGGAGGCCAAACTCAACCCCTTCCCAACACAGGATGCTCGAGAGGGGGAAAAAAAAAAAAAAAAAAAAAAAAAAAAAAAAAAAAAAAAAAAGGAGTGGTGCAGCTTATGGCAACTTTCCTAACCTATACAGCGTTCAGGAGGGTTACGCTGAGCATCCTGGTTATTTTCTCAAGGTAAATTTTCACAGAAGGCTTCAAAGTTACATACTCTAAATCTGTTTCAGGCCTGTCTATATAGAAACAGGGTAAGGTGAGAAACTCAGTCCTATTCGCGAGGAAAAGCATTTTTGCTATGTTTCTGGTAGCTGCCCTGCTTTCCTTCCCAATGTGAAGGCATTATTAAATAAAACAACCTGAAGACAAGTAAATGGAAGACAACCATGAAAAATTGTCTGGATACAAAACAGCTCAGATACAAGCACACTTGCCAGAAGTGTATTCATTATGAAAAGCATGTGGAGAGGCAACAATTCTGGATGTCACAGCCACCGCCAAAGAAATACAATCCATAGATATTTCATTGGCGGTTGGAAGGATAAATCAAGTTAAATTGCTCACAGAAGCAAACCCAAAGCATCTCGCTGTGAATCTAGAAAAGTAAATTTGCAGTCTCGTGGGAGCGTTGCCATCATCTGTTTTCATTTCTTTGACTTCTCTTCATTTATGCTAGAGATTAGCTCTCCGAACAATGATCACAGCAATATAAAAACGTGTTCCCAGAGGAATGGGATGAAAGTAATATTTACCAAAGTAAACCCAAGTGAAGAAATCAAAATAGGAAGAACTAAGTTTATAAAAAAAAAAAAAAGCCACAAACTACTTAGGAAAGGAAAACAAAATGACTTTAACTATCACTGAACCACTAAACCTCCACCCAAAAACGTTTATCCTCATTGGAAGGCCAAAAAGCAGAAAACAAAGAAACAAACAAAGCCAAAACCCATAAATGTCTGCCAGCAACAGTCTTCAGCTTATTTTTGCATTGCCCATTTTGGCCAGATTTCGTTCCCTACATATTTTTTATTTTTCCTAAAAAACCAACCAACCAAAAAAAAAAAAAAAACCAACAATAAATGTTACCATTCTTATTGTTTCTTCCTAATTATCTTGTTTTTAGCCAAATACAACCCTGTTTAGGGTGGAAACAAACAAATTCCTCTTGAAAGAGCGCTAGTTGAGTAAAGAGATTACTGGTGTCTTATCAGCACGTGACGCTAACATGCAAGGAGCTCAAGCCTGTGGCAGAGCATTTCACCTCAGCTCAGTTTTAAATGACAGCTTCCTTGGATTTTAGTATTTTGCTCCCAGGAGAGGCCGGAACAGAGCTCCCTGTGCTCTGTGGTCAGCTCAAATTCACTCTCCATCCTGAAGCGGTTTCCCAGTGACCCAACTGACTTATAAATATACCGACGTGCACCTCCTCTCCTGGGTGTTTTGGCGGTTTCAGAACAGTTCTCTCTACTCTGGTGGTTGCACCAAAAACCATTAAAAGCTTTGTAACTTTTTTTTCAACATGAAAAATGAGAAAGACCAGGTATCCTGGAAAAAAATAAATCTTATATATAAAGGAACTTACCTGAGAAAAAGGAGACCGAATGCGTTGCATCTCCCAGAGCAGCAAAGGAGGACAGGGAGCAGCTGGAGACACATGATGGGCAGCGGAGCTGGCACCCGGGCAGGGCGAGAGGCACCAGCCCCATCCCTTGTCCCGCAGCAAGGCTAGGCAGTGCTCAGACAGGAGCAAAGCATTTCAAATATATACAGTTTCCAGGCAAAATAAATAAATAAATACATACATAGCTTTCCATGCCCATGGGGGCTAAGACATGATAGGCTTAAATTGCAGCAGGAGAAGCTCATGCTGGAAGGGGAAGCCTCTCCTGCTCTAAAAAGCAGGTTGGGAACAAACTGCCTGGGGCTCTCTGAAACCTCCGTTTCTGCAGGGTTAGAGAACCAAAACAGGCAGGTGCCTGTCAGGAGTGATTACATGCAGCTGAGGGCACTGCAGACCACAGGGAGTGAGGAGGAATGGGGCAGAGGAAGAATTTTTTTTTTTTCCCCTAAATATTCCAAGTTTATTTTCCATGAGCAGCACAGGACCTCATTTTCTGAAATACAGTGGTGTTGAACAAATGCAATAGCATCAAAACCTTTTAATCATGACAAAAGATTTTCTGGACCTAAGAAACCCCATATGCGTGTAGTTTGGCCAACACTGGCACCTTCCCTCTGGAAGTGCTTTAGCTCGTTCCTGCTGCCGGCATCTGCACACTCGTTTTCAGCTCAGCCCCTTCCTGCTGCAGCAGGTTTGGGCTCTGCTGCCGATTGCATTTCATTTTCTTGGTATGTTAAAAGGGAAAGCAAAGGTTTTCTTCCCCTTATCACAAAAGATTACACTTACTAAAAGCTTGTTGAAAATTCAGTTTCAGTTAGTTTCTTCCTTTTTTGTTCTGTAGAAGTAACAAATTCAAGGCTGTTACCCAGCTGGCTCCTTCAGGACCACCTAGGGTCTCTTCAGAGTTTCGGTTTTCTAACTCTACCAACAAAATAGGGCACTTTTTCTTCCCACAAAGCACGCCCCCATGCACCTTTTTTGTTGTTGTTGTTCATTTTCAGAGACGCACGATAACGTGACCTGCCTCTGCTCCCAGCCAGATCACCCTGCCCATCCCCTCCTGCCCTGGTGCGATTGGATCCACCTGGAACAGCTGAAGGTGAGCAGTGGAATCAGGAAACTAACTTCTAATTCCTGAGAGGAGCTTTAATCCGATCTGCTCTCGTGGAGCTGTTCAGCCTCACTAAGCATCATCTCTCGCTATGCTCACCCCTCCTGGCGTGATCATGCCAAGTAGCGACCTCCCCTCGTAGATGGAGCTGAGCTGGCCCAACACAGCCTGGTGCTTTCAGGTGGATTTGTTTTTGTTTTGTTGTTGTTGTTGTTCTTTAGCATTTTCTGACATCAGAATCTCCTTGTGTCTGCTCTCCCCTGGTGAGAGCGGCTGCACTCCCCTGGCCGGGCTCTCCCTGCCCCGCCCGGCACCACAGGCTCTGCGCCCAGCTGCTGGCGACGAGGCCTGGCCAGCACCGTGAGGGCACACGGGCGTTTGTCTGTCCCTCACGCACCCTGGCTAGGGCATTTGAGGTGCGTGTCCCAGCAAGTGACAAACTGCCAGACTGCAGGAAAGAAACAACTATTTCTGGACAAAATTATATTTCCTGAGAAAAATAATCAACTCTGACCATGTAATGGAGCTCACGGCTTTTCGAGGTCAAAGTCGTGGGTGTGTTCTGTGAGTGACCTGTGCAGCTCTATGCCATCTCGAAGCTGTACTTAAAACACAGGCTGGTGCTCTGCAGCGGCACTGGGGTGCTGCGATTCCCCACATGAATTCCCCAGATTATGTACCTGCAACCTCCTGGCAGCCATACGCTGCGGCTGCCGTACGCTGGTTGCCCGCTGGCGGCAGCCGCTCCTATGCAATTTCTCTGTCAGCTGTGGAACTATCACTAGTGCTGCTGCATCTCTCTGGCGCCCACCAAGACGGTGCTTCCTGGGGAAAAACGGTAAACCCAGCACCAGGCTGCCTGTTTCTCCAAGAGTTGCCGGATTTGCCACAGGGGACGGCCCCATCCTGCAGTGCCCGGAGGCCCACCCGCCTGCGCGAAGGCCTGGGGCCCGGCGCTCGGCCGCCTGCCTGACCTCAGCACTGCGAGCGGTGGGGCTGGAGCTGGCCCTGGCCCCACTACCCCACCTTCGCACCCACCAAAAGCGCTTACAGCCTTCAAGGCCCTCCTGACTGCGGAGCAGTTGTATTTTGTGGAAGTAGTATGATTATAAACAACAATACTCTGTGAATTGAAATACGAATGGCTATTATGCGCTATATACTGCAGCAATCCGAAGGACAACTTGGTAAAGCAAAAAGCACCCACATTCATGTTAGACTGTACTAAAAGGTTGAAATAGGTTTTCCTTTGATGTATTATGAATGAAAACTAACATATGTGTATTTTGACAATTTTTAACGCAGTGAAAAGGGTCTATAAATAAAACTGATGTAATGGTTCCCCACAACTCCTCAGAGTTTCACATCATGTACAGATAACGCAAGAGCTGCTTCATTTCCAAGGCCGGTTCTGAGAACTGGTGCTCCTGCTTTCCGCAGAAGTCCACAAAGTGCCCTGTGACCCTCACGGAGCAGACGCAGCTCGCCCACACGCCTCGGGCCTGCTGGGTCGCATCCGGCCTCGGTGCTCACAATGCAGGCGAGCAATCAAATTTGGATGAGGAGCGGTGTCTCTGCTATCTCCTATAGCCATATAGATAAATACAGCAATCCTAACAAGGTGATCTGTTATTTAAGTTAAAATCTCAAATGGTTTTGTTGTTTCTTATTGTTATCCAGGTTTCTGTTTCATCTGAGCAAAAATTATTTTTCTGTACCAACAGAAGAACGTAATGTGGAATATGGGCTCTGCCCACCGTTCGAGGAGGCCTCTGATGTCAGCCAGAACAACTGCTCCTGCAGGAAGGAACAGTGCCAAGCTGTCGCTCCTGACAAAGTCATTTTTCTTACATATTGATAGCAAGAGAGCAGAATGTTTTAATTTGAGGCATCTAAAGTGGGATTAGGGTATTGTGAAATGAATAGGCCATAAAAATATCATTTGGGATGAGATCATTTGCTTCCACAAACTTGAAGCGCCTCTCTGAAGTTGTTTTAGCTCAGTGACTATCAGTATTTTGCATTGCAATGTGACTTAATACGAAACCTTCTTCTATTGTACCATGGGGCCAATTGCATTTATTTTAATATTCTTCCATTTTAAATGTAACAAAACAGAGCTGCACTTGGAGGCATTATAACAAATACATATCACCACGTGCACTGATCACTTCTGGCATTTCACAGAATTTCACAAGAAAATCAAACAGATTATCCATTCACAGTCATACTTCTCTTGTGATAAGATTTCTGACATCGTCAGGAAATGCTACAATTAAGGAGAATCCCCAAAATATTAATACCCCTTTTTATTCATATCTGAAATAAGGGGTGGCAGTACAGGGTATAGATATGCTCACACATTTAAAACAGAAATCAACACAACAGGTACGAGCCACTGAAACAGAAGAGCCTTCATTCAGAAGAGCAAGATCTCGTTTTTCTACATCTTTTTTTTTTTTCTTCTTCTTCTTTCTTTTTTTTTTTTTCCTTTAAATGGGAAACTCTGCAAAACCCTATGAAAACCGCTATGAAGTCTCTGCTTTGAAAGCCCTACATCTCTTGGGGGGTTCACTGCTGTCTACCCCTACCACACTTACAAGTGAACAGTATTTGTCTCTGCGTGGTAATTCGTGCAAGACTCCTGAGTCATACACGGGTGGGAACCAGGCTCTTCCAGCCATGTAAAAAGAATTTTGAAAACACAGTTATAAGGGAGCAGCTACCACGACTCCCACAAGCCTTGCAAAATCAGCTTGCATCAACTGGCTTGCCCTCCAGCTCGCTTGGTCCTGAGGCATAAACCTCACTTCCAGAGATGAGACAAAAAGTGGCAGAGTCTGTTTAATCCGGTCATTCCAGCCCGGCCACGTTTCCTCACTCCACCAACATAAACTTTGGGTCAGATCTTGCTCTCATAGAAAGAAATGAGAATTTTTTCATACAGAAGCAGCAGGAACGGATTCTCTGTACATTGCATTCTGCTCTATTGCATGGGGCACTTCTGAAATTGGAGTGGAAGAAAGTGAGAAAAATGAGCATGGAAGAAAAAAATTCCGAACAGAAGTGAAAAAGAACTGGAAAACAGAAACAATCTAAATAAAGCTGTCAGCCTGCTTTGGAACTCTACAAACTTTCTAAAATACACCTTATGTTAAGTACTCTTGTTTGAAATATTCTGAGTTCATTTTTTCCAAAGCATTACAAAATACCAGTTATTTCCTTGATTATAAAAAATATCCAGAACATGTCCAAAGAAAAATCACCATTAGTGGGAGAAAATATCAAAATCACTCTTACAAAATAGAAATCTATAAATCTAATGAGTAATAACTTAAAAATGAGGTCAACTGAGAAAATGACTATGATCGCGACAGAAGAGGAGAGTCTACCTTTCCTGCACTGTAAGAGAAGGGATATATTGGAATTTGGAGTGGAGCTGTGCTGATTTACTCCAGCCATTAAATCTTATCTTCGTAGTCAGAGAGACTTTGCTCTCAGTATGTTCATACGTCCAATTGATATTAGTGGAAATTTGCATACAAACCAGGAGTCCTAGGAACTCTCAGTGTTTTTTTTACCTCTCAAGTCAAAACCACTGAGACCTGCATTATTTTATCCAATATTTCCAAAAGTTTAGAAACTTAAAAAACCCTGAAAATTGGCTTAAAATATTTATTAATTAAAAAAGTTAAATATTTATTCATACAAAGATGATGAGAAAAATCTCATGCAGACTTTTCACATACAGGAACATAATTCAAATCACACTGTGATGGTTTTACAAAATAACTTCTTTATAGGAACTCTGACGGAGAAGTGTTGCTATCACCTGTGGGCCTGAAAGCACCATTCACAGTAATTAGAAAGCTATTTCTGAAACTTAGAGTTTTCCTATGGAACATATGCCAAGATTTTCACACTCTTCACTAAGATTAACAATTAATATCTTATTACTACTACTCAGAGAACTGGACATAGACATGTGAACACTGGGTAATGGATCCCTGCATACCACTGTACTTCTAAACAATTTATGTTAATGCGTAAAGTTGCCAAAAGATTGCGATAGATAATTCCCCTAAATGATGAAAATATCTTGAGATTGTTATGGATGGCATCTGCTTCTGCTTAATTACAAATCTGCACTGGATTCATAATTTGTGTATATTACAAGTAATTTGCATAATTAAAACAATTAAGGGATTGACATATCATGGCAATTAGAAATGCATCAAACTCTGGATGTTGTACAAAAGAGAGCTTCAATATGAAACATTAATTCTTTGAGAACAAAATATCCTTCAGATTCCTGCAGAACAACCTTCACAAATTTTATGTATGTTCAACAAACTTCATTTAGAGAAAGTTTTTCTCAGGGATATCCGCTTCTTCGTTAAGCTGTTGCAAGTTTAACCTTTGCTTTAGCCTTCATTTTAATTTCTTACTGCAGTCACAGCATTAACTTCTGTATTTATTGCCAGTTTCAAGAGTTTTTATCTCATTTTCCGTAGCCTTATCCTGTTTTCTTTGTCCCTCTTTTTAAGAATAAGTATGAATTGATTGAAAAAATGCTCTTGGTCCTTCTTCTTTTGAACAAGTCGAAACCGCTGATCTCTTCCGTATTTCTCTGCAAATTCTTTAAATGTTGTTCTGCAGAAAAGACAGACATTTTAAAGCTGCAACTTTGTTGATCCACTCAGACTCTTTGACCTGGATGTCACACTCAACTTTCCACAGGCACTAAAAGTAAGGTGTGTTCTGGGAAATATTTGACGAGAACATCACGGCACTCCCCATGACAAGAAAGGCCAGACCAGGGCCAGAACTACCTGGGCTTCTGCCTCCCTGATCGGCTTGCACCAGTTAACTTCCATTTTTTGATATAGAAGCACCTGGGTGACAGCCGACAGGCCAAGTCTGAATCATTAGCACAGCACTCCTGCTTTCATCTATCCCTGTCAGTTCAATTCAATAATTAGCCTATAATTGAGCTGAAAAACAAACCCTAATTACTAACAAATGCACTTTGACTGTCAGTAGCACACGATACCTGACGAACTACCCCAGTAGATTGATCTTTTTTAAAACAGCAACAAATTAATTGTAAATTTGAGAGTTATAGGCACGACGCAATTGCAATCCACTGGGAACTTTGCCCAGGGATTGCATGGTCAGGTCCGACATTTTTAAATGCAAACACTGGATTTGAGAACAAAAGCATTCCCTGGTCGCCTTGCCTGGGAACCTTCACCAGTCCCAGTACGGGCGGGCAGGGGTTCGGCTCGCACCAGCAGCGGGCCTCTTCCCAGCCAGGACCCGCGAGCAGAGCAGCCAGGCGCTTCCAAGTACCAGCATTCACACAGCAATGACAAGGACTTTTTTTTTTTTTTAGACTCCTGGACTTTTTAAGTCTCTTAGGTACACATTGTTCTAGCAATGGTTTCTAGCTTAATTTTGTTTTAGGCTGCATTCACAGTGGTAGGATAAATGATGGAAAATTAGAGTTAATGAAGAAGTGGAGCAAAGCGATTATGATAGGAAAGGCAGGAATCGCCACGCTGTGCACATCATTTCCATCATGTGCTGTCTCTGTCAGACCAGAAAGGCATACAGGGGATACTGGAGGTGCTCCAGGTCCTGTCGGTGTTTGCTCTGCTGATGCCAAGCCTGGCTACTTTGTGCTCCGGCTGCTTACTGAGCCAGTGCCGGGGATGATTCGCGTTGTGCATCTATCTCTGTGCTCACACTGTCCGTCTGCACCGTGCCGCTTCCTTGTTTATCTTGTCAAGGACTTTGTTGAGCTCACTGCACTCTGTCATATGAATTTTGCAATATTTGTTGGCTCTAAACACTTTGTAGATTTCTAACAGTCGCTTGGGTAAAGACCTGTTTTCATTCTGTTTGAAATATTTTCTATTTATTTATCTTACTGAACATCAAAATCAAGCTAGAGATTATTGCAGGCAGATGAATTTCTTTGACATCGGGATCTCACAGTTAGCTCAACAAAAACGGTAAATCATAAAATGTTCCCCACTCCTGCAGGCTAGCATGTTTTTGCTATTGCAAACTAAAAACATAATTGCTGGAACTAGCATTTATTTAGCTGTTAGGTTATCCCAGCACAGTTTCTGTTTTGTTGTAAAAAAAACTCCTCACAATTATTACTTTCATAGAGTCTGACGTGTTGTTTGCATCTATGTGTCTAGGCAGGCAGTGCTGTACTATTATCTGCATATTCTAGTAGAGAAAACTGCAATTTCTTAGTTCCAACAATTTAACCAGACTTATAATATATAAACCTCTTTATTTTCACATAATTTACAAATGAGCAAATGCCATCCTAAGCATTGCATTCCCTATCGTGAAATTTTGGATCCATTACTTAAAAATCAATATAGAAAAATAAATTATTGTACTGCATGCTTTATTTTAATTTAGTGATGTGATATTAATAACAACTTTGTTCAATTATGTTTACCTTCCATCAAAAAACAAACCTACGTACAGTTTTTCACTAGTTTTAACTGTATGCCTAATATAAACGCATTCAGGTACTAATTTCATATATACATGTGTGTTATATCTGCATATATATAGTATAATTATAAAATAAATGTGTTATGCAAAATATCACACATTCTAAATGAGAGAGGAAAAAAAAGGAACAGAAAGAGAGAAATGGTATCTTTCCTTTCCCAGTAATATAACAAAATATGTTAAGATATTACTAAAGAAATATCAACACAGCATTGTAACAATAGATGTGAAACCTTGCTATAAAGAGTACATTCAGTTTTACAGCGTTCCAGGACCGATAAGTACAGACTAAATGAGAAACCTTGTCTTAACAAATCTTCATAAGGCAATGCCATACCTTGGTGATAACTTGGATTCTTCAAGGAGCTTTTTAAATTCTTCTTTGGCTAACAACAATTTATTTTTCTTTTCTTTGTACTCTTCTCTTATCCTGGTCTTGACAAACTGTTCAAATATCTTTCGAAATAAGGGAAACAAGATACAGTATCTATTAACAAAGGCTTTATGGTATTTGTGCTTCATTAAAGGGTTGTCAATCTCAAGAACTACAACTCTTATCTGCCCTCAGTACTTGCTGACTCAACTGCAGTTGAATCTGCTTCAAGGAGCACTGACCATGTGTTTTCAGAAAACAAGCAGATGGAAGAAGGCATAATTTTGACATATAATATCTTCACTCAAACATCAAGCGCAACAGAAATCAAGATTTCCTGACTGGCTCACATTCTCCTGCTTATAGCATCATTTTTTGTTTCTACCCTGTATCCATACAAGCAATTGCATATATTTAGTTTCGATCTCACATCTTTCCCAACTTGCTTTAATTCCTGAAAAGATCTATAATGCTAAACACCAATATTCTGTAAAAAGCCTGAAGACCTTTCAATTCAGCTGTTAAAAAACATGAGCTTACACATGATCCTCTCTACGCATATACCCGAAAGCTTTCATGCCTTTGGAAGGGTTGACAGCCTTCCTGCTAACACCATTTGGCAGCTAAATATGCGGTAGGGTGCTCAACATCAGGATTTTTGGTGTCTTGAAAAGGAATTAGGGAATTCTCTCTGTCTAAAAATTCTGCCAACTGCTTTAATCACATTGTTAAATACCAAAAATCTGATCCTGCTGGTTTTGTGCTCTAAAAGGTATGGTGCACTAAGCTGTTGAGGAGCTGCTCCTCAAAATGCTATTAGCTTTCCATTTTCACCAACCTTTTCTTTTCACCACAGGTTATGTACATTAAATTTGATTACAATGGTTACACCATGGTTGCTTTCTCATCAGCCATGACGATGCACAGGTGCAAATCTACGTTTCATGGCAGCATAAGCAACCAAACTACAACTGGTACTTGGCATGGTATGTGGAAAAGGGAAGAAACAGCACTAGAAAAGTAAACATCAAAAATGGCCATGCAGGAAGTACTATGACAAATAGGAAATCTAAATATTTTATACTCTATGCAATTGCATAAGCTGAATATAAGAGAAGACAGAAAAATTGAATAAATAAAATATGTGAAACTGTTACTGCTTGCCTTTCTGGTATCAGTAAAGCTATTACGATGGTAATAAATCAAAATTAACAGCTAGCTCATTAGCTAATACAGTTGCTTCTTTACCCTTCACTGTTCCTTGACTGAAACATAGTAGCAACTTTAACTGCTAATAACCCCTTGGAAAATATTGGTAAGTACGCAGATGAATCTGTAAATATTCAATAACGGATCATTATGTTCCTCAGGCAGCATAAGAACAGCCACCAACACCAGAGCTTGTGCTCCTGGAAGTCAAACCAACTCGACAGACGGTCAAGTCAAGAGGAAGCTCCCTCCAACACGCGCACATCACGTTCAAAAAGCCCTCCCTGCCCCTTCCAAGCTACCTGCCTGACCACAGAAAGAAGAAAACTGTAGCACAGCCAGTCCTGCGGGCACGCATCCATGCACTCACTCATGCCTCACTTTCATTGCGAGCCAGTTTTCACCCTTAAACCCCTCAAATATTAATTCATTTGCATAACTTAAGAAGTACTCAAGATGCTTGTTATTTGGGCCACACAGTCAGCATCTGTCATGGTAAATGTTTCCATGTATCTAAATGATGTCTCCTACTAATCTGAGTTGTACTTCAGTAAGCACTTTCATTAAATCAGGCATCTATCCTTGTCCAAGTCTAACTTTCTTCTTAAACTTCTTCCCGGAGGAAAATGAGGTCTAATTAAAGGGAAGTACTCACAGTGAATGTCTAGAACTCTTAACTTCAAGTTTAGCAGCTAAAATAAATTACGTACATGGCATGTCCTCCCAACATTAATTTTTTTTTAACCCTGGCTAGTCAAAGAGCACCTGATAAACATCGTCTTCCACCGTAGTTCTGAGTTACTCTCAACCCTGAATTACTCTCACTCTCAAAGCCAACATCTAAGTGACGGAGGCTTTTTACCCACAGGACTGCTGACTGCTTGCTTCTCACAATCTCTCCTTGAACACCAAATACACCCCACAGACGAGGTCCCTGTCAGCAGTGCTTCAAGCAAAGCTACACATTATATTATGTGTATTCATTATGTATTTCTATTATATCATCTCCATGGCTGATAAAATAAAAGAAGTAATGTATCTTGATTGACTGATCAAGGTCTAGGTTTTGTCCTCGCTGATTCCCTGAAATGAAATACAAAGCTCCTTGCTTAGCCTCTTGTTTAGCAGTATTTTCCACTCTAGCAGTTTTGCTCACATTTTCATTCTCATATTTCATTATTGTTTTATTTCACTTTTTTTCTTACAAAATAAAATATTGGAAAGGTAGTAAATGAAGATGTATGTGCCCAGCCCCACGGTAAATACCTACAGGCAAGCTCTATGAGAATCCACAAGACAATATGGGCCCCAGTGCAAGGGAATAGAAATAAGTAGAACATTTTTCATCATGTTTATTTCAAAAGCGGGCAATTCCATATTCAAAATTCTTCCTTTTCCAGGATGACAAAGAACTGGTAAGGAAGATAAATGTCCACAGAATAAAAGAGTTCACCTTCCCTGCCCCATCCCTGCATCTCCCCTAAATTTTTTAGACTAATCTGCAGCCCTGGAGTCCTTTTAGATCTTCTGTGGTAATTAATGCCCAAATAAACAAGGCAGCAAAAAGTATACTTCCCTTTGCAGCTTGCCAGAAAAACTATAGCCATTCAAACAGATACAAGCACAGTCAACGTTCTCTATCCATTTGTGTCTAGCAAGTTTAGTTATTGCAAAACATAGCAATAAATACTGCCAAACTCCTAGGAAATTTTCTAAGTAATACAAACAAAGTAGTCTTCCTACAATATGTAACATAAATCAGAGTGGAAACATTACCTTATGGTCATTAGCCTTTCTACAGCCGAGTTCCCCAGACTCAGTAGGATTTGTTCCTACAACCTAAGAGACTGTAGCTCTTTTCTACACGCTAACTTACTTGCTACCATTTGCTTTTCAAAGGCGACAGCACATTCCTATAAACAGAACCTAAATTACAAGCCTCACTGACAAATTCAAAAAAGAAATTTCAATTTTATGCAATTCTTTTTTATCTTACCAAGATAATTACTCACTTATTACTGTTAATTTGGGAAATGTTTGCCACCAATCAGAAGCTACACCAGAGGTAATGCTCACCTGTTTACGTTCTTCTGAATTTAGCAGAAGGTATCGTGGATCAAATACTATTTTGTGTAACTCTTTTTCCCATGTAGAAAATGCTGAAACCTGTGAAGTATACAAATACAGTTGCATTAAAGAATTTTAATAAGGACTGAAGACAAGGAAATGTTCCAAGGTGAAGCGAAAGAGTAGTTCAGAAAGCTAATGAACGCTCTAAAGATGCCTCAGAGCAGTTGGAAGTTGCATTTCAATCTGTCTCTGGCAATGCTCTGGTTGCACCCATGCCATTAGTACTGATTTGCTCTAGGACATCTCAGTGAATATCTGGGAGACGTTAATTCCACATTTTTTGAGGGAAGGAATCCGCAGCAGAAAGGGAAATGCCCATTTTATTATCCTCTCTGTATGACAGAAACATCAATTTCCATTTAAGCAATTATCTCAGCTTTAACTCCCCCCTCATCCAAAATTTTAATATTAACCCAAATGAAGCTGTCATTGCATGCACACACTGAAGAACTAATAGTGATAATCGTCAGTGTCATGTTTTCATATTAAATTTACCACTTCCATCCCATGGTGTTGGTGCTACCACCTCCATTTTGAGGTTTCCACCTTTTTCTGCTCTCTGGAATGGGAACCTGGGTGTGCAGCTAAGCTCGGTGCATCATTTATATACCCTTAGCAACACAAGATGAAAATGTCACGCTCATATGGAGGATTTTGCATGTTCTCAAAAAGCTCCTTAAAGCAGGTAAGCTGTAACGGCCACCACAAACCTGAGAAGGCCCCTTACCCTCCTAGTCCCCTTTGCCAGGGGAGTTTTACAAAATGACATTCTGGAAGTGTGAGACAGAAATCCCCAGCCTGACTTTGGTATCTCATACAAAATCACTGTTAATTAGTTTGTTATAGAAAACTCTGGAGTAAGATAAAATATTCCAATCACTCCATCTAATTACAAAGAAGAGTAAATTCACTAAAAAAATTAGGTATGTGAAGTACAATTAAAATAGACTAATTAACAATCAAACACGAAAGCTTTCATGATGCAAAGTGGGCTTAAATGGACTGTTTTCCCTCTTAGAATAGTTAGCACTGGCAGCTGGGAGCCTGGCAGTTGAGGCTGACCTTCGGGATGCACCAGAATTCAGGGAGCAGTGTCCCCCTCCATTAAGCACCACCAGCGCAGGGCAATGCCAAACAGAGAAGGAAGGTGAAATGTCTGCTCTAGAAACACAAGTGCTTACGTCTGGAGTGAGAAAAGCTACGTAACTTAGCTGAAAAGTTACGTATGGACTACATATCATTGCAGGTGGTATCTGCAGGGCAAATAAAGGAGCATAGGATTGCATACCCCACATTCAATTTTAAGTTGGAGTAGGACTGCTGAAAAATCACCAGTTACTCTTCATTAAGTTGCATGGTTAACTTAAGCTGAAGACAGATTGTACCCATGCACAACTCTGGGGAAGCACTGCCTCTTCCAAACTTGACCTTCTTGCCACTTGTGGTATGCCCTCCATGGCCACGCAGGTGGCTAAGTCCTGAGGCTCACATTTTTTCCCCATTCAGAGGGGTCAGCAGGAGGAATTCTTTGCCAGGATGTCTCTCTTGGATATCAGCTTTGCTCCCAGTACAAAGGCCAGTTTAAACTCAAAGCTAGTTAAACTCAGGTAAATTTATCATCTAATCATTCCTTTTTACAAATGTCTCTTTAGTAACTATTGACTTTCACGTACTACAGACACACACCTAAAATAAATGTTGGTTATTATATTTCTAATTTATTTCTAGATACACATGTGTCTCGCCGATCAGAATACCCATTTTGGAGCTCTGCAAATGCATACTAATATTCTGACTGATTGGGTTGTATTGTGGTCTTCTTCGCTACTGTGGGACAACTAGGGGCATGTACTGGGGATGGTGGGGGTTGCATCTCTTCCCAGAATAATGACTTCTGTGGCTTAGTATCAACCCAGGCGAAAAGGAAATGAGAGATCTGAGATTCTCTTTGTTTCCCAGTTCAGAATTCATGCTTTTAATCTTAGTCCAGAGCATAGTGAAAAATCTCATGAAAATTCAACATCCTGAGTTTGAGAAGTATGTTTAGAAGTGAAAGGACATCTATCTGAATAGCTGATCTTATTTTTTCTTCATTTTGGAAGCCCAGCAATGATAGTAGGTTGAGAGTTTGGCTTCGATTAAAAGACTGATAAGAATAAAAAAGTGAAGTGCCTGGTATTTTCAGCAGGTGCATTTATCTTCATCAGTGAAGATTTCCCAGCTTTAAGGAGACATTGTTCTGGTAGGGAACGATGTCCACACCAGACACAAGTTACAGAAACAAAAAAGTGGGATTCAGTGGCCTGTCCTTCTAGAAGGGGAGCAATTTGGTGTCTGTCTGAAAAAAAAATGGACAGAAAAGCAGGCTGGGGAGAACTAATAATAATGAAAAAAAATATTTTTTTCTTGTTCTGTAGGATACACTGAGGCTGCAAGAATTGTTTTGAAATGGGAAGGTGGGGGTTAAAGCCTCCACCTTTATGTTTACTAATATTAAGAAGGCAAAATATCATTTTGAATTCATATCCTTTCAAGAAGTCCTGTTTCATGGACAACATCCAAGCACACAGAAGACTTTCCTAGAAACACAGATTATGGAACTTGGACATTTGGATCCCATAGCTGTCCAGAAGCCAGGAAGAGGCTTGAATTTGCCCTTTCCCCCTCAGGACTTTGTGAAAACTGTTAAACTTTCAGGAGGATCACAACAGAGATTACATTTTTACCTAGGAAAACTTGCCACAGACTTAGGAATAGTGCTGTCATCTTGGAGTTGCACCAAAATCACATTTTATTTTTAATGTTACGATGAATATTCTTTTATTGATATATTTTATGTATGGAGATTCATAACTACGCTAAAGAACTTGATCTAGTTCAAGCTCTTTGTAATGCTGTCAAGTACCTTCTTGAAAAATAACAACATTACAAGAAAATGGCAGGAGATGTCCTTTTAAATAACCAGTTTAGAATAACACTAATGGCCTCAATGCACTTCAAGAAATGCCAGCCAGCTGAGACTAACCAGCGGCTTGTCTGGACATTTAAAAAGGCTCAGGGTAAAAGTAAAGTAACCTATTTTCTAAATGTTTTTTATTAATAGCAAAAACAAACAGGAAGTTCACTAAATTGCTTATTTGATGAGCAAGTCTTTTTATAGAATACCCCTAATACTTCTAAATTTTGACTTATTGTCCTCTTACTTTAAATTTGTCAGCAGAAGCTTTCAAGCAGTATTCATTTATGGTACTTCTGCACTTTTAAGCATAAATAACAAAATGTATTAATAAAGCAGGTCTGGTGGGGAAATAATTTATTGTTGAGCTTCTGAACCTCTAATTATATACCTTTAAAGTCTGCTGATTACTAATGATAAGTTTTACAAGCTTTACTGTCTAACAACAGGATTTGTTTTCTTTACAGAAATTATATAAACTTCTATAGAATACACATTTGACGAGTGTTGGAAGAAGGTATACAATCTGCACACACCCACTTACATTTGCAGGATTAGGGCCTAAGCATATTCCTGCTCTCTGTAAGGAGAAGGGAGCCTGGGAGATAAATTTCTGGGCTGGCAACTTTATGTTTATAAATAACTGTATCCAGAACTCCTCATGTTGATGGTAATCTTTATGTGGCCAGTTCAACACACGTTTATAAGCGCTACTGCAGAAAATTAAAGTCAGGCTGAAGCTCTTTACAAAATCGGTCACTGGATGCTAGCTATCACTGTTATCTGTAATTTATATTTCACTGTTGGTCATGAGGCTCACAGCGCTGATGGGCTCTATCTGTAAATTGAGGTTGTGCTCCATCTATCTACTCATAACCTTGATCAGGTCATGGGAAAATGGCTAAAACAGCTCCGAGCACTGCCGGTAGCTGCTCCATAGTGCTCTCGCCCGCTGGCAGCAGAGGGGCGGCGTCTCCTTGTCCCTGTTCGGACAAAGGCCCAGAGGATCCCAAGCTTCTGCACTTCACCACCAGGTCTTCTCAAGGAAGTCCAAGGACAGCCAGGGAAGCCCAAAGAAATGAGCAGGTTTTCTTAACCCTCCTGAGACTACAGAACATCCCCTCCTAACAAGCTGGGCACCCACCTCTGGGTGGACAGTAAGCAGGTTTGGTTTCCCACTGCTGGGATCATTGGAGTTTGTGGTATGAAACCTTTCTCACGCTAAAAGAAAGCCAAGAGCTTGCAAGGACTGAGTCTCATGCTGCCTTTCAGGTGATACATGATACATATTTCGTCCTTTGTCCATCACATAATAAACATTCCAGGGGTTCACGTGCGACCACTGGGACTGCGTGGCTATGTTCCTCCAAGCACTGCTGAGCCACTGCTCCCAGCTAGAAGAACAGCCTCTTTCAGTTACCTTTGGGTGAGTACACAGGGATTTACTCAGAACTGCACCTGCAAAGGGCTTTCAGTTCTGAATGGCAACATTTTACTGGATGGCATTGGAAGAAAAGTGAAAGAAACACAAAAACTACATGGTTAATAAACGGAAAAAAACCTCTCTCAATAATCCTTCATTTGAATGCCAAGTCATAACTATGAAATGATTCCTGTAGTGGTCATACATGATGCCCTATGTTCATAAATGAGGTATGCCAAATCACATAAGTGTATTTCTTACCCCTCTCTCCAGAAGCATATCTCGGAAATGAGTAATGCGCTCTTCTAGGGGAGGTGTGATCTGATGTGCTGATGTTTTTGCTTTTTTCTCCTCCATTTCTGCCTTCCCCTGGTCAGCGACTTGGGAATCTTCTGTTCTTTAACAAGGTAAGACACAAAATAGTTCAGCAATTGTAAACTTTGGAGGGCATTTCTAACCCTCTCTAGAAAACCCTTGAGGACTGTAGGGTTTCTTTGCACGCAGGGAGCAGATCCAGCGAGCGGCCGCAGACGGCTGACAAGTTACCCGGCCCTGCAGCCAGTTATTAAACTGCAGGTCTTGAGGGCCCTTCCGGGGGAACTCCGACAACTCGTTATGTGGAAGAATAGTCCATCTGTGTGATCAAAGAGCAACTCAGCAGTGAAATACTATCCTATATTTCAAGCTACAGAAAAGCGACAGCTTTATATAAAATTTGTCAAAGAGCGAAGATTTTAAAAGAGTGACTGAAGAGACTCATTTTGTTTTATTTTTCTTTTCTTTTCTCCGTTGTTGTGCCCCAGAACTTGAAAGGCAACACTAATCTTTATTTTGTGTTCCCATGCACCCCACAAACCCACTCCTAGGGGAGTGACCTGGCAATTCATCGCTGTACAAACCTGCGCTAAAGCATCAGTGACCCTGCTGCTACCTAACCCTGTCAATGGCAGAAAGTCTCTGTATAACCTGACAGCCTTTTTCCAAGATTGCATCTGATTAGAATAAATAGGTGTTTCTGAGAGCATACTTACTGCTTATCGCCCGAGTACCTCTGCTTACCAGAACCCCCGATAAAC
Source organism: Anseranas semipalmata (assembly GCA_013399115.1). Lineage (NCBI taxonomy): Eukaryota > Metazoa > Chordata > Aves > Anseriformes > Anseranatidae > Anseranas > Anseranas semipalmata. Next base: position 428,498 of record VXAA01002479.1, read on the forward strand.
ACACGCAGGTAGCACTGCTGTGCTCATTTCAGGAAAGAAAGGCTCCTATGCAGTTTACTGCAAGTTGTAACCATAAAGGAGTGTAAAGCAGCATAAGGGTGATGCTCTCCTCAGCTGTAATCCTACATAATTGGTGTAATCACTGGAACCAAACTTTTTTACACCAGATAAATACCCACATAATTTTATCAGAATTAGAGATCATTAACACTGCACTCTCACAACCCTGGAAAATAACATGTCTTTCCCCATCGTTCAGAGGGCCCAAGATTCACTGCAGTGTGCCCTCAGCACCTGCAGGGAGATGGGAACCTCAAGAGAGAAGGATGGGAAGGAGACTGGTCCAAGAGGGTGATGAACGGCAGGCTCACAGGGACACGGACGCGTGCCCAGTGGGACATGCAGCAAGGCCACACTACACACACCGCAGTAAAAAATGACTTCAGGTTTGTGATGGTGGCAGAAAGCTCCTGACTTTGAAGCAGCAGGCCAACTCAGACTCAGAATTGACTTCTGCTCTGCATCCATCTTACTGCTTCTTAAGGCTTTCAGCAAAAAAATGGATTCAATAAAATATTAAGGTGCTTTCTGGGAAGACCAAGAATCTTAAAATGATCACAACGTACAAGCAAGGATAACGAAAGTAAGCTGCTTTGATTCTTAGCATCCTACTAGGCATGACTGCATTCGCTAACGATGCAATTTTCACTAATACACTGTTATTCAATACTTAGGCTTGCTATTTCAACATGAAAACACTTTTTTATTTCCAAGCAAATGGATTATATCAGTATGTAATGCGAGTACTAGTATACTATCTTCCCTCTATAAATAATTACATTACGCTTACATTTATCCTAAAATGCTATATTACTAGTGATCTGAAAGATATCAAATTGTTATTCTTCATAGAACAACAATGATTTTTATATTGTAATAGCAAATTTTATTCTGTAACACAATCCATGAAAGGTCCAATCCCATTTCTAGTACACACAAAGAAAGAGCTTTTTCAAGCTGAAACTGAGAAATACAGTATACTACTCAATCAGCTCAGCACCAGAAGAGCCCTTCTTTTCTTCAGTCTTTCTCAGGCAATTGAAAATGATGCTGAGTATTATACAGACTTGCTTTTTTCTCCTGCCAAAGATTACAATAAAGAATACAATTTTCTTTAGCAAATAATACAATAATCTGCACAACACAGTACGTGACTTCCTAGTCAGAAGGACACATACAGGTATGCTACTAGCACAATTTTGGATGCCTGCAGATCTCAAAATGGACAGGCTACAAACTGAAATACAGGGAAATCCATCTAAACAGGAAAAAGCTTTTGGCTGTGAGGGCGGTCAACTGCTGGGGCAGGCTGCCCAGGGAGGCTGCGGGGCTCCAACCCTGGAGATGCTCACGCCTTCCTGGGCACGTCCCCGAGCCACCGGCCGTGGGGACCTGCTGCAAGCAGGGTGGGACAGAGACCCCCGCACCCTTCCGTGACTCTGTGAAGAAGCCCCAGATGAACTAAGTTTCCCTGAAGAATTTTTTTCTTTTTCTTTTGTAGAGGGCACAATTAGAGCATTGCCTGAGCAAGATTTGCCTTCAGTATTTCTAAGCGGTTTCATTACACCCCAACGTAGCGCGAGGCAAGTGCACCAGCAGCTCGTGGAGCCCAGAGCTCCTAAACCTGTAAACGCAGATTCTGGCTGGCAGCCCCGGAACAAGGCTCGTGCAAATGTCCACGAGAGAAAAAAGGGGAGTCCTGCTACTACCTGTAGTCAGTTTTGGGTCAAGTTCCTACCAGCTTTGTCACCAGCAAGCAAACAGTAGGAGCAGAGGAATAGCAGATCTGGTTTTATCAATGTAAATTTAATACATAAATGTGAAGACAGATGTAAGCGTGAATATCAGAAATGACAAAAACACCAGAATCAGAAAGCACTACCATATACCTGTGTGATGGCCTCTCCAGCTGAATTACGATGAATTGTGCTGGAACTTCGAGGCAATTGTACCTTATCATTAGCACAGGGCTTCCTCTATAGCAGATCATTTATTGTATGCCAAAGCAACCATATGATTTACTATGGTAACTGAACTTCCAGAGAGAGAGCATAATCAAAATACAATAGGGATTACAGCATATTTTAAAACAAGCCCTGAAAGCATGTAACACCTCCTTTTTTTAGTTATATTTAACCAAGAAAAAACATCGATATTGCAAAAACAAGTGAATAACATGTGCCTGTGTGTAAAAATGAGATTCAATTTTCTGTTCTCCTGCAGATTCCATGCGCAGCACTGCAAACGTCCACCTAAAACCTGCCTTTCGCTTGTCTGGATGCCTGTAAAAGCCGAACCCAGCACGGTGCAGGAAAACACCGTGCCGAGGTGAGGGTTCTGGGGGACACTGGGGGACACAGAGCTGCGCTCTGCGGGACTCCTGGCCCCGCGGCCCCGGCCAGCCAGGAGCCCGCGTGCTCACAGCCAATGTATGCTCAGAGCAGCTTGGTCCAACGGGATGACCATGCCTCCCGGCCTCACAACAGGGCTGTGACAATGTATGAAAAAAACTATTTGTTCATATCATAGAATGGCTTGGGTTGGAAGGGACCTTACGATCATCTGGTTCCAACCCCCCTGCCATAGGTAGGGATGCCACCCACTAGATCAGGTTGGCCAGGGCCCCATCCAGCCCGGCCTTGAACACCTCCAGGGATGGGGCATCCACAGCTTCTCTGGGCAGATACGGGAGCTTACCCACTGCAGAAGATATACAGGTGGGAGGGAAATATTTCAGACGTGGATTTCTGGTAGTATCACACAATCTCAGGTGGGACGTCTCAATCCCATGAATGAAAAAAATAAAAGGATAACTAAATTCTAGTCTGAAATGAAAATCCTACAGTATTTTACTTTTCTATGCCATGAACTATTAGCTGTAACTTAATATTAATACATTTAAACCAGCATTTAGGCTGTATTTCTTTACTGAAAGGTCAGTATTTTAAAGGCCCGTTCATGAACCTCTACCTTCTGCCATTGTTTTAGGGTACAAAGCAAGATGTCAGGAAATCTTTACATGTTATAAACAAGAATTTAAAATTCAAAACAGCTGTAGGAATCATGTAGTAGTTTGGTGATATATGTTTTCCTGACAGAAAGATAAACTCTTTAGGGCTTTTTGGTGACAGGTCAAACTTCTGAGGAATTGGGATCATCACAACGAAGTCTCCAAGAATGCCAAGTTGTCAAGCCAAATCTTACTTGTTTATTTTGTGACTAATGCCCTTGACTTTCGTAGGACTAATTGCCCAAGTATAGCAAATACAAATTGGTTCCTCCTAGTCCAGATATTTATTCTAAAACTTAAATGAAAATAGGACTAATTATAGGGTTCCAGAGTTCAAATATCCTCTGAATGAATATCTTGAATATCTTATCATATCTCAAGTATGATAAACACTGTATTATTTGTTGTACCATATATATACATATAAATCATAGTATAAGGACACATGAATATACAGGCAGCTGGTGATATACATTCATTATGTGCTATTTAACTTTTGTGGCAACAAGTCACAGCTGAGAGTAGTTTGTTTTCCCCACGAATCAAGTGACATGTTGAAGGCCAAAAGGATGGCTTCCCATGCTGGGAACGCTCTGCTCGGTGTGACATGCCCATGCCCCACGGATGGACACTGTGCAGGGCTGTGTCGCTGGCTGTGCCACCGACGTCATGCCAATTCAGAGGTGCTTGCCACTGTGCTGTGTGACTTCTGACAGGTTGCACTGAGCCACGCAGCAACTCTGCGATGGGCTGTGATTGCCCCGTTTGAACTGTACTACATATTTTTTTGGGGGGGGAATATCTTTATGAAAATGTATTTCTGCAAATAAAAAATAATAAAATAATAAAAGAAATTCTGCAAATTTAGAAAAAGATGGTCCATATTTGGGTCTTATCAATTTTGACAATGTCCTTTTGTGAATAAGTCATGGAAATCCAATCCAGTTGAGATAATATTCCTTATTCACAAGTAGACAGTGAAAGAGGCACTGTAAGCCCAAGGCTACTTTGATGCAGAAATCTTTGAATAAGTGCATTTTTCTTGAGTTTATGAACAAGCTTCTGCAGTTTTGGAATTTTATTTACATGGAATTCCATTTTCTCAACCAATCATTAAAAAGAGACATCTTAATAGCATATGGAAAATATCTGCTTCTGTACATAGGTCCTCAGAGTGGCCCATTATTGTTAGACCCACTGATTTCAATGAAAGTATTCTTAAATATTTTTATACTAAATATCAACTTTTATCCTAACCTTACAAATACAAAATAAATATTAAAAGTATGAGTATTTACTATATATTAAGTATAAGTATATACTTTTATACTACATATTAAATGCTTAAATACTCTGAGTACTGAACTCAAAGTATCTGTTTTTTTCCTGCATAATAATATAAACCCATGGAAACACTACTGAGGTAAAAAAAAAAAAAAAAAAAAAAGAAAACACCCAATGTAGTAAGGTAAGAATGGCAATATGAAAGAGAATACTATTACTTGCAATATAACCACTTGCAAAACACAGAAATTTGTTGTATTTCCTAATCAAAATGCCCCAAATATATATAACACAGTATTATACATATTTATTTTACAGATTTATTTTTTTTACTGGTCCTAACCAGTACATGAATCACAGCCAGCCCGTGCAAACAGCTGACCTCATATGCTGTTACTGGCCAAAGGTTATATAGAATGAAATGTCCCTAAGGCACTGCTTAAACCAAACTGTTTATTTCATTTTCTTAATATTTTGGCAAGGGTAGGGGCTTGCTTATTTGGTGCAGGTTTTTCGGCCTGCCTCTTCATAAGGATTTGAAACACACATAGTAATAAAGGTCAAATAAAAGCACGGTAATAGAAATGCCTCTGGATATTTCAGAGCTGGTAGCTTGGCTGCAGTTTTGCCTGACTAAAGCATCAAAAGAGTTGACTGAAACCTCGGAAACACTGATGTCTTTGAAAAAAAATTACTTCACTTCAATGAAGATAAAGCTTTTATCCAATCTCTTTAAAATAAGGACGTAACCTTATAGTCATTTTTCTTCTAAACAATTTCAAAATAAGTAACAATTACTCATACAAAAATGGATGATGTTTATAGGAAATAGATATTTAAAAAAACATGGAGTTGGATGAAGAGTGGATACCTTAAGAATGTGTATCATAATTTATTGATTTAGTTACCCATACAGAAGAAAATAATGGTATTTCTCTTTGCACTTATTTCTACCAGAGTTTAGGTTCCCAACATTATATATATACATATATAAGTAAACTTTGGAACTTACTTATTTCTCTTTATTTTGATGCTAAGATCATCATTTTCATCTCCTGGACAAGAGCTAACACTTTTATCTGCTAAAAAGAAATAAATAGAGTAGTTAGATTTGAACTAGATAAATGGGAATACAAATTCCCTGAATTAACTTTTCATTTCTTGTTCTTTGATTTCTACTCAGGTACTTACTATTTTCCTCTCTGCACAGAGTACTTTTTAAAATAACTTATTTCAATAAATCTTTAGAAATCCTTTCATGCAAAGTGATAGCAACAAAAACGATCGTTTTCATTCTGGAAGATTGCTCGCTGTGCATTTGTGACATGACTTTCAAAAATCTCGTTACTGTTTCACCTGTTACTCCCTCCTCCCTCCCCTTAAACACACAGCCAGAAAGATGCTGCTGCAAAATTACTTCAGTCCTGGTAGCCTGAAGGATTCACTAGTGATTAACTCATTCCAGAGCTTCTTTTGTTAGCCCATTTGTTATATAAACAAATGTAATGCTGCTGATCCATACATTGAACCAACGGCAGAGTAAGGCTATGCAGGTACGACCAACCTCCACGCTAGCGGTGTTCCAGAGGAACGGCAAGGCGAGGCTACACTCCCGGCTTGGCCTGGACCCTTGTCAGGAGGACTCATTGTCAGTCATAATGAATGCGTACCATAGGGAACAGATACCTATTTCTGGAGTTTAATTTCTTCCATGTATACAAACTATGTTTTCATCTAAATTCACATGGACAGACCACCAGAAGCAATGTCCATCCGGTGGCTGGTTTGTGCTGGGCACTTTTCAGTAGCTCACCATGTATTAGCTGAGAAATACAAAAACCAAACTGTATGTGGTTAGCTTGGGAATAGCAGAAAGACTAAACTGAGCCTTTTTGTATTAGGTTGGTGCTGAAGACTTGTCTTGTTATTTAGCAAACTATTAAAAAATAAATAAAAAATGAATTTAAAACTGAACAGGTTATGGAGATAAAAGCTCAATGGATGGCTTTGCTGATTTGAATAACTTTGTACAGTGAGATCCGATCTCACTGAAATCAAATCCATCAAGAACGCCAAGAGGTCTGCCAGAAAATAATTTAATACAAATAGAGATCAGTAATTATTTTGAAACTTATAAACTAATTTCCAAGTTCCTCTTACTTGTGCAGGTCCAATCTTTGTATCATTGAAGCTAAGAGAAATCTGGCCATTTATCTCAAGTTTCAATTTAAGAATCTTGTTCTTAGCTCATTTTGTTTCCTTATTTTGGGGAAATTACCTGTATGTTAGTAGACTTTCAGCAAATACTACTGTTTATTTATATTAAGTGCATGAGCATAGCACACAGTAAATCACTGCAAAAAGAACAATAAAACAAATGCTAGCTGTAACCTTTTGGCATGTGAAGACCAGAGGCAGGAACAGAGACCAAATGAGAAGGAAATACACAGCAAGCAGAAAATATTTTGATATTTTACTAATTTAAAATGATAATAAGGAGAAGTGAGTATCATTCAAAAATAAGGACAGTTTGATCTCAACATTCCTTAAAATACACAAGCCTTAAAAATACATTCATCGATTTAATAATGTTTTAAATATATATAAATTCACTGGAACTATTACCTTTTCTTGCTGAATTCTTCTTTGGGACACCCAATTAAAAATAAAAAGAAATAAGAAAAAACAATCCATTGATTTAGATGGTGGAATGTAGTTCAATAGAGATACTATGAAGCTATTAATGAGGAGCTGAACAACCTGCCAAAGCAGCAGTGATCTTTCCTAGCTTTAACGAATTGTGAACATAACAATATGAAACAACAGAGTACTTGATGTTGTTTTCAAAGACAGCTGAAGTTAAAGATGACTCTAGGTTCAGTGCTGACTGGGCAAGTACAGTCCTGCTCCTACCAAATTTCAACACTAATACAAAGAAGAAAAAGCCATGCCTAGCACAGCAGCTGCTGTGTTTATCAAATGCCACAGACAGCCTTTCCAGAGCTGGCTAAAGGATGTACTCGGTAATACTCCTGGACATTATAAATCCTGATGTGAGAGCATGTTCTTTCAGTGAAGAACATGAAAGCAAGCGGTGAGAAAGTCTGGTCCAAAGCAGAAAGCCGACATTTTCAACAAGAGAGGAGAAGAACTCACCAATGATGAAAAATGCTTACGTGAAGCTCTCAAGCTTCTTGAGGCTGAACTCAATTGGAAGTCATCTTAGGAAAAGATCTACCACAGATTTCTGAAAAGAAGGCTATATTATTTTAAATTCTTTTTTGTGAAAAATACGTGAAGTGTACATTTATAAAACCAAACCTTTAATTACCATATAACTTTCAGATAAAATAAACCTGGTACAATATACCCTGATTTCGGTATTTACTTCCATCCACTGATTCCTGATATATATCTCAAGATCTTCCACTGAACAATGACAGCCTACGTGAAGGAGGGACGCTAAATCCTTCTTGCTTTGCTTGTATCAGTGACTGCTGTGGGTATGCTGTCCTGAACGAATGGAGCAAGATTAGAGTCAGCATCATCACTTAGCGTTTCAGTGCGATGCAAAACTCAGTAAAAGATGACAAATGGTAACCATACTCTCACTCAGGAACCTACTGAATCACATCATATCACCGGACCTCTGGTAAGATTATAAACTGACTTTGAAAGGGAAGAAAGGCAATGGAGCACAAAATCTAATAATTAATTTAAAGCTTTGAGGAAGAACATCACTTGACAGTAATCCTTCCATGAAATCATGAACCAGAGCACTGCCTCAGTCTGATGGTCTATCAAGCTTAGTGCCGATTAATTAAATCATTCAACTAATCCTAGTCATGTAATGAATTTCAGTTCATTTTCCAGAACAAAAAGAAAACACCACTATTTATCAGGTGAGTTAAAGTGTTGCCAATCCATTGGTAACACGCAAAAATCTGATTCGTAATTTTGTAGAGCGCCCTAGCACACATGTATCGCATATAAGACTATAAGCTTAACTATGCTATTTATAAGGATCAGGCTTCTTATTTTTGTCTGAATACTAAATGGTCTAAGGTATTCGTGGGAAGAGTAGACTAAATCATCCCTAATTTTGAATAGGGATCATAGCAAGTATGAATAAACATGCAATTTTCTGTAAATGTCAATTTTCTTCAGCTGAAAAAACATAAGTTCCTGGCCCTAACATCCAGGCAAACAATTTTCTAAAAACTGAAAGAAAATATCCTTCTTCAACCTAAGTCTTTTCTTCTGTTTTCCTGTCTAGTTCTCCTACCTTCCAGTATCCCTTGCCCAAACCTGTCTTTTGGAGTTGAGGACGAGTACCACACTTGTGGGCCAATGTTCCAAGTTTCACCTCTGAACTTAATTAATTGGATTTTCCTTTAAAGAATTAGTACTGACTGATTCCTGTTGCACTAGCTTTTGTGTTTCCTCACCATTTGGTTATTTACAAAAAATGGACAGAAATTTCGATAATAATGACTGAGTGAAATGGAAGACTAGAGAGGTTAAAAGTTGGGTGAAGTTTTTTTTCCCCCATGTTACACTTGTTACACTTCCCAAGCAAGTGAAGCCTGTGCTTAGTTGTTGGACTTGATGGAGTGCAGAGAGGCTTTTTAGAGAGGGACAGTGGCATTTGAGTACCACATGGGTTGAAAGGAGTAGAGAAAAATGTTTTTGTCCATTACAGTAAGACAGAAATATTTCAAGGAATCTTTGAGAGGAACTGGGATATTGCGGTCATTATATGATCATACTGAGACATGGAATTAACATCAGAATGGAAATCAAGGAAAAGAAAACAGCAGCGATCAGAAGATATTTCACTCTGCTGTCAGAAAGCGCTGACTCAGTAAAATGCAAGGTCAACGTATGAAAACCTGGAAACGCCATCTCCGTCCTGGCCCTCTGTTTCACTGGCGATGGCTCGCTCTACCCCGTTTGCCGGTCCCTGTTCGCGGAGGCACAGGAGTGCAGCGGGCGAGGCCGGGCGCCGAGCGGCGGCACAGCTCCTTACCCAGCCCTGGTCCGAGTGCCCTCGCTGGCCTGGAGACACGGGAGAAGCTGCGGCTCCTCCCCGGCTGCGAGGGATGGCCTGAGGGGAACCCAGTGGTCGAGGAGCGCGGCGCCTTCATCCGCCTCTACAAAAACTAACGCTTTGTGCAGGCAGAGTAATTGATAAATAAGTGATTTTTCATTTATGCCTAAATTACAAATGCACTTGATCTTTCAGCGGAGTGATGCGCATATAATCTATAACACCCTACAAATAACTATGCTTGCTAACTTTTTTGTGCCTTTGATTTAAAAATTCTAATTAGAACTCAGCAGCAGCAACTAAGCTAAATACATTTGGCAACCATTGTTGCAAATACATGGCTCATTTGTGTTATTTATTTACTCAAGATTACAAGCTACGAGAAATGGTAACAAATAATTTCTTTCACCTCAGCAGCTAATATATACTAATTATAACCTGATTGTCTCAAATACTGAGCAACCGCAAGTCGCAGTTATAGCAAGGAAGATGAAGACTATTAGCAGCAATGAAAAGCACAGTCATAATGAAATCGGCCCATGAATCAAATATTGGTGGTACATATAGATAATAAAGGATAGGAGTGAAGTGGCAGACATCAGCAATAGCTTTAGACTTGTTGTTAAGTAATTATAGACCGTGAACAATGACCCTCACTTTTGTCCTTGGCTACCACGCCCCCTTGTCAAAAACTAATTGATCTTCCAATATATCCTGTAATAAAAAACATACGGTCTATTTTTCTCCTGAAGAATGAACTTCAGCAGATATGCTTTGGAATTTTAGATATAGAGCTAAAGTTATTGAAGCCATATAAAAAAAAATTGATGTGAATTTCAAGCCTCTGACAATTTAAATTAATACTGAAAAAATGTAATGACGTTATATGTTGATAAGGACCAGACTAATAGAATACCACTCTATAGCATTTCTCCATAGCGTTTCTTCAGTAACCTTCTGCTAATAATGGTAACATAAATACTGATTATCACTCACTTTTATCTACCTATCAGCATCATGTTTCAAATCCAAAACTGCATACTCCCAACTTGTTTTTCAGTAGTTAACTGGAAGCTTTGCCTCTGGATCAAAGCATGCATTATGGCTCCCGGTAGTGTGAGCATAAAAGACAGATCACTTCATGAGGCTTGTAGTGCCATCTTATTTTTAGTTATAAAATACTACACCTAGAAGGAACGACAAAAGTTTCATTCTTCCCCCTCTCTGTATTTCTAGACCTCACCAGTTATCAGCTGAAGGAGGTTCTCCAGTGAAACTGTTGTAAAGCACAATACTCAAGGATCCACCAGCACAAACTAAAGAGCTAATCAAGACCAGCAGGGTTTCAAACGACTGCCGTACGTACATCTAGATGTCCTCCCAGTAATGGCAGGTCCTATTGACACAGCTCCTACACGAAAGCCAGCATAAAGCATTAGGAAATAGAGGAAGCACCGACACTGCGTCGAACCGCTCCCAGCAATAGTGCAAAGGGAGTCACCAGTGAAACAAGATTTTTGGAGAGAAATGTGGTGGAACAAACTATGGAGCCACTAGTACACTGGCAAGCACGGGCTGACATGCTGGGGTACTCCTGGCTTGGCCACCAGTGGGAACAGAATCTGGACTGGACAACTAAGCTATGGATAGCAGAGTAAAAAGACAGCATGGCAAGGAGCATGGGATGGGAAAACAGCCTCCACAAACTGACCAGCATGTAGAGAAACAGACAGCAAACCTTGGATTGCTGGTAAGTCAAGGCCCTTCTTTTAAACTGTATTTCGAACCACTTAACATGCATTACTGCAGATCAGCATGTTATTCTTCAGCTAGTGCCACGAATTTCCCCTTCAGGAATCCACAGTGTTTGAAAGGTGACTGGTAGATTTATGTTGAGATTGAAACACCCATGTTTCCATCAAACCTTTTAGCAGTCATCAGAGATTTACTATTGGGATTTTTTCCCCCTCTACAACTTCATTGAATAATCATTAACTATGGCTTACCTGCTTTTGTGGAATAACTGAATAATGCATAGGTAATGTTATTTGTAATGCAGTGCATAACGCTAATTACATAGCGTCTTCCGAGATGTATTTTATATATCACAGATTCATCCAGTATAAGAAGCCACCTCGTTCTTTATTGTCAGTAATGAGAATGCTCTGTCCCCTAGTTCAGCATTTCAGTGGAAATAAATATTTTGTAATAAACATCAATTTTAATATGATACTTGACATGAAATCTCAAAAGGAAAAACATTCTAACCATGGATATCAAATTTTCACAACGTACTTAGAGATCAAGACTCTTTTGACATTTGAGTTTAAAGAAAGGCAAATAATCACAGGGCATTAGTTACTTGCTGCGGCGTCCAGCTTGCGCTTGTGCGGTGGATCCTCGATGATTCTGTTTATGTCACCACGGTGCTTCAGGTCCACTGGCTTCTCCCACACCGACAGCTGCATTGTAGGGTTGAAGAAGAAGACCCGGTCATCTCCAGTCCAGACTACACACCTATTTCAAGTGATAAACTATGCTTAGATAATGTCAAATATATGTATGACCAAGAAATTAACTCTGAGCTGAATTCTTGTATATCATTGTTAACTGTGCGTGGACGAGACTCATCTCAGACTGACAACCTGCACAAGGCCCTGCTATCCCATACAAGTTACCTGGAGTTGAGTAACTCTCTCCACATCAATTAAAGGTCATAGAAATGGTCTAAACACTCCATAAAAGCAGGACGTTAAATACGGTATCACGGTAGGGAAAAAGGACAAGGAGAGGACGAAGGCAGTGATGTTCACAGCAAAAGAAGCCATAGAAAATACATTCCATGTTTTAACGCTGTGCCTGTGAGAGCAGCAAGCCACAGGAACCTCGACTGCTGCTTTGAGCAGTCAGTGCCTTGCTGCCCGCCAGGCGAGGTCTTGCCGTTGGTGGCAGCAGCCTGGGGCACCAACACGCTGCCCTGTGGCAGGAGGCAGGGCCACGGGCGCTTGTACCGGGGAAGCGCAAGTGGCCACAGCCGAAGCCCACAGCACCGAGTCCCAGCAATATTCACGGGCTCCGGATCCAATTTGAAAAACGTGACCAAGTTGCTGTGGTGCAAGCCAGTTTCTTGACTTGTTCAGTTAAAGTATCTGGCTCAGCATGACATCGGTTTTTGCACTGAAGTTCATTTTAAAACAGCTAAAATAATATGAAAACAAATATCACACCGCCACGACATACATTCAGAGAAACTCAGATTTACTTCGCTGAATCTATATGTAAATAAACTAGCAGAACACTGATCTAAAGCCTGCACTTTTTGAATTGTAAACTAATAAACAGCATATATTCACTCTGACTTCCTCAAATGCATACACACATCCCACTCGTAATGGGAAAACGTTGGTCTCTGATACATAAACTTCTGGAAAGAACAGATGTTCCTAGTAGAAGTTCCGATGCTTAATCGTTACTGAAAGAAGGGAACAGAAGTGGTTAAAAAAAAATCAGGTCTGGGTAAAAGACTACAAATATGAGAAGCACTCCGTCATGGCAAAGTACTACAAGATGATGACCCAACATCTTCTGTGTACCACTGGTAAGACATCACCATTGACTTCGCCCATACACAAAATAAAAATACGTACAACCTCTGTAAGAAATCCTGGAGGGAGACTGCAGGTCTGCCTAGCGCGGGCAGCACTTCAGTGTAAGAAGTGTGCTACTGAGTTGTTGTGGTTTGACCCAGCAGGCAGCTTGAGCACCACACAGCCGTTCGCTCACTCTCCCCCTCCCCCAGTGGGATGGGGGAGAGAATTGGAAAAAAAAACTTGTGGGTTGAGATAAAGACAGTTTAATAGGACAGAAAAAGAAGGGAGATAATAATAATAATGATAATAATAATAATATGTACAAAACAAGTGATGCACAATGCAATTGCTCACCACCTGCTGGCCAATGCCCAGCCTGTCCCTGAGCAGCGGTACTCCCCTACCTGGCCAGCCACCCCATATTAATTGTTCGGCATGACGCCATATGGTATGGGACATCCCTTTGGCCAGTTTGGGTCAGCTGTCTTGGTTCTGTCCCCTCCCAGCTCCTTGTGTACCCCCAGCCTCCTCACTGGCAGGGCAGCACGAGAAGCTGAAAAGTCCTTGGCTCTGTGTAAGCACTGCTCTGCAACTACTAAAACATCGGTGTGTTATCAGCATTGTTCTCATCCTGAATTCAAAACACAGCACCGTACCAGCTACTAAGAAGAAAATTAACTCTATCCCAGCTGAAACCAGGACATGAGTCTGAAGAGCACAGTAATTATGTTCAGTAGAGTTAAATGTTCTCACGACGAACATCCACTAGTTGTACAAACTCAGCTGTTGAATTCAATTATACTATGGGGTGCGGTTGACACGCCGGAGGGAAGGGCTGCCATCCAGAAGGACCTTGAGAGGTGGGCCCATGCTCCTGGAGTTCAACAAGGCCAAGTGCAAGGTCCTGCAGCTGGGTCGGGGTAGAGAATGGACTGAGAACAGCTCTGAGGAGAACGACTTGGGGGTGTTAGTTGATAAGAAGCTCAGTGTGACCCAGCAACGTGCATTTGCAGACTGGAAAGCCAACCTTATCCTGGGCTGCATTGGAAGAAGCATGGCCAGCAGGTCGAGGGAGGTGATGTCCCCCTCTGCTCCTCTCTCGTGAGGCCCCACCCGCAGCGCTGCCCTCAGCTCTGGGCCCAGCACAAGGACACGGAGCTGGGGGTGTTCAGCCTGGGGAAGGGAAGGCTCCGAGGAGACCTTGGAGCGGCCTTCAGTGCCTGAAGGGGGCTGCAGGGAAGCTGGGGAGGGACTTTTTGCATGGGCAGGGAGTGACAGGACAAGGGGCAACGGCTTCAGACTGAAAGAGGGTAATTTAGGTAAGAGATAAGGAAGAATTTCTTCACCATGAGGGCTGTGAGGCCCCGGCCCAGGCTGCCCAGGGAAGCTGTGGCTGCCCCATCCCTGGCAGTGCCCGAGGCCAGGCTGGATGGGGCCCTGGGCAGCCTGGGCTGGTGGGAGGGGGCCCTGCCCATGGCAGGGTGGCACCGGGTGGTCTGCAAGGTCCCTGCCAACCCAAACCAGCCTGTGGTTCTGTGATCGTGGCACGTATAAGTTGTGGCCTGAATTCAGTGACATGGACATGACAAACATTTAAATAACTTTCAGTTTATTTTGTGTTGGATCGAGAAATAGCCTTACGAGCCTTTAATACTTTATAAGGCAATGATGAGGTAGAATCACTACTTCTTTCTTAATATCTCGGAGCTACAGAAACCTCTGCTCTACCAGAAACACTGATTATCAGGTCAAGAACTGTTTAGCCCCAAGCTTCTTCTGCATAAAATATCAGGGGGAGTTTTAAAGGAACATTTCAAAATCAAGACTCCCATAAATACCACATCTGTCCCAGAAGGAAGAGGAAAAAAAAACTTGGCATTTAGGTGAAGATGACAGATTTAGCTGATTAATGTAAATGGGCTGTCGTTAACCTTTTATTAAATATCAGAACTACGGTCAGGACACAGGCCCAGTCCTGCACAGCAGTAAATGCCTGCTTTGAAATGTCCCCTACTGTAATTTACTTTATTAACAAATAAGCATACCGCAGCATTCGTGCCACAAGGGGAATCAATTATGAATGATAGTAAACTTGAAACGAGCATCTTGTTTGGGAATAGTGATGCTACCCCACGCACATGGGACTGCCAAAGCTATTATTTGACAGAGATTATAACCAGTGTTTTTGGAAACGTGTTTTGTCTCTGGTGTGCTCACTGCTCCTGACCACTCACATGGATGTCGATGGTGCTCATTAATCACTCAGTATCACCAGGTCTTGTGTACCATCACCTCGGGTTAGAAACTCAGGGTTCCCTTGTGACACCTCTTTACTTTTCTGTGGCTAATATCATTTGACGTTTAATTTAAAATTAATGTCCCTTTCCCCATGTAACATGTCACCCGTTCCTCTTTGGTATAATAACAGTTTCAATTATCCACAGGGGACGCATGATATTTTGTTTCAGTCACAGAGCATAAACTGGAAATGCAGATATTGCTATGCTCATTTTTCCCCACAGAAAACTGTGGTTTAAGTATGAATAACAAGACGATTATATATATTTTGTTTCATAAGGTAGAATGGTTTGGTAACATTCTTGAATTTTTTTCTGCCATTAAAAATATGATCTAGCTACTCCTGATAGGTCCTTTGCCTCCCATTTTTCTTGATTTCTATATTACCTTGATGTCTAGAGATCTGAAGTCTTTAGATCAGGTCACTGATCTTTTGGGGCTGAACTTACTCTCCTAGTCTCCTCAATAACTAATTTTCTCCAAGTCTCAGCAACAGGCAACAGTTATGTCAGTGCTTCTGATGTTATCAGGGAAACGGGGAAGTCAAAGAAAAGAGGAAGACAGAAAGGATGTCCAGTGGCACACAGGCAGTGCACACGTAAGGTACAAGCATGGACGAAGCACTGGTGATAAGCTGGGCAGAAGACTCCTCTTTGCTGATTACACCCGCACCCACGACGCTGTCACTGGAGATTTCTCCACTTCTGGCTCTATCCTCCTTTCCCTATTAGCCTTTCCCCCATGCCATTTCTCCCTTTTCACGGCCACAGACTCTTGAAATCACCTCCTCTCCCTCCCTGCCTCCCCTCAGATCCTACAAATGCTCTGAACTTCAGCTTTGCCTGTTGTCCTGCTGAAGACAGCAGATGTACTCAGCGCATGCAGCGAAGCACGTACAGCAGTCTTTGCAGTCCTGCTAACAGCACTATGAGACGGCAGCATATGAGCTAGGATTCCTTCAGCTTTCTTCACATATTGATTCCCACTCCATCTGTAAATCTGCAATTGTTTCCTCTCCATTCTCCCCTCTCTAGCACCTCTGGTGATCTGACAGCTCTCTAGTAACCTAAAAGCTGGGAGCAGGAGAATGAGAGAATTCCCACGTGCTTACTGCCTGTTTTATCAAATGCACTCAATACCCAGCATTTAGAGAGACTGGTCTCAATTTTAAAATTAAACCTCTTCTGTTGCAAAAATGGCCAGTCTTGATGGTGGCAATAATGCTAATTCATTTATAATAATCCCATTCTACTTTTCTGAGTAAAGACTGAAGGATCAAATATTCAATTCTGCGAATTCTTGCGCTAAGTGCTGAATGCCCTACAAGGCTCAGAGGGGCTGGCAGCATGTTAGCAACTGAAAACTCACCTTTTGATTTGTTTTAAGTGGTACAACCTCCAGCCCCACTCAGATTTCCTGCTCCTGCTCCAGAATGACA
The DNA here is from genome assembly GCA_013399115.1 of Anseranas semipalmata. Lineage (NCBI taxonomy): Eukaryota > Metazoa > Chordata > Aves > Anseriformes > Anseranatidae > Anseranas > Anseranas semipalmata. Next base: position 445,228 of record VXAA01002479.1, read on the forward strand.
CCCCAGCATATGCTTAGTGATGTCACATCAACCATGGGTCTTGCAGAAGCATGGAGCCAACCTATGGGTGGAGAGCGGTTGAAGTAAATTCAGGATTTGTTCAATTCGTGTTGCATATCTAGTTTTAACCTACAAAAAAAAACTGTAAATTCTGATGTAACACCCTGTAGGAATGCTCCATGTTCCATCGTGAGCCACTGGGCAGATGAGACTTTGTCACCTCAGAACATGGGACAATTGTCAGCATTAGAACTAAGCCCTTTCCCTCTAGTCCCAAGGATGAGATTTTGATGCCTTGTCTCACACCTGAGTGCTCACTGGGTCACTAAATAGTTCTCTGGAAACTCAGAAATGTAAGGTTTCTCCTTAGAGATTCCAGTATCACAAGTCTGGATCTGAGAGTGGTGCCCACAGACTACTCGGCAGCTGCTGCTACAGAGGATGCAGTGCTGTGACCTGGCTCTGCCTCTTTTCCATAACAATGGACCGATGAAACTATAAACCATTTATGTCACTGCTGGACTCAGGTGGTTCCATTGTACTATTTCCTATAGTAGCAACTGTCAAGAAGCGAAATGATTAATATAAATCACATTTATGATGTCAAGATTAAATGTGACATCAGACTGTGTTTACAACATCGGTCTGCAAAATGGCACAGAATAGTAATAACAAATAATGGCTGATATCTATATGGAGTGCTTTAGCCAAAGATCCCACAGACATCAGCCACTGAGTATAAACTGATGAGTTCATGGCATATGAGTAAAGGACGTGAAAAATCCTTCTTGTCAACCATTCAGGACAGAAAGTGAAAAGTGATTTGTATCTATCTAAAAACCACGAGAGCTTCAGTTACCCAGCATGCAGTTAACTGAACAGGAATGCAGTCAGGAAACCCAGGGCATGAGACACAACCTTCCACAGATTTTCAGATATAACCTGAAATCAATGCCAATCTTGCAAGACTAAAAGACCACCACTGCCAATGAAATAAGTAGGAGATGAAGAGGGTCTGGCCCTAAAAAGCAAGAACATTTCTGATGGGTCTCGTATTTCCTCTTTGATCTGTCCAAGCACTGTCCAAACTGGATCCTCAACACCTGAGAGATCTAGTAAGACCAGGCCCCTAAAGAGCAAGGCTGAGCACAGCACTGCTTCACAGAACACCAGCAGTGAGGCGCCCACAAAACCAGAAAGAAAAACCATCAGCCGCGTTCTGCCAGAAGTGATTTCTGGCTGAGCTGGGCTTCCTAGCGGCAGCACGCTCCACTCACCTCACAAATCCCAGGGAGGTGGCTTGCACCGTGTTTGCAGCTATGTCCTCTCATTTTCGTTAAGTACATGATTAATGAGGAAAAGCTACAGCGGAAGCTTGAAAAGGAATGCAGTGCTGCTACTTAACATCCAGGGTAGCTTATTTTCCCCACGTAAAGACAACTAATGCATGTTTGGCAAGAGAAACAGCGCTGATGAATGACTTTTATTAGCTCTAATTGCATTTGCTTACCATGGTGATCCTGGCACTGGAGTGGATGCCACGGGCTTGTTGCCATTTGAAGTAGTGTCATCCTCATTTACTAGTTTAAAAGAATGATCCTTGAAAGAGAGATAGAGATTAGTCAACAAGCAAAGCTGATACATAAGACTGTTACTGTCATACAAATCATTCCCTTTAACTTGAAGTGGATTACGCAAATTGCCATTATTCCACTAGCAGCTTTATGAACAACCAACTGCCTTGAGAATAGCCTGGATAAACTGGAAATATCGAAGTGTTGCCCCACTTTCAGCAATACAAATGCAAAACCAGCAGGCACGCTTTTGTCCAGGCCAAGAGCTCACTTGGGACAGCGGGTATCATTCTGTGCGTTGCAACAGGAGAGCTGCCTCGTCAGAAAGGAAGTGTGGGACACAGCTAACGAGGGGGGGCGGGCTGGAGGAGGAGCGCTCCCAGGCACCTGGGCAGGGCAGCAAGGCACAGGAGCAGCGGGGTAACAGCAAGGGCCAGGGCTGCGGGTGGCACGGGGGGACAAGCACACACCTGCACGGACTGGAGGGAACCGTCTGCACGGATGGAGCGGGAGTGAGAACGGGGGGACACACAGTCCCCCGCAGAGGTCTTGTCCTGGCTACCATCACTCACTGCTTGCTCGTGCATGTTTTTGCTGGTATTTTGCAAAGACATACCAGTGGCAAGGGCTGAAAACCTGTGGAGGGGTCCCGTGCTGGGGACCCAGCCCCACTCCCGTCCCCATCAGCCCCCCTTGTGACAGGGATGGGCCCCTCTGCCGATGGCTGGCCCGTGCAGGCGGCACAGCAGACAAGGCGGTCGGTGTGGCACAGCTGACACACATGGGCAGCAAGCATTTTAATGGCTCCAGAACAGCTATCTGTTGGTGTAACTTGCAGAAGCGAACCATGAGGAGGTGGTGTGGGAGGAAGGCAGTGATCTAGCTCAGTGCAGTACCAAGACGTGAGAAGCATGTACTTAACCAAAAAATAATAAAGCATGTATACAGAGGTCTTCATTTTGAAAGTACTTTGCTACTTGAAGCACAAAGGATGTGCCCCAGCACCAACGCAGCTGCAAATGGGGGGAACACCTGCAGAGCCTGGTAGGCAGAGAAGTTTTGCTTGCACAGAGCCTAGATATGACAGCGTGATAGGAACGTAAAAAATGAACAAAGATTTGAACAGTAGCTCATTCCACATCTCCTCCTCAGGAGAGCTCCTGATGGCAAAAGCAGGTGTGCACGGAGGAGAAGCAGGGGGGAACTGAAGTGGCCGCTCAAGGGCTGCAGGGCAGCTTCGGGACCTTCCCCACCGCTGGTTTCTGAGCCCGAGATGCTCTCCTGCACGCGGCCAACAGCCGCGGGGCTGACACCCGGTGCTGCACTGACAGAGCTCCTGCAGAGCGCCAAGACAAATTAAACAGACAGCTCTTTAAAATCGTCTGTAGGAAAGTATCCTGTATTGACAGCAAAGCTCCAGGTCACAGAGCAGTCCTTACAGTGACTCTGATTTGTGCAGTTCAATATCTTAAAAAGCGTTTTAAAGGAAGAAGGAAATCCATAGCAGACCTTATCTCCATCCCTCTCCACAGGTGCGCTTTTCCTGTCGGCGTGCAAAATCAAGGCCGGGGGGCAGGAGGGCCGGCTGGGCTCTTTGCCGTGATCTGCGAGGGAAAGCATTACTGTCGTTATGTGTGGCAAGCAGGCTGCCGGCAGGGCACGGGCTGCTCCCAGAGCAGGCTCTGGCCTTCGGCAGGGCCACGGCGCTTGGGCACCGGGGCTCTGGGGCCCGGCCTCCTCCTCCTCGCTCAGCCCCGTCGCTCACATGCACGTGTGGCGAGGAGCACGCCACCTTTCTGAACATCACACCTCGCTTCAACGGGACTCATCCATACACTTTACAGAGAGGCTCTGACTGCACTGAGCTTTGTGTCCTGCTTTCCCCAAAACTCCAAACTGCTTTTTCATGGGAACACAAACATGTCTGATGGCACCGACCGGCTGCCTTGAAAGCCCTAGCAGCATTCTTCAGATGCTTTGGAAATGGATTTTCCCCTTAGTTTGCTAAATGATCACCTCGTCACTAGGCAGAGTGGGGAGACTGACAGCGGCAAAGGCAGCGCGTGAGGTGAGCAAGCAGAGGCGAGGTAATAAATCCGAAAGAGACTCAATGGGTTCCTTAAATGAGGTTCATAATTAGGCACTCCCAAAATACTCTCTTTACCAGACCAATTGCACTTCCTTTACAGTAACTGCACTTGCGCTGCCAATGCTGCCTGAGGGGAGCGTTCGCGTGGCCAAACCCCACAAAAAGCACAGCCGTGCTCAGGAGAAGGGGAAATGAAGGGTGTGGGAGCAGGAGAGGAGGCAGCGGGCAGGGAAATGGGGACCCTGCATCCCTCAGGCATCGCCCGCGCCCCTCTGCCCGCCAGCCCCGGCCCCCCAGAGCCGGGCACCCGGCACCAGGACACGCGAGCACCGCGGCAGGAGCCTGCAGGGCCTGCGGCAGGGGCCTGTGGGACGCCCGGCCCAGGCGGGGACGCTGCCAGCAGGGCCTGCAAGCCGTGGGGTGTGCTGCGCTCTGACCCAGCTTCTGCAGCAACCGCGCACTAGCTTTTAATTGCTTTTTAATTGGAAGCAGTTGTAAGAACGAGTTCCCCCCACCTTTTGCAAAGCAGTTGTCTCCATCTGAAATGCTAAACACTAAAAAGTGTTTCCACCGGCTTCAAAAAGTCTGTGTCTCGATAAGAGGCCATAATGAACAGCAAGGAAAGGCGAAGAGGCAGCAGGTATCAGACACAGACTGAACAATTAGGAAGAAGGGGTTTTCACAGTAAGGAATACTTAAAAAGACAATCTTTTTCTTCATTTGCTTTTTATTTCCTTTTCTTGTCCTTCCACTTCTCTTCAAACGTGCACTGGGGCATTTGAGCAAGGCTATTCTCCAGCCAGCTGACCCACCCAGCTGCGGCAGGCGGGACACGGTGTAATTCTGCAAATCCATCCTCCTTACAGGAAGCACGGGCAGCACCCCATGCCCGCTCTGCCCTCCTGAAGCCACCAGCTCTTCTCGGGTGAAGCAGAGCAGTGACAGTATGGCTCCAGCAGGCAGCACGCACAGCCAGCAATGGCAGGTGGACATGCCGCATGACCCAGAGCATCCCTCCGAGGATAAAAGTCCACAAAACCATGATCAGGGCCCCACATGATGACATTTAGATTTCTGCTTTAAATCCTACAAAATTTTAGGCACCATTAAACAACAAATGGTGATGATGATTCAACTCACTCAAGATGAAAACCCCAACAGCAGTATAGAATCATAATCCAGCATTACCATGCGCACTTCCCTGAGGAGTTCCAGCACAGCAGCAGAATTACCCGAGGAGGCTCGAACCCCTCCCAAACCGCTAACACCGCTCCCCACTAACCACACCTTGCAGGATGCCACCAGCACCCCAGCACAGCGCACATGCCCTCACCCCGCGCACGCTGCTCGCAGCTCAGTGCAACGCTGCGCTGCAGAGACGGGCAGCACGGCCTGCACCGGGCGCTGCGATGTACTCATCTCACCCCGCAGCCACCCCAGCAGCTGCGGAGCACTTTCTGTCTGCGAGACAGACCAACACTTGGGCACAGGAGCTTGAAGAAACTATTGGCAAGAGCTGCTTTTCCAGGAGTGCGCATTACAGAGTTGATTCACATTGTGAAGTACTATGTGATTAATTTGAAAATTACTCTGACTGCAGAACAGACGTACCTGCAACAGGAACTACACCAAGGAAAAGGTTGGAGCCCACCAAGTGTTTGATTCTGTTCTACCACTGAATATATCACAATAATAAAAATTTAAATATGTCATTTTTCTTAGAAGACAACTTACTCAATTTTTATGGGTAATGAAGAAGAAGATTTACAAATCGTATCAATTAATTTCCACATTAAAAGAGCGAGGAGAAGGGAGCAGCTAATATATATCAAAGGATCTCTAAATTTACCTTTCTTCATTGGACATCTGTTAGCAGGGAATCACAGCATACCAGGCAAGTTCAGCTTTGAACGCAGTCAAATTATACCCGACTTCAGTCTGCCTGCAGACGGTCACACCTATGCTTTCTCCTCCTGAACTTCTAGAAGGCTCGGAGCAACCACAGTCAGAACAGCCATGAAGGCCGGAGATGTCAGAGGACCTCTCAGGGATCCTGCAGGGAATTTCTCGGTGGTGACGAGAGCAGCGATGCCACACACACGGCTGGGTATTTTCACAGGTAGGGGGAAACTAACCCCAGGGCACTGGATCTTCAGTCAAGAGAATAACCAGGGTCCCGCTGACAAATATGAAAGCACATTTCGTTCCTCAACCTGATGTAAAACTACAAAGGTAATGCACTCTTGTTCATGTCAGCAAACGGTGGCACAAGCCACGATAAAAATTCCACTGGAAAAGCTGCGTGAGGAAAACAACACTGCAAAAAGTATGCCTGAGAACCAAGGATGTTTCTGTCATTCACCACGTTGTGAAGTCTGGAGGCACAATTACAGCGCCTGGCTTAAATTTCACTCTGCTAATACATTCTCACACTCTAAAACATGGCAGAGTTGTGTGGTTTCTTCACCTTCACAAACGTACTTCATTACCTTGCCCCATATTTTCCCATCACTGATTCTGGCACCACTGCTACCCCAGGTATATTCTTGGTTTCTGCTGCCACTTCGCGCTGGGAGCCCAGCTGTCGGCACACCTTGGTGTGAAACCAGAGCACAACGCGTCGCTTGCAGACGTCCACGCTTCCAACAAGGGTTTTAAACCAAAATAGCATTAGCACGTCTTCTAGAAATGTGCTTGTGGAGGATGAAAGAAACGTCGAGACGTCGCCCTTTGTAGTAAATGTTCCTTTACAAGCCATTGATTGCGCAGCAATGTGGAAGCAGGCGGAACAGCCCCAGTCTGGAGGTCGTTTGCAGGCTCTGGGCTCTGCGTGCTGGAAGGTAGCGCTGCTGAATGGCGCTGTGCCTCAGCGCGTCTGGCTCTCGACTCTTCTGCTCTTGCCGAGAAATAATCCCCAAAGAAAGAGCTCTGGAAGAGTAATTACCTCCTGGTGAAACAGTCACAAACAAATTGCTGTTCAGACAAGGCAAATCCCTGATTCTGTCACGCAAAGAAGGAGCAGCTGAACATGGAGCAACACACTTGGACAATGCTTAACAGACCTTGGATTTATTTTTCTTTTAGTAGGGAAATCATATTAATTCCACTTCCAACCCTACTTCTTTCTCTCCTTACCTATTTCTCTAACCCTAGAAAAAAAAGATAGTTTAATTCTTTTATAGTCTTCATCGCCACGCTGATTTAAGAAGTAGCCAAGAACTTTCAATCATTCACATGCATATGTATGCATGCATGAGGAACAAGGAAACATGCTTACCTAGCTGGCATCATTTTTTTAAACTAATCATTAAGTGCATTAATAAAAATATATAAATGTCAACTGGTAGATTTAAACAAACTGTTGCACATGTGAAATTCAGTGGAAAAGTTCTGCACTCCCGACACTGAAGAATGAAATAGGAGAGAGAACCCAGAGCACTCTCACAGCTCAGGTAGTTCTCGTCTGATGCAAAGAAAGGCAGCAGCTATGACTCAACTGCTTTTGCCATTGCTGCTCTTACCCTGCTCTTCAACAGCTGAAGATTGTCTTGAAGCACGAAGCACAAAGGCAGCCGCGCTGACCAAGCCTGGAGACTCGCACACGGAGTTGTTCTCACTCCTATTTGAACCTTACGCAGCTTCCACTTGGAGACACGCTGTGCTGGCAACGCCTGAGGCAACCTCTCAGTTTTTCTCCTTTGAAAAGCTCTCTCACATCATCTGAGCAGGAATTTGAAGCCTCACAGAGGGACTTGGGTGCTGCAACTTCTGCTAGAAATAGAGTACCGTCAGTGCGGCACACGTACGGGAGCTTCTGCAGCACACAGCTCGTTAAGCATTCACATGGGACACAGACTTTCACAAAAGTTTGGACAGTCAGTACATATGAAACAAAAAGGAAATAAAAAAAGAAAGAATTGGGCTAAACGGCTGAAAGTCACTCTGCATGTCAGGAGTCAATTATTTTTATACCCACAGTGAACACTGAGATGGGTTTTCCCAAACTATAATACCATGATACAGAAGTTTCAAGCCTGTGTTTCCTCCATCTAGCTTAAAAATCCCTGGCTGAACTCCAGTCCAAGAACGCTGCTGGGTTCGGGGGGGCTGTGAACGAGGGAACCCCAGTGTGAGACAAAAGACGCAGCAGAGCTGAAATGGGGGAGGCCAGAGGCAAGGCGCAGGGAGGCCGGGCCGCAGACGGAGCAGCCACTCTGCTCGTACGGGAGAACATGAAGCAGAGCGCTGCTAGGACTTCTGAGATCATTGAAGATTTCTTCCAGGACTTCTTAGATCATTAAAGATCTCTTCTCGGCATGTCCTGGAAACAACAGTTGGCAAGAGGCACCATTACCCTCTATTGGCAAGTGGTACACGCCTTTGCTCAGGTTTACTCTTTTCTCATTAATCAACCTTTTTTCTTCCCCTCTTTAACTTAAGTGCATAAAATATACTGCAGGCAGACAATTAAGCCACCATGACATATTTCCAACATAATCACACAGCTTTTTTCGCCCCTAAACTTAGCAGCATAATTACCAGCGATGTGATCCTGCAGTCGCTGCAGCGCTGCTGAAGGATGCGCTGGAGGCTGGAGGACAAGGATACCTGATTAAAGAGATTTCTCTGAGACTCCACTGCAGGTAGAGAGACATGAATAATTCACAGTATGAAAAGCAGGGGTGAAGTAGCAAAATTATCTTACATATATTGCAGAGGATGTAGGTGTATGATTATAAACACATCATTAAATGCAGAATTATAGGGGATGAGGAAGAGGAAGACTGATTCACTCCACGAGAAGCTATGGACAAAGAGAGAATAAAACCTCGTTTTGCAAAGGTTTTTAGAGGCCAGACTTCTGTTACTCTCAAATGCAGTTTTAGTAGGTTTAAAATTTCGACTCTAAATGTTGCAGAGAATTGGATTTATTTCAAGTGCACACACCTAGGCACTCCGTTTTTTGTTATCCCACCAATATCACTGCAGGTCAGTCCTGTCTCTCCCCACAGCCTTTCTTTTTTTGCTTTTGTTTTTTGAGATTAGCCTAAAACCCATACTGGGCAGGTGCCCAATTCCTCCCCCGTTGCTCTCTGCTCCAGACATGGGGTGGTTTCAGCGCTGGCTCTGCCAGCCCTATCCATGCCCTGCTCCCGCAGGTGTGGGTCTCGGCTGCAGCCCATCAGCCCCGCTGCAAGCAGCGGGTATCTCTTGGCAGCGTCTGTTCCTGCTCCTTCCTGCACACTTTAGTTCACCCTTTAATTGGTGTTTATGTTCTGCTTTGACCCTTTTCTCTGTGATCTGCCAAATACTGTGCTTCCCCACCTTAGAACATCTCTCCTTGAACACATTTTTCCCTCTACAGCAATCTCTTCCCACTCACTCCCTTATTTTCCTGAAGATTTGTAACAAAATGGTAGAAAAACGAGGACACAGTCTTTGCCTACTGTACCACAGCACGGGCTCTGTGCCTGGCGCAGAGGTCACAGCCAAGCAGCCAGCACTCTCCGATAGACGACATTTGCCACTGCCTGAAAAACAGATTTTCTAAAAACCAGATTTTTAGAGAAGAAGGTGGTGAAAAGGCCCTGCTGCCATACCCGCGCACCTCCCAGACAGCGCACCCACGCCTCCCCGTGCCGCCGCAGCAGGGCGCAGCCGCGATTCGCTGCCCACGGAGCACAGCCAGCCCCCGGCAGCGCCAGGCACAACGCCCCAGGCACGTGCCTGGCTTCCCTCAGCACCAGGCAGCTGCGCAAGAACCACAGAGCCGCAGAATGCGTGCTTAGCTGCAGTCTTCTACTCGGGTTTACTTTTTTCGCTCGGCTGAAGCCACTGGACTATTTCTCAGCTCCTCTCTCGAGAATTTTGTACCTCTGCAAGGCTGTCCAGGCTAAGCTGTGGTCTGAGCCAAACATCTCTGCCAGTTCTTGCTGCCGCTCCTTCCTCTGCTCTTTACGTGCAATTCTTACTAAACTTAAATCGAGTTCAAGATCTTGGCCCTGATCTTGAAGGCGCTTAATGGTCTGAGCTCTGAAGACCTGTAACATTATGCAGAGCTCTGTGCGGGTGGCAGTTAACAGCTCCACTCCTCTTGCAAGGAGCATCGTGTGAGGGGTGCTCTTCCCTTGACTGTAAGGGAAAAAAATATGATTTGTCCTTGTCACTGGATATTTCCAGCTTCCAACATAGAAATAAATGCTTACTGGAAGCCAGGACCATTGCAAAGCTCACTACTTCTGCTCCACAAATACAAAAACATATAAATTTTGTCTTCAGGAAGGAAGATTTTTTTGTGTGCTATGAGCAAAATACAGCTCTGCCAGGTCTCACTGAACACACAATTCTCTCTTTAGAAGTCAGAGAAAGGTTTATCCGTATTGCAAACCAAAAGCATGGCTGTGATGTCCTGTAAAAGACACATGTTGCCACCACGGGCAGTGACAGCAAGACACGGTGGTACAGGCTGCCATACGTGTGACAGAGTGCTCTTCATCCCAGATGGAAGATGCACGGCTTAGAGTTTGGGCAGTCCAGTCGTCTGCCCTAGTCCCCTCTAGGATCGCCCTGGACAAGTGGTGGTGACAGAGGACAAACACACGGCCAGGTGCCACATCTCAGCTCAGCGTTAAGAGCTGGAGGTTGGGATCGTAAACCCTCTCTCACTCGTGCTGGTGACTGGGATCGCACTGGCACACTTGAATTTGCCAAGAATGCCCTAGAAGGTGTCAGCAGCAGGTCCTGCTCTGCTGCGCATCTCCCAGCAGAGCACCGAACATCGTGCCCAACCAGTACGTTGTCCTCCATCCCCAGGCTCCAACCACGGTGCGCTGCAGGCGCTGTACACTCGGGGTTATTTCTGGGAAGATGTGAAAGCTCACAGGCAGATGCGAGCCTTCAGCCCGGCAGGCTGCCTGCAGTTACCCACACATACCCGCCCGCCACCGGCTGCCCCGAGGCAGCCGAGGCCCCGGCTCCCCAGCCGGCTCCGTGACTTGGGCGGCTCCAGGAGCCTGTCCGGTCCCCTCCGTTTCACGACGGCTTTCTAACGCGCACGCTTCCCTTTCTGGAGCGCTTTGAGACTGCTCTGTGAAAACACCTTTATTACTGTTATTTGCTCTTAATTATGACTCTTTCTTTGATTGTTTTTCCACTGGAAATAATGACAGCTTATAGCAACTTCTAGAAAAGAGTGTGATCTCCTGAAAAACATTAAAGAAAAATCCATACTAAACTTTGTGAAATTGCCATTTTTCTTTTAAATGCAGTCAGCAGCAAATCAAAGATGACAAACGGAGGAAGATGAATGCTTTCTATTTTTAAGGGAAAGCCAGAAACAAAAACAGTGTTCATCTTATTTACGTTACTTGTATACATGTAGGAACATAATGATTGCTCTTCCAAAACAATGACCTCTCAGCAATACAGCCATTAGATTTACACAGCCTATTGACCAGATGTCGCACCGGCCTAGTCATCAGGAATCATCGAGACATCAAAGGCTTTGTACAGTTTAATCCCCACTCAGCACGATGGACAAAATCAGGAGGGTCTGTGTTCACAAGTCTGCCAATAAGATGATTATGAAATGTATTTGACATGAAATACATTGCAAACCAGGTTTTCAGTTTTCCACACGCAACGAACTGCAGACCAGCATGACTCTTGCACAGATTTTTGTCTTTGTGTCCATGCAGTCTTTAAACAGTTTTAATATTTCCTCCCTCCCTCTTGCTTCCGACAAGAAAGCAAGTCAACACCATCCTCAGTGACTTTGAGGAGGAACACACAGGTCTTTAACAGAGTAACTGCGCTGATGATAAAAGTAGGTGTTTAGCAAAAGCAAACTAAGCCAGACGAGAACTTTAAATCAAAGTAGATCAAAAGAAACGTGTATGAACTTTCTTTCAGTTTTATGTCTGTCATAAAATTTTCAGCAATTCCCAAACAGAAGTGGAATGCTCAGTAAAATAAACTCAACCAGAAAATCTAATTCAAGACGGGTGTAACAGTGGGCAGACCTGCTTCAAAGGGAGCCTACAGCTCCAGTTATGGATTTGCCCAGCACAGGTGACCACAAATTTTTTTCTTATCTTAGCTGTGGACAGCCTGTGAGCCTTATACAAGGCAAACAGCTTAGCTGGACAAGTGGTAGCTTTCATACAAAAAACCTGCACACAATTACAAGTACGGTCACTTCTACCATGCAGCTTTTCAACACCTCCACAACCATGCTCGTGTTGCCTAGGTGTGAAGGACCAGAAAAGCTACACCAGAACCGATACCTAGTAATTCTTGATGCACCCCAGCATTTGCCACGAAACGCGGCTTGCAATGCGTTCGCCACCCGAGGTAACGCCAGGCAGAGAGGGCTGGCTGCCACCTCTTCTCGATGGCTGCGGCCACCCCGTTGGGCAGAGGACACAACGGGTTATTCCAAATGTAGTATCTTCTCCACTGCCAGAGTTCCTGTCTTCACAATGACAACAGTATTGTAAGAATTTCACGTTATTAGGAAAGATGTTCCCCATTTTCTGTCAAAATCTGATCTCTTTTTGATCGTGATTTGCAAGGTGTATATGTGAATCTAAACAAAGCCACAAGACTCCTTCCAGCTCTTGGGAAAAAGCACTGCCTCCCTTTCACAACACACACACAGTCACACAACGATGAGTAAAACAGTTTTATCACAGAGTACAGCACAAAGCATCCTCTGAGACTTTAGCCAACGAGGCTTTGTGGAGCAACTATCCCAAAGATAACCACGTTATCACCGCAGTGCTTGTGAATACCACTGGCATGGGAAATGAAAAGCCCAAGGACATTTCAGAAACTTGCCTTGTGTGTCATCAAATGCAAAGCTACTGCCAGTTGCCAGACCGAGCAAACAGGATCTGAAACACTCTGAAAACACTTGTAATTAGCAAAGGAAACGCCATAAAATTTGAGCCGATTTTTTAAGGGTCCCCCATCACTGCGCAGTATGGAAAGCACGGTTTGGTTGGAAGTGCACAGATACCCAACATATGCTTCAGTAATATAATCAGTCTACAGAAATGTAAACACACCTGTTAACGCCTGATCCATCAGATTGGTTGCCATGAACGTCACAGCTGGTGCAGACACAGCAGTTACCCTGGTGACTTGCGCTGGCATCAGAGGACTCACACGAGCATCCACTCTAGAGGCAGAACCTGCATTCAAACCATAATGAAATCATTTTTTCTTTCCAGTAGACAAAAATGCCTTTAGAAAACTCACTTTTTTCAGCTGTATTTCACAGAATGCTTGTTCAGCCTCCTATGAAACACTTCTCTCTACACCCACTTGGATGGTTAAAACAACAGGGTTTGAGTTTATTCCAATTACTGGTCTTGTCTGACCATGACCTTCATTGATTTTTGGCAAGCAAGTATGGGTGGATATTTTAAATTAACAAAAATATGTTCCTCGAAGCAAGAATTTACCAGAACATGTTAGTGTGTTCAGAACAGACATACAGCAAGATCAGTTTGCTTATTTAAGACTAAATAACACACCTCCGGTTTCTACCATTACTCCCGCAAGCCATTGGTGTCCCGTTCTATTCATGGGAAATAGTTTACAACAGCAGCTTTATCCAAGCAAAGCACAGCCTGCTCACAGACAATTCACAAATCAGAAAATCACTAAATTGCCTAAATGCGTTATTCATGATAAATTAGTGATCCAGATCTGCTGCTAAAATGATGCTAATTAAACTAGGCTACTTAATCCTTGAGAATTTGTGGCTATTGCCAAATTTGAGGTCAAACCTCGAGCATTAGTTTCCCATTAACTGTGTGTTTAGACACTAAGCATTTTTTAGAAACTAAAGGACATATCACATCATCTCTCTTCAGACAGGAATTCGGGTGTCCCATTTGCAGTCTCCATAGCCCGTTTATAAGCCACCGTTTCAAGACTGAGCTGGCAGCAGGGACATTTCCCCAGTTTAAGACAGACTGAGAATAACATCTTATTTCCCAAGCATGTCTCAAGCTGCAGAATTTGCAGTGCACAACCCAGTGTCCACTATAAATGTTTTCACTGATGGCTGTTCCTCCCTTCCCAGGTGCCAGGGCAGACTATTGATATTGAGCACAGCTCTCACTGGCATGGGTGCACTGATGGCTTCCCTGAACACGGCTGAAACATTTTGGTACATTACGGTACAACAAAGGCTACTTGGATGTACTTTTTCTTTCTCAAAACTATAGCCTGGGGTATCACCTCGTCCAGTGATAATGCAAGAGGGTAATTCCTCGTTGTTTTGGGACGTAAATCAGCACAGGCAGAGTTAGCACTGACTTCTCAGCCAGGACCAGGAGTCCCCGAGTGCCTGCAGCCAAAGCTGTGAGGTGCTCCCCAGCTCCATGCACGTGACAAGGCATGACACAGCCAAAAGCGGGTTAGTTAAGTAACAATAATAACGATGCTGCTAATTATGCTAATAAAGCGTGCATTTTGCTGTTAGGAAGACATATATTCTATTGAATATAATCTGAATTACTTATTTGAGTAAAACAAAATACTCATCGTGCAATTTCTGGTGGCTTTTCCTCTTCTCTCCTCCACCTCCCCATCTCCCACCCGATAATCGGAGCCAGCAGCGGAAGCTGTGACCCCAACAAGGCAAGACAAACCCGAGTCCCTTGCAGCAGGGAAGGCTGCTCGGGTGAAGCAGCAGCAACGGGGGCTGAAGGAAGCCCCGCTGGCAGCACACTGCCCACGGTCCTGCTGCCCACAGGTCCTGCTGCCCATTCTGCCTTCGCCCAGGGTTTTCTGTAGTGTGAAGAGGTCTTTGCTGAACGCTGAGGAAGCTCCAGTAGGACTGCTTTCTTAAGGGGTTTCCAGTTGGTCCAACCATGTTACAACATCTGCTTTTTCCCAACTGCACTTCCTGCTTGCTGGAAGTAAGAAGTCCACAACTGCTTTCAAATCAGGAGGAGCCCACGACTTCTACACGGACCCGGTGGCATTCTCTGTGGAAAAACAACGCCAGCGACAGATGGGCTTCTCTCTCCTCCAGTTCGCGTGCTCTGCAAGCTGCCATGCCAATGGCGTTTCTCGTGTTATCTGTCACGTGCTGCTGAAGGTAGATCGGATTTGTGCTGTCACCAGACCAGTGGGCTTCACCTTCCTACCAGCTGAAGAACAACTTATAACACAGCACTTTTTCTTAATTCACATTTTACAGCAGCAGAAATGGGAATAAAATAATAAATCTTATAAAACTAGAAAGCCTTATTCCTATAAATGCTTAAAATGGCTACGGGAGCACCCAGGGAAAAGAAAAGCTTTGCCAAAAATCAATCTTTGGAATAAATAAGAGGTGTGTGAAGCTTTAGGAACTGGGATCAGAACTCCAAGCTCCTGACTGTTCAATAAGGCATTTTCATGATACCAACTTGCTAGTAGTCGGGGTATCTTCAAGATATTACTCGGTAAAGGATGACATATTAATTTTAAATGTAAATGAAACACCTCAGGAAAACAAGATCACAGCCTGGCATGGAAAAGCTAAGTTTCCAGATGTGCAGAATGGAGCACCCGGAATGAAGTGTTAAAAGTCCTGGAGACAACAAGTACGCGGGCTGGAGAGCAGATGACTTTGTCTTTGACCTAACTCACAAAGCCACCTGAGTCTTCCGGAACAGGCTTGGAAATACATCCCCGAGTTATTCTAACGTGAGGTTCTCATCTTGCTCGGCAGAGCCAGCGCGGCCGCACGCCCCACGCGGTGTCCCCACGTGGTGTCCCCATGCGGTGTCCCCAGCAGCGCTGCCGGGGCTCCCTCTCAGCTGTTTTTTTCAGAACCCTCTGCAATTTTTCCATATGAAAAAGTGGAAAAGGATCATTGCACCCAAGCAGCCGGGGGGACCTGTTCAAGCTCCTATTCACTCTCTCCTAGGAGGATCTCACAAACCCCCACCATGCAGAACAATGCATAAATACAGTGCTGTTCAGCGTTATTCAGAACAACCCTTGAACTTCGGGCTTCAAGGACACAGGATCAGGCCTCAGGAGACGTGAAATGTCACCTTAAAATGAGCACTCTGCAAACAAACAGCCCTTGTGCTACACACAGGCACGTTTTCCTGTGTATGCCCAGAGAAGACGTGCGCACACTGCCAGAACCAACAAGCCCCGCAGCTGTAGCACCACAATACATCAATCTTGAGATCTTTATTTTGTAGCCCTCCTCCTAAGAGGCTTGAAAATCGTAAGAATGTAAGAAGAAGATATTTAATATTTTTATGGGCTTCTTCCCACACTTCAGCCTTCCCAGACATCCAGAACAGAGCCCTCCTAGACCAACAATTAATTAGAAACACGGCGCTGTGCCAGCCCAGCTACCATAAGAGGCAGAAAGCGCGGAACGAGAAGAGGGTGCCAAAACTATTTTAAACTTGTGGGCGCAGCAGAGGTTTGTCCAGGACAGACAAGTAAGGAGCCTGTAAGCCTCAAGACACGTAGAAACGTATACGTGATGTACAGCTCTTCTGGAGCAATAACTTAGGTGCACGTGTACGCACGGGCGCTGCTGTCCCCCTGCACGGCACGCACCCATCTGCACGGCTCCCGCTGCGCGCAGAGCGGGGCTCGCTGACGGAGAGCAGCAACCGCGAGCCGTGGCGGGACAGGCACGGTAAGGACGGGCGCACAGATGTGCCAGGGCAGGGCTCAGCGCTTCCACAGCAGCAGGCGGTATTTCGGACACCGAGCAAACAACTGGACGCTCCCGTTACGAGCTGCACCAGCCACAAGCAGCAGGGGCGCGCTGCTGGTGGAACGGGGAGAGCAGCCCGGCCTCCGGCACGCCAGGGCCTCCACCTACACGCGGTGGCTGCGGCAAGGCCCAACGGGCAACAGGAGGTGACCCGAGATCAGCAACTTCATCAGGGCGAGGGGAGAACAGCGACGAGGCCCCCGTGACCACGAGCCACGCTGGCAAAGCAGCTCCGCGCTTTTCCTTGGCGGTCTCCTCCCCGGGGCTGCAGGAGGTCATCCGCGCTCGGGCAACCCGGCTGCCTGGGAGGTGCTGGCGAGATTAACTGCAAGCAGCTGGAGGAAAAGCTCCGGAGAAGGAAACGTTTTAGCATTTCTCTTTATTCTTAGCCATTAAACCAGTATAAGAGAAATTCCTGCAAGACACAATCACCAGCATGAGTTACCCTGTACTATAATAAATTTAATCCACTTTTACTTTGAGGAAAGAACAACAAATAAAGCATTTCCAGGAGAGGAACAGGACAGCGTGATGTTCGGTGTGCTATCTACAGTACTTTAACTCGGCCATCTCTAAGGAGACAGCGAACCATTTTCCACCTGGAGCTGATGCTCGGACCTCAGGCAGCGGTGGTTTCTTTCTTCTTGCGCTTCTGTCAAAGCCCCTGGCAAACCTACTGAGCTCTCTGGAAACGCTGCGAACCCGCCCATTCTCATGCAGCTTCCCACACTGAGCGCGAAGGTGCCTCCAGTTATATGGGCAAGCCATGCAACGGGACCCCTCCTGCTTTGTGAAGATGCCCAACGGGACATACACAGGGCTAGACTGAAATTCTGGCTTCCACGTACTTGGAGATCGTCTCTTAAGCTAGGAATTCCAAGTGTAGCTTAGAGGTACATTACCACACCATCGATTCTATTAATAATAATTTATAGAGCAAGGGTTGTTTGGTTTTCTTTCACTTTTCAAATTAAGGACCACAAAAAGGACACTTTCACCCTTTTACTTTCAGAGTCATTGCAGACAGATTAAAATGGTATTTCATGGTCCAGCCTCTTGTGATTTTGGTGAGGTATGTGCACAGGAACATCTTGCTATTTATAACTTGCTATTTATAGCACTGATGTATATATTTTGGTTAGCCCTGAGGCGGTCAGGCAGTTGGACTTGATGTTCTTGCAGGTCCCTTCCAGCTGAACTATTCCATTCTGTAACAACGCACTTGGAAAGGGCTAAGCAGCTATTCTGAATGCATCCACCACGGCCACCTTTAAAGACAACAAATCCCAAAATACTGGAGGTGAGCACTACCAGGAGCCTGCAGCTTGTCCTTGTCCACCTCTAACTTCCCAGGGGCAGGGTTCACACGTACAGGCGCGAACTCGTCCCTGTGAGCGCTTTCACACGCAGAAACCTGGCCCCAGCGCCGGTCCCTGAGCACGGCTTCCCGCGAGCCCCGAGCAGAAAGCCCCAGCTCGCTGCGGGCTGCTCCCGAAGGCCGGTGGGAACGTCGCACACCGCGCCGAAGTGCCGCCGCGCTGCAGGGCGCGACGACGGGAGCCTGGCACGGGGCGCGGAGGGACCGCGTTCAGACCCAGGAAGGCTCTCGGGAACTCTGAGGTTTACAGGGATGCCAGGCAGGGATAAGCATACCTTGAGGCATGTAAATGAATGTCAGTCCACAAACGCAATTCCGTACACATAAAATTGGAATAACTTCATAACGTGCTTAATTATTTCCCTAGAGTTAGGCATATACCACTGTAGATTAGCTCTATTTTTCCCCATTAAAACATATGTTGCATGTTGAAACATGATTTTGCTTTACACAATTTTAACTGCCTCTTTACGGTGATTTATTATCACATCGAGCAAAAATAAAACTATCAGTGCATCTTTCAACACGATGGAAGCAATTAGCTCAAAGCTTCCATCCATATTTGACTCAAGCATATATATATCTGTATATATATGTGTGTGTATTTTTTTTTGTACATGCAGATCAAGTTCAATGGCTTAGTTTAATTTTATCTTACGCTCACCAAATAAGCTTGAATGATTTAAGGCAATCATAACGTTTAAGGAATAAATATTTATGCTTTCCAGTTCTTTGTGCTCATAAAAAAAAGCAGTCTTTGCAATAGATGGACTTGGAATACAAATAAGCTCTGAGGATTTAGTTGAATGTCATAATGCAATATAAGCTCCCAGGATGAACTCAATATAACCTGGGCCGGGATAACACCAAAACATGAACCACAACGAAGCTAACGCCCACCCACACGTACCCCCTGCGCTCTGTGATCACTGTAAGCAAATTTTACTACAAAACAATACTGAGAGGGAGCAGTAGAGAAGCGATCTTTTCTATCAGGTTTCTGAACACTGTTACAGCCAAGGAGCACTGACTGGTAGCTCCTAGTGACTCGGGCGTTTCAGGAGCTTCTGCCCACTGGTAGGACTATTTCAGTGAGGATGCATTTTAGTGTCAATTAAAACTTCAAAAAACAAGCTCGAGCCCCGGGGAGCTGCTCAGCACGGCGAGGCGGGGGGAGCTCCAGCTCCACGCGCAGGAGGAAGGGAACAGGTGGTGAAAGAGGGAGGGAAGGGCCCGAGGAAAAGATCACCTGCAGCTTCAAAACACTGCACCAGGGACTGAGCCAGCAGAATAAAGCATTACCCCCGAGGAATTAACGAGGAAAAGCGGCTCATCCCTAAATCAAAAGCTGCTTTCATCCCCCAGTTTCCACGTACCGCTGGCAGCGATGCTGATGGGATCCCTGGTGTGGACAGAGGTGGTCGGTGCCCCCAGCTCTGCCCCGTGGCACGCAGGAGGCCCGGCCCTGCCGCCCCTCGCAGGCACAGCGCCCTCGTGTCGGCCGCGGCTGCTTCGCCAGGAGGGCGAAGACCCACACTGCACTGGCCAGACTGGGAACGGTTGTAATGGGCAACCCAGGCACCTGGCACGCCTGAGCTGTCCTTCTCACGTCATTGCTGGCACACCCGAAGAACCGGACGGGAGATTCCTCACCACGTAACTGACCGGCTGTACCTGGCCGCCAGCCGCAACCTGTCCCCAGACGTGCACCAGGAGGCAAATTACGTGTGACGGTACCAGGCAAACAGCAAAAGCAACCTCCAGCCAAACAAATGCCATTCTGCTAGCTTCACAGGTTTCTCTTCTTCAAACTTTCTAAATCCAATCATACTTTACAAACCCCACGTTCCCTGCAGCACGCGTAGGAACGGTGTTACCAGAACTCAGGTTTTTAGTTCCTGCTCAAAAACTTTTGCTCCACGGGTTAGTGAAAGGTTAGAGATACAAAAAACAAAACAAAACAGGAGGCTGGACTATTCAGGACCACCACACCGCCACCACACCATTTCTTTCCCAGGGATTTTGCCCCAAGAGACAACTAGCTTCTCCACCTTTGCTGCTGCTGCCGGGCAGCGCTGCTGCTTGCAGCCTGGAGCACAGACAGATCGCTGCCCTGGAGCACAGACAGATCGCTGCCCTGGAGCACAGACAGATCGCTGCCCTGGAGCACAGACAGATCGCTGCTGCTCGCTCCTCCCCTCCTCGCCCGTGGCCAGAACAGACCTCAGGGGAGGGAGCAGCCAAACTAGTGAAGTTCGGGGCCTGGTTTAAAGAGCTAGGGCAGACTTCGGGGCGAGATGACCCTTTCTAAACGCTCACCCCTTGCCCCAGCAGACCTTCCGCCTGCCCTTGCACTGCACGTGGGCACCACGAGCCCGCACTAGCGGGGCCGGCGCTGCCGTTGCTCTCCAATCCATGCTCTTCCAGCACATTGTGGCACTTCGGTATTACCTTAAAGCTGCCCATGTTCAGGGTAGCGGTTTGGCAAGGGTTTAAGCCTCATTTTCCTCAATGCGATTCAAGGAGCCTGGCAAACAGCACCGCCCCCAGAGGAACAGGGGGCACACGATTTATTTTCACGTGTTCGTACTGGAAACACACACAGCACGGGCCTAATCTGTTGGGGGAAGGCAGCACAAGTCTCTGTTGGGCTTTATGGAAACAATCATGCTCCTAAAACCACAGCTTTCCTTCCTGCACCTCATTTCGCCTCTTGCAAAGCTTCTATTTATTCCATGGGACAAAAGATCTCAACGCATTATTGAACAGCATAGTTTGTCACTTACATGTATTTTAGCTAAACAGACGCCAGAACGTGTTGTTAGCACCTTGTAGATCTGCCTCCCGACTGGAGTCGGCTCTAAGAGCACGACCGCTCCGGCGGCGGCACAGGCACACGGCCCCCCTGCATCCCGCAGCACGCGCAAACAGCGCGGCGCCCGGCCCTCCCCACAGCAAACCGGGCAACGTCTGCGGGAGCTTCTAAAATTCAGCCCCATCACCGGGACGCTTGTTTGCGAGAATCCACAAGGAAACAGGGGCTTGCCTTCAGGAGCCGCCTGGGTTCTGCCGAGGAGCCAGCGTGGGGCAGCAGCGGGA
>VXAA01002479.1:466150-479709 GCA_013399115.1 Anseranas semipalmata
GGGGGGCAGCATGGGGATGGGGCTGGGGGGCAGCATGGGGATGGGGCTGGGGGGCGGCATGGGGCCGGGGCAGATGCCGCCAGCGCCGGTCGGAAGCCGAGTTCCCAGCCAGCGAACGAAGCCGCCCCATCATGGGCAGGGCCACGCGTGCTACACGCAGCCCCAGCTGCCGACCAGGGCGCAGAACAGGATGCTTCAGCCTGCAGCCACAGCTGAGCCCAGGCTTTCATCCCACTTAGAGGTTAAAAAAAGCAGCTGGGGTTCTCACATCAACAACTGGAAGTTTTTCATATCCCTAACGATGCCCCTATGCCATTTGTTTTCATGTTCTCCTGCTCCTTCTGAAGTATTTCACATTTGCTTGTAGTTACATATTTGATTGAAAAATCTGAAAACGCATTTACCTGAAGCACTCTTTCTGTACTATCGGGATTAGATCAATAAGAGAAATACAAACTGAGACACTTTTGAGAGTATGAATCCTGTTTTGACTGAAATAATCTGGCCAGGAATATATATATATTTTTTTAAATCATGAACCCAAACTTTACCTGTGCACCTACGGCTGCGCACACTATCAGTTACAAGAAATGCTTGGACTTGATGATCTCAGAGGTCTTTTCCAACCTAAACGAATCCATGATTCTATGAAATAACACACCAAAGGGAAGCATCACCCTCCCCATTATAAGCACAAACACCTCCCGAGCCCTCGGTCGGAACTCCACCCGCAGCGCGAGGGGCTGAAGGACCAAGCCAAGGCCGCCGCCACCGCGCTCTTCACATGTGCGAAACCACGAGGGGGATACCTTCATTAAAACCACAGCTAAAGAGATGCTGGGGTCACGGCCCAGCACGACACACACCGAGCTCCAGCAACCACGAGCCATGCGGTTGGTTTCAGGGCAATAAGGTGTACTTATTTTGGCTAGGATGAAACGCCAGCCAGCGTGTCCTCAGCAGACGACACCACCAAGAGAAAGGCACAGCAACGACTCGGAGCAGGCAGGAGCGGCCTGGGAAGGGGCGAGCGCTCGGCCGTCATCAGGCAAAGTCACACACCTACAAGGAGCGGAAGAAGAACTTCCCAGATGGTAAATTTGAAGAGCAAAGGCAGCTGACGTGCAGGGAAGGGAACTCGCTTGCTCCTTGCCTGCCAGAGAACAGGGCCGGGCTGACAGGCACAAAAGCACTTCATCAGCCTTAAATCAGGCGAGTTGTCCTTCCACTGGAGGCTACTGCCCAAATGGCACCCGTCATAAAGCTCACTGACCTAAAGATAAAACAAGAATATCCACGTAAAAATTGCCGTGCCCTCGCTGCTGAGACACGGGGACGAAAAGGTAGGAGTCACTTGTTAGGGAACAGCTCTCACCCAGAGCTCACTGAAGCCAACGGAAGGACACAGCGGCCTTGGAAAGAGACAGAAGTCCTGCATGCTTTCACGCGACTTCATTCAAGCTTCCAACAGCCCAGAAGCAGAGGACAACAACTGGAAAACACACGGCCATACCCGTGCACAGCCCCACCAGCACGCAGGCCGTACAGCACGGCAGCGTCCCTCGCGGCACTGCCCGCGCTCGCGGCCGAAACGTCCGGAGGAGCGCCGGGGAACCCCGCGCAGCTTAGGGACAGCCCTGATGCCCGGCCCGTGCCGCTGGGAAGTCGCGGCTTTCCGCTGACGGACACCGGGGCCGCCGCTCCCGCTGCTGCCCAGCTCCGTCTGCTGTCAAAACTGTTTCCTGCCCGTGTAACTGCTCTCAGGCACGGGAAGACCGGAATTTTGCTTCCTTCCCTATAATATTCCCATTTATTCTAGCACCTTGTTTTGCTTTTGGAACATGGGTGTTTCGATTCCCCTGCGTTGTCAGCAGCGTATTCTTGCTGTCTGCATGCATATTCATTATATTCTGCTGTGTACAGATAGGACCACATTGTTTGGTTGGTTTTTAAGATGGCAAAATATTTCAGTGGTGTAAAGCCCAAGAATGTGATTTTCAAAACTGTACCCATGACTGAAGAGCAGAAAGCCCATTAACAGTATAATTTTGTTGACTTTCAAGTCACTGATGCAACGCTGAAAATCCCACAGTCAATAATAAGCCCAGCAGGTACTCCAAGATATGCTTATTTCTAAGTCAAATATGAGCTGCAATGGTTCTTTTTTACATCCAAATTGAAATGTAATGAGAGAATCTATTAACAAAGAGTATTAAATATTCAGCAGTCTGGCTCTGCTCAGAAAGGCTTTACCTTAAAACTTCCGGAGGGACCCGCAGAGCAGCGCTGATGTCGCACAGGCTTTGCCCTTTTGATTCCATTTAGAAAAATTCCTCTTTTGCATGGAAACGAACAAACAAACCCAACCAACCAAAACAAGAGCAGCCCAAACCAGGACACAACCTGTAAATACAAAATAAAACACTAACATCGAAGCTAAAAACGCTCAAAAGAGCTTTCCTCACAGCGGCAGACTGGGCTGCTGTTTCTCTTTGCAGCATGCACGAACAGAAAGCAACTCTTCTGGGAGCAGAGAGCACTGCTCTTAAACTTGCCATCAATTCCTCGTTATTGATGATAAGCCCGAACATGCATAACCTCACGGAGCAGATGAGCACAGTGGTGTAAAATCCAGAAAGACGCAGGAGGAGAAATTCTGGCCCTGAGCAAATCAAACCTGCCCTCGTTTAGCACACATCAGAATGTTACTCCAGATTTTCCTGGGTTCTGTGGATTTTTCAAACTAGAATCTGTGCACAGCAAGCAGTGAAGCACCTATCAATCACCTAACGGGATACAACACCAAATTAGGAGAAAAACATAACAAACAAGGGACTCTTGCACATACCAAAAAAATAACAAGTGCTGCAAACTGATAGCTCCCATTGAGTGCACGAAGATCCCGAGTTTGAAGTGTGGTTTTAATTCGCAAATATGAAAGATGTGTGTTGCAGTACTGGCTCCACATGAACATTAAGCGTAACATGGACACACTGCATCCAAGCTAATGTTCTTCTGGGCCAGCACCTGCTCCCAGCCACAGCTAATTGCAAATATCGAGGGCAGAGTATAACGGCAGTGCTAGGATGTAATAATACACAGGGAAGAAGCTTAAGGAAAAAGCAGGGAAATAGCATATGGGACACTCTTCCAAACCTTCAGATAACTACGGCTGAAAGAGCTGAATAATCCTTAACGGGCTCTTTTTGTCTATGAACGTGCACCCATTAAAATAAAAGAAAAACCAGAGCCACACAGAGGTCCTGCGCTCACAGATCTCCGCGGGAAGCAGTTACAAACCCCATGCGTCCCGCTCCACGCGCCAAGCAGCGCTGTGTCTCGGAGAGAGGCTGCCGCCCCCGGCCCCCGGCCCCCTCCCAGCCAGGGGCACGGGGCTGCTGGCCTCGGGCAGCAGGAGGGCACTCAACGTCCAGGAGCCACGGCCTGGGGCGTTTTTTGGTGGTTTGTTTTAGTATGTACATGCATGCATATATGTGTCTCATTCACATACATATATATATATATATTCAAAAAATATATATTCAAAAATTGATGGTACTGAGTCGGAGAGGCGTTTGATACGGGCACCATCCGCAGCCCTGTCTGATTTGAGCAATGTCCGCAATACCCCGCTCCCGCCGCGGGTGGCTCGGCGGCGTGAAGCTAACTAGCGGGAATGAAAATCCAATGCACGATGCTGCAGGGAAACCACAGTCTGCTTATAAAAATCATCGACAACGTTTCAGGCTTAAGTCGTTTCTGTTGTCTCTCTAATGTCTCCTGTGGGATCGCTACTGCAATTTAGAAAGCAAAACAGGGGTAAGGTTCAAAAATCTTGAAAAAGAATATAACCCAAAGAGCTTGATACCTCGGCGTAGGCAGGTCAGGCAGGAAGCGCCAGAAGGGCCCCGCTACCCAGCACCGCACCGGCAAACGCGGTGTTGCTGCTGGCGAGGAAGGGCGCGGGCAGAAGAGACGACGGCGGGGCGGCCGTCAGCAAGGAAACGGAGCAGCCCCGGCGCGGTCACAGCCCCTCGCCGCTGAGCTGCCTCCCAGGGGCAGGGCCCGCGGAGCAGCGCGGGGAGCCCTGCGAGGGGCACGGCGAGCGCAGGCACAGCCCGCGGGGCTCCGCCGCCGCACCGCGCCCTCGGGAGCGCCGAAACGCTGGCGGTGAGAGAGGGATGACTTTGTTAACGTCCCCGACACACAAACACGTGGATTGATATTGGAAAGAGGAGAACAATGAAATGGATAATTTCCATCGCTATATCTAATAGCCAGTAACACTGTTAGACTAAGAAACACCGATTTATTTTTATTATTGCTTTTATCTTGTTACGACCCCAGAAGTTAGCGAAGATCAGGGCCCAGGGACTTGCTTCCTCTAGAACCAACATCCATCATGACTCCGGTAATTTGGGGTAATACTGCTTATTTGCAAAGGACGGAAGAAGCCTGTTTTCTTGAACAAAGGAGGAATTGAACTATAACAAAATCAATCCGTTTTTACGAACCATTCAGACTGCTTCGGCTACGCTCAGCCCTGAAGCTCTGCTTCCCTGCCTTTCTCCTCAAGGTCACGCCACGTTTTCCTCAAGGCCGTTTTCTGCTAGCTAAACCTGGGGCTGCCTCAAAGCCACCTTCGCTGAATTCTCTTTTCTTACTCCCTGCTTAAAAGGCACAGAAACGTTCATTAAAAGCATTCGGCGCTTTATGAATTCGAGCACCTTTCCCCCTCTGCTTCAGCCTGCAAGACGTGCTCGCTGAGCAGAGGCCACCCGGCAGCGCACGAAGGACCCGCTGGGCGATGGCGGGGCTCCTCCAGCTCCCCGGCGCGGGTGCTGCCCAGCTGCAGCAGGGCTCAGCCAGGCCCATCACGGCGCTCAGCGCCCGGCCCCTCCGCGTCCTCGCTGCCGGCAAACCGCCACGACGGGGCTGTGACAGCAAACTGAAAAAAGCACCAGGTGCCTCAGGAATCCTGCCAAAGAGTGGTTCGACTTCTTCAGCTAATAACTGTTAGTGTACAAGCTTGGTCACCTCATAGCCACGCCATCAGATTAATAAATTGCCCTACAAGGAGGTCAGGCACTTAGAGCAGGATTTTAACTCTGGTTAAATGCAAAATGGCAGAACGACACACACGTGTACGCGCACACACACACGTATATATGCACACGCACATACCCCTCCACAGGGGCAAGACAATATGGAAAACCATCACCAGCCAGTTCTAAACGACACACACATTTTTCCGCTGGAATTCAGGTAACACGGCATCAAGAAGCGTCATTTAATTCACAGGACAGAGACTCCAGCCCTGCTGGAGCCCGGCCGGCACACACCATACGTTCCGCACACGAGCGTGCACAGCTACGAGCAGAAAGGCAGGCTGACGGTGCCTTCCAAAGAGCGTGTGCAGAAACCTTAACATCCGTGCTGAGGATCCAGCTGCCAAGCAGCACCAGCCAAAGCCCGGCAGCCCTCGCTAAACCTCCAGAAAGTTTAGTAACAAGCCGTTTAGTAAGGAGCTTCTCCTCCCTGGGGCTGTCGCAGCTCCCGCAGGGCTGGCTGCAGGGCGGTACTTCTTAGCCTGGCTCCTTTCCTCATACCTTCTTTTGGGGGGATATTTGACCAAACAGACTTGTGTTCCTCCCCAGACACATTTGAAACTGCTAGCAGATTTTGTACAGTTCTGAAAGGGAGGGCCGCTATTCCAAAGAGTGAATTAATACCTTTTTATTCAGGAAAAGCAGGCCAGGGAGGACGCAAGAGATGCTTTAAGCGCTTGGACTGACAGAAGGCAACGGCAGAAGCGCATCTCTTCTTAAGTGCCAGAGCATCCACAAGAAAGGGAAGTGCTCTGAATGTCAAAAAGCTTAGGTTGAAGCTTGCACTTATTTAAATACCAGGAGGCAGAAATCTGTAGGAAACTAGCCCTCATTAGGTCAGAGAATTACTTAACGAGGTAATTGTCAATCTCCTTGCACGCTGGCCAGCAGAGCCAGCTGTCTCGGCAATCAATCGCAAGTGATCTCCTCCGGCTGTCGCTGGATTATCCCGCTTCGGAAAGCCTTGCTTCAACACCCCTCGCCACGAGCACTCACGCTGCCCGGCCCCGCAGGAGCGGCTCGCCCGTGGCCAGGCGTGCGGCACGCCGGGTGCTCCGCGCGGCGGCGGCTGGCTCCCGGCAGCAAGGCCCCGTGTGTGGGACGTGTCTGCACGCCAGCACAACCCTCCTCACGTTCCAACACGGAACGACTCTGCTCGATGCTGACATGGGCCATTTAACAATAACCGGTGTAGGAAATGGCTACACTGACCCCAAAAAGTGCTTGGAAAAGATATTCAGCTCTCAAAATACTGTTGAAGTAGAGAAAAGAATTATCTATTTGCTTTGAACGAAAACATCGCTACCGAGGATGAGCACGAACGTGCGTGCTCACTGTGGTGGCTCAGCAAAGCCAACAGTGCGGCTCAGTTTAGTCCTCACAGTCCTGCCCCCCGACTGCGGCAGCAGTTCAACCCCAGAACTGCTTTCAGGTGAGCAAACACACTGCGATCCCTGGCTGCATCCCACCGGGAAGTTCCATCCTCCCCCTTGGATTGGGGTTTTCAAGGAAGTGGTCTGGGGGCTCTTCCACTGGCGGGCCCCCAAAGCCACCGACAGAGACCTGGACATCGATAGAGGAAATTTAGATCCGCTGAGCACGACTGCCTTTTGGGATCTCTGAGTGAGTCTTTGTGCTTCCTCAGACCGGAAAATAATCTCCTGGCTGTTACCCTGCCGGTACTTCTGGAGAGAGGAACCACTCCAGCACGGCAGCCGAGCAGCCCTGCCCGGTGTTAACCCGCGGCTCCACCGCAGTCACAGCCAACACGGACTCCGCAACTCTGACATCCTCCTGCACACCAACTCAGATCTCCTTAAAACCCTTCATTCCTCACAGGATTCGGAGATGGGGCTGTTGCTCCCACGCCAACCCCCCGAGAAGCCCCTCACGTACCATCTGCCCAGGCAGAGAAGCTGTGCTCCGAGGAGCAGGGCTACGGACGCCCCTCTCGTGTCCAAGGGATTTGCTTTCTGACCCGTTTGGGTGGCAGCCGCCGCCAGGCAGCCCTCACTGGCGTCTGGCAGGGGTCTGCCAGCAGTTGGCTTTTCCAAGCATTTTCTCCCCACTGACCAGTTCTCACGCCAGGGCCAGCTCCAAGCCATACACCCCGCTACGGGCACCTCTGGGACCGTCCCTAGGCCACGGGGCTACCATGACAGCACGCCACGTCTGCTCACAGACCTGTACCAAGGAACTTGTTTTGATCCAAAAGGCCGTTGGATTTTACAGATATTTGCTGCAGGGACCTCATGAATAATACAGGCTTGTGAATGAAGGCATTACGTAGGGGTCAGGCTGCAACACGTGCACTATTGGATTTCTGTTGGAAGAAAACAAGCAGATTAACCCATCTCAGGCAGTCTAACGAGATATCTGGAGCGGTGCTGGTGTCTGAGAACAAGGAGGTAGGGGCAAACAAAATGCATCAGTCTGATGTTTGTATTCACCCACTGCAGGCAAATAGCTTGTGCTACTTATAGAGTGACTCATATTCCGGTGGCGTTAAACAAAATAACTTTTCCTACCAGCAGCTTTAGCTTGGAACACCTCTGCTGGCTAAGCCCGGCGATGCGACGCCTCCGATACACGTAAGCGAGCAGCCACGGCAAGCCCCCAGCCACCAGACACGGGAGGCAGCAGCGTGCCGGTGGCAGCGCGTCCGTGCCGGGCTCAGCCCGCGGGCGCCTCAGCTCTGCTCCTCGGGTCCCTGCTGTGGGGCACGGCCGTGGCCACCTCCACAGCGGGAATCGTCTCCCAGGTGCTTGGACCTCCGCTTCCGCATGTTCTTGACACGTTTGTTTCCAGTACCTGGGAGTGGTTTGTTTGCCTGCAATCTCTCGATCGATTTGCAACGCCTGTGGAAGCGCGCTGGCTTCCTGGCTAACGTGCAGCAGCTGCTCCGCTCCGCCTGAAGTCATCACGTCCCAGATATTTGTTTGAGGAAACGAACCAACAAGAGAAAACAAACAAAGCGGTGGGCACCTTCCGAGGTGCCAAAAAAAAGTACACAGAAAGGATGAGAAACTGAGACCCTTCTTGACCCAAACCAATCCGTGATAATACAAGCTTCCTGGAGCGCTGTGCGTCTGACTGTGTGCCAAGCACACAAACAATAGCCGTGTGGGCGAGAAACGTTTTTTTATCATGAAATTTTAAAGGCAATTTAAAACAAATTTTAAAGGAACATTGCACCAGATCTGGATCATCTGGGAGGCATGGGCAATGGCTACAGGATTTTCTTCTTAAAAAACATACTTAAATACATTTTAAAAACATGCAAAACAGATGCTCAGAATTATGCATGATATTATAGTTCATTAAAAAGAAATCAGGGGTCCCAAGAAGACAAACCTGGCACCCTCTCTCACTGGCTTCCTTTGCTGTCAGTGATTCTTAGGTCTGGCTACCCACAGAAATCGGAACACGGGCCAGTTCCAACTGCTGAGAGGTACTAAAATGTGTTTCACCAGTCACCAAGACTGAAATAATTTGAGATCATTCTGTTGCTGATTAATGTCCTCTCCTAAAGCCAGGGAGTCTTAGAAGTGCTGGAAAACTCCCTTTCCCCTATTTAAAGGGCGCAACTGAGGGTTTTCACTCCCAGTATCTTCCCAGGTTTATCGCGTAAGGTATCCTTCATCTGGAAGCACTCTGCAGCGCGCGTTAAACGGGTCTCAGGAGCACGAAGGTTCAGCAGCCCTGATCCGGTAACAGTGCCATCACGGCACGACCCATCCGGCTCCGATCTCCAGCCAGATTTGGGAACTCGAATATTTAATTGCCATTAACCCTGTAACGGGATGTGCCTTAGCAGCCAGACGTGAAACCAGGCACCGCTTTGGGCTGCTGGCTGTCTCCAGATCCTCCCCAGGCAACCCGCAGGATGTGCCCCCAGCAGCCCCGGGAGGGGCAGCAGCAGCCCCAGCCTCACGCAGGCTGAAATGATGCCACTGCTCATCCAGCGATACGTCTCTTGGAAACTGTGAGTATTTGGTTACAGATGTGTGAGAAGGGCTTATGCTAATAATATACACATTGTGAAAAAGTGTGAATATTTTCAGAAGCTTGAAGAAGCTTCTATAAATCATGCAAATTACTGCTACCCAAAGCCAGAAGAATCTCAACCAGCTTCAATTTTTCACCTCAAACAAGCACTGGAAGTAAGGATAGATGCTTTCTGAACCCTGAATATGAAGTCCAAGTGTTAACGTTACAAAAACACCACCAGAGCAAACCATGTCCGCGGCAGCTCCACAGCCAAGCCGCGCACCAAGCCGCCTCCCAGCTGCCATCACGCCAGCCCGAGACCTCGCCCCAGCACAGAGCAAAGCCGAGTGTTTCTGAATTGCACCATCAGATGCTCTGGGCAGTGTGCTTTCAGCCCGCCTCCCCGCTCCCGCCGGCCACGGGGCCAGTCCCCATGTGCCAGGTGCTGTGCCGCAGCCGGCAGCCCCCGCAGGAGCGGTCCCGCGTCCCCCGGCCGGTGGCAGGGTGCTCTCGTGCCCGACATAAGCTCCCCACGGCCACCTGGGCTCGAAGCGAGACCGCGTGCACCTGCGGCAGCAGAACCCCCGCCTGGGGCAGCACACGGAATTCAGTGCTTGTGTTCAGTAAGCGTGGGGCAGCTTTCCTTGAAAACTGCGTTTATGCCTTTCTCACGCCTCCTGTATGATTACAGATCTCACATTGGGTCTCAAACAGACCAGCACAAACCGCAGCCCCCATCATTCCCGCACCCCCCCAGAGGCCAGGGCCCTCCCCGCTGACCACGGGCGACCCAACGATGCCGCGGTTACCTGCTCACGTCCGCGGCTTAACCCACGTCGCTGCTCTTCAAAACACGCCACCCGCATTCGTACACCAGTATATCAAATACGTACCCTGTAATATAGCACATGAACATACTAAAACAAGTAATTTTTGTAGTTCTTCACTAGTTTTAATTGCACTTGATGCTTACCCCCAAAATCACAAAGTGCTGTAACTAACAGTCACTAGGATCAGTTCAAGATGCTCTACACAAATTGCCCAGGGAGTTGTCTGAATCCTAGCCTGTTCTAGCAGCCCACTTACTTCCACGACCCCGTATTTTGGCCGACCCGGCAGACTGGTCCCCGCGCGGGGCGGCAGCGACCCGCCCTGCCCGGCCCAGGCTCTGGCCTGGCTGCTCGGTGGTGGAACCGCCAGCAGCTCTTCCCCACGCTTCTCCCGTGAGCAAAACCAGCAGCACTCTGCCCAGCCAGGGACAGAGCTGCAGCTCCAGGGTGCAGAGGTGACGCCTTAGGAACGCACCTGCTCAGCACTACAGGCAGCATCTCACTGAGCGCCGAGGTGAAGACGGGAAGAAGACTCTTGAAATGCAAGTGGTAATTAGAAACAAAAATCGAGTGCAAACAGATTGACTTCCCTTGGCCTTTCACTGAGTTTACACCGTGTTTGACTACCCAGCACACCTGCAAAGCACCTGGCAGAGCACAGACACCTTGCGGAGGCTGGCAGCTACCTTCTGTTGTTACTCCAAAGGCAATCCTGAGCAGGGGATAAGCAAAGTTTCCAGGTCCGCCACCCAAAGCACACAAATTGGAATTACAGCCATAAAAATCAGTATCGCAGCAGAAACAGATTTTCTGCTCTGCAACTGGAGCACAGAAGCACAGCTTTATTAAACAAACAACCAAAGGAAATAAGAAGTGATCAAACAGATGGTGTAAATAAGAGCAAAACATATAGTTCTGGATAGGATTTGATGCGTTCAGGGTAAAATTAGCCACTTATTAAATATGTGGACTGAAACCAATTCCACTGTGTTACTTGAAAAGAAACCTGACAGACTGGTCTCAGAACTCCCTTCCTCTGAAGGCCATTACGTCCAACAAACACCTGCTAATGAACCGTTATTTGTTTAAAAACAGAACTGTGCACATTGTTACCCCCTCTGATCGCACTGCGAAGATTCGGTGAGGATTTATGGGATTCTTGAGCTTCCCTCTTAGCTCCGCGAACCTCTCAGAACTGTTTCAAAACTGCTTAAATCCAAACGCGGCTCCCGCGCGCTCTGAGCAGAGCTGTGCTGTCCCTGTCACGGTGGATGCCAGCCCCTCGAGGACCGGCCCCTCAGCGCAGGCCGTGGTGCTGGGCCGTGCGGAAACGGCCACGGCAAACCCAGCGGGTGGGGAGAGCACGTTTCTGCGCTGGAGAAACCAAGCACAGCGAGCTGGCACGCTGCCCCTTTCGTTGGGTAACAGCCCTGCTGGTGACAACTGCACCCCGGGTTAATTCGCCACCTTGGAGAAGAACACGTGAAGTGCTTACATTTTGCCCGTCAGAGCCAACAGCTTAGGAAACACTAATGAGGGCAACTTGAAAATGTAACTGCTGCAACACACGCTGCTTCAAGTAGGTTCAGAGACAAAAACATTGGGACCCTACCGCTAAGTGAAACTGCGGAGAAAGTGCTTTTACAAATTACAAATCTGGCAAAATATTTACAGATAATTTGTTTTCTGAACCCAGATTTAAATGTAAAACAAGGTGGGAAAAGAAATTGTATGTGCCCTTGTAGGACTAAGAGAAAATATAAACGAGGGAATAATTCAAGTGGTTTGTTTCCCATTCATTAATTTTTAATGTGATCCCCTTTACACTTCACCGCGCATGCCAAAAGAGAAATACGACACAAACCTGTATTTGTTAAACACGGATCCCAGCCGTGCCTGTAGGACAGCTCCTATCCTAAAAACGCCCATTTGGGTTTCCAAAGGCCCGCGTGCCATGCCACCCGAGCGGAGGGCCCGGCACCCAGCAGCGACACCAGCCGCCGTCCTGCTGCCCTCCGGGCTGGGGAACGGAGGAAGACCAACGACCGCGGCATGGAGGAAGAGCTGAGCACAGGAGACCAGGAGCCGCCTCTGCCGCGACGGCCATCGCGCACGCTCACCCCACGCCCCGGTCTGGCTGCAGTATCCTTCATCAGCACCGGTATCGCCAAGCCCACGCCGAATCGCCGGGCAGCTGTGCCCACCCGAGAGCCGCCCCGAGCGCACGGCAGCGTGCCAAGCGCGGCATCCCGCTGGCTCGTGCGTGACGCTGCCTCTGTCGCGGCGCCCTGGCAGCCCGCCACTCACCCGTGTAACGCTGTGCACACCTTCCCCTGCCACAAAGCCACTCCTGCAGCGGAAATCCAAACGCAGCAGTGGGCAGCGTGCCACCACCTCCATTTCCCTTACAATTAACATTCTGCAACCAGCAAGGCAATAATTGCTTTTTAAAATCTTACAAGTTAAAAAAAATAAAACCACTCAAATGAGGCAACAGGCAAGCAAGTTAAAGGAGCAGTAAGCAGAGAGGAGACGGAGCTCAGACGTGCCTTGTTTCACCTTGAGGCCGGTCAATCCCCGTGGGCACGGAGGCCACGTTCTCCTGGACGCCGCACAGGTCTCTGTGCCTCCGCCTCCCCCCGTCCCGGCTGCAGGGAGCGTCGCCTCAGCGCCGCCGGCACGGCGGGTGCGCAGGGACGGGCACTGGGGACCCAGCAGCACCCCACAGCCTTAGCTTTCACTGCTTCACTTTGCCGGGAACAACTGAAGATCCGACCGCTCGACGGTAAGGCATGTCATCAGAAGAGCCATACTGGGGCTGAGAGAACACAATCTTTTTGTTTGAGAATCAGAATTATTCACAGGTGCTCTGGAAGCACTTGGGGAATCCTAAGACATGAATCACAAGTTGGGCTGCTGCTTTTTTTTTATTATTTGAGATTAAGTTGTAGCTGGGATCCAGTAAGTGATGGGCAACAGCAGATGCCTCTCACTGCCCTCTTAGTGCCGATTTTGCAGGACCTGGGCAGTGCACGTGACCCATTTTGCTAATGACCGGCTGCGACTGATGCCACAGCGAGAGCCCAGCGACGAAGCTCGGCTGCTGCAAAGCAGAAGACAAGCTGGGGTTGGGGAGCGTCGCCCCCAGGGTGCCCGGTCGTGTCACAGAAGCTCACCCCCACTGCTACTCGGCCCCCGCTTCAACAACAGAAGCCGATCACGAATTTAGGAGAGCCCCCCAGCACCTAAAGCCTACCCACGCGTGACCGTCCCCTTCAGCAGCGCTCGGAGGGTGCCACTCGGCGTGCCACCGCTCAGCCGCTGCCACCGGGCCTGGCGCTGCGGGCGCTTCGGCACAGCGTCCTCCTGCGCCCTCAGCTCCTGCACGCGAGGCGTCGGAAACGCGCGCCTGGCACCCGGTGTCCGAGCCTGGCAGCGCCGCCCCGCAGCGCGGCCACCTCGGGCAAGGCCAGCGGGGTCAGGGACCTGTGCCACCAGGCGGGGTCAGGGACCTGTGCCACCAGGCGGGGTCACGGACCTGTGCCACCAGGCGGGGTCACGGACCTGTGCCACCAGGCGGGGCAGCTCAGCTGTGGCACGCCGAGCTGTACGACCCCCTGCTAAATGCTTG
>VXAA01002480.1:10246-20649 GCA_013399115.1 Anseranas semipalmata
CCCCCCCAACTGTTGTATCCCTGGTCTCCAAGCAGGTGTATTCCCAAAGTATGTATCACAGTGAAATCTCTGCCAGAAATAACTTGCTGGTTGGAGAGCAGCAATAATTAAAGCTTCTTCTAAGTGTCCTTTGTCCTGTGTGGTCCGTAAGCACATCAGTGACTTCATGTAACAAGGGAGGCATAGCTGCCTGACCTCTAGAGCCTTCTGACTTCAAGCCTTGGGTCCTGATCCCCCGCACAGAATTATGCCAATGAACTTAATGAAGTTCTTCAGGTATGCAAGATTTGTATCTGATTCTGCACTTGAGAATGGGCCAGGAGCCCAAGACAATGTAGAGAAAATCTAACGTCAGAGATATTGCACATGATGCTCTTTTTTTGTCCCCAGGCATTTAATCTTTCAGAGTGGAATCTAGTGTAGTTTCAGAAGTAAGGTTAGCCTTAACCAGTGTGATAAATGGAGAAGTCTCCCTAACTGTGGCCTTTTTCTTAGACATCAGTTTTTGCTGTTCAGTAGAATGCAGGTGTCGTGTGGGGGGCAGCTTGGTGGTCTTCTATAGAGTCATTTATAGAATCATTTAGGTTGGAAAAGACCTCTAAGGTCATCTAGTCCAACCTTTTATGCTGCAGGCTACAAAGCGTTCAGCAGTTCTAGCCTGGGCAGCAGGAGGGTGAAAGTACTGGGGTAGCAGAAAATGTTGAAATGCTTTGTCTTAAACTAGAAAATCGGTTACGCATTTAATAGCTGGAAACAAAGTTAGAATTTATTTACCAGTCCTACTTTAACTCCTAAGTGGATGCCTGAATAAGCGATGTGCTCATTTGACTGTGGGTTAACATCAGAAACTAAGTAACTTTGGTTTGACTAAAGTGAAACTGCCGGCGGGATTGTTCAGCTGAAGAACAAGGGCTGTGTCTTGGTTTTGATTGACTCGGATTGACTTTTGCTGAGCTAGCAAAAAGTTGAATCCCCAAAGATTTGTTTTTTGAAAAAAAAAAATCTTAAATAAGTGTGTGCATGTCGGGACGGGAGGGTGGGGTGTTCTTTCCCTTCATATGCTTCCAGGGAGCAGCGTGCAACCAACAGAGCTCATGCTGTCTTCTACTTGAAAAAAAATCCTAGCAGAGTTGTAGAGGCTCATGGAATCTTTTAGTATTTTCCAAAGCACAGGGGAGAGAGATATATACGTGTAGTTCCTGAAGGAATGCTTAAAATGTTGTTCGGTTTAGAGATGGACTTTATAGCTCCACACGCTTCTGCTAGCACAACGGTTCCCCAGGGGAATAGGTGCTTCTGGTGAATTGAAGCTGTAGAAGTATCCATTTATATATTTATTTGTTTTATTTCACGATTAGATCTGAGAAGATTATGTCTATCCTCTAGTGATTCAGGAAAGTTTACACAGAGTTAAATACATTCATACAGATTTAGAAAATAGGCTTCTCTGGAATATTTAGTGACAGGTATGTCTTCTTTGCAAAGCCTGCAGTACATCTCTGGGGCTTGAACAAACCCAGAGGTATCACTGAATGTAAGATATGCACTGTTATTATCCACACCCAAAATAGCGGTGTGTGGGAAGTTCATCATTAAGAGGAGTTTTTCCCAAGTGAACCAAAAGTTCCTGGTCAGAAAGCACCTTCCAAGTGGTCTTCAGTGACAACTGTATCCTAGGATGACCTAGCACCAAAAAGGAATTAACTGTTGCGTTGTATTTAGAAGACATTTATGTCTCTGGCTTGCGGGCAGGGTGTGATATTTGGGACGTTTGTAGTGGTGCTCAACCTGTCTAAGAAGCCGTCAGCCCCAGTGCAGGGACTGCTGGTGGAACAGAAGTTGTGTCTCTGAAAACGGAATGCCTTGTATTCAGGGGAAATGGCAGGGATGTAATAACAAGCAGTTCGTATTCAATGACAGTGTCCTTCTCCTTTCACAAGTACTTGATTCTGTTGACTTAGGGTGGCATTTTCTGGTTTCCACAGGTAGTATTAGTCCTGAGACCGTTAAATCTGTCTGTGTTAGGGTAATGTACTGAGTTACCAAATGGTAAGATATCGCTGACATTAAGTGGCGTGTTCTGTCCTCTTACAGTTGCAGGCACAAGGTAATGTCCAGTTACTGAATATAACTTAAAGAAATGAGGAGCTGAGGCTTTGAAAGGCATAAAAACTTTTAGTGTTTTTTTTTTTTAAGAAAAAATAATTTGTAGATCCTGGGGAAAATGTGCTACTGAAAGCAGTAGAAAATGCTTACATGCAAAGTACAGGCTCCTGGGAAAAGAGAATGTGATTTTTATGGTGTTTTTCTCTGTGTTATGCTGCAATAATTTATCAACTGGTAAGTTAAAAGACAATTAATTGGTTGAGCTGTGCATAATCACAACTCACTAACTTTTGTCCTTAAGCATATTACTTGAGAGAAAAGGCACAGAGGTAAGTGGAGGTTATTTATTACTCATTAAAAGTTGTAACATCTGATCCAGATCAACCTCTTTCCAGCAGCTAGATTTCTGCTGGATTTTTGTTTGTTTTTGAGGGGGGAAAAGGGCATACAAGTGTGCCTACATTCACTTTCTGTACTTTTAATGCACCCTAAGTATCATATTTTTTAATTCTTCCCTCTTAGTTCATCCCTATTCTTTATAGATGCAGTTGTATTGTGTGGTGTGAAAAGAAGGTTAGGATTGCAAACTTGAACATTTCAAGTTGAGATGTGACAGAAAAGAGGTTTCTGATCTGGACAGCCTCCGTTTGCTTGTGATAATTGTTTTAATTGCTCCTATTTTTTCCTTCTGTTCTTGTATTCTTAGTTTGTTCATGTATATACATGCTTAAGTTACAAAGGCAACTTTAAAAAAATAATAAAATAAAATTGTGGCATGTGTAAATGCGTATCTCATGAATCTGAACAGACCTTTTCTTTGTATCAAACTGGCTCATTGACTAGCCTGAAATACTCCCAAATCTGCTGCCTTTACTAGTTATTTGCAGGCTATGAGAACTGCTTGTTGGCAATGTAATGCTCTTTGCATATAAGCTTTGGGCAGTGGGATTTGTTGCTGGTGTTTGACATGTGATGCACAAACACAGTATCAGAATATTTTCATCTTACAGCCATCTCCATAAACGTTGCAGTCAAGTGGTTTGAAATTGTGCACCTACTTGATACCGCTGCTGGGACCAATGATCTCCACGCTCTGTACGTAGCTGTTGCCCAGTCCATATACTATGATGATTAACTGAAAAGCTTTGACCCTTGTGACCTCAGCCAGACTGGGAAAAAAGAAGTAAACTTGCAGAGTAGTTCAGCTCGTCGCAGTGTTAGAGCTAGAGCTTCCCCTGTTTCCTTTGCGACTGAAGGAGATGTCAGACCCTTCAACTAAAACAGATATAACTTGCATACCTTTTTCGACCGGTGTTACTGTTATTTCAGAGACATGTTGTATTTGGTCGATCAATCTTTACAGATGTTCTTTATTTTAACCAAAATTGATAGGTAGCTGTCTGGATCCTTGTAGGCTTCTTAACAGAAGTCTCTTCAAATATTGTCATTACACAGTAAGTTCCTTCTCTGAATATAATCGGAGGATAGTAGGCCAAGCTCTTCTTGCCTGTTTCTCCACTTTTCTTTGAAAAGAAACATCTTGCTTTATCTAGATCATCTCTGAGTTACCCAAAATTAGAGACATTCGCATGTTTTCTTGCCAGAAAGATGCAAACAAATATTTAAAACATCTGTTTTTCCTTCCCGAGTGGAAGGGTCAGTGGGAGATTCCAGGAGGATATGGGCAGCTGTTCCCAGACAGCCCTCTGCATAGAGCCCTTGCCTCTTCTTTGTAAAACGGCGTAGTGTGCCGTCTCACGCTGGGGTGGTTGTTACAGTAATGGAATTAAGTACCGGGAGGTGAGACACCTGAATAAAAGGGAGAACCAGGGACTGTAGTGTATGTACGAGGAGAACACATTTTCTTCTTCTTAATTCCCTGGTAACTGACCGTCAGTTCTGTACTGAAGTACTCTCTTCCTTTAACTAAACCTCCTACTTGGCACTGACAGGCTTCTGCCTCCATCCTTGAAAAACAGCTCACTAAGGTGAGGAAGGTTAATAAGGTTCTCAGAAAGAGTGGCAGGAAATAATGTGCAAGCTGCAGATAGGCAGCAGAGAAACTCAGCAGATGGAGAGGATGTAGAGGCAGGCTGAAGCCTTCCTTCTCTGTGGATGGATGGGGGAAACCTTCTAGTTATTTGCTATGAAAAAGTAGCTCCTGATGCCCCCCAAGAATCAATCCTAGCTATATGTCCTTACAAAGATCCATTCCTGTGGGCACTTCAGTGGTTTAGCCCTCTGGGAAGCTTGCCGTAGAAGAAAATCTAAATTTGAGAGCACTGGGGGAAATACTGGCAGACAAAATGCTGCAGTTAGATACCTTGGTAAAATGATGTAGTCTTTTCCTGGGAGAGCAAGCTGCATTGAGCTGCATTGCATCCTTTTTCTTCCTTAAAGGGTGATTTTAACTCCTTTTGAAAGGTAACCTTGCAAACTGTTAATGTGTGCCCCATCAGACCATCTAGTGGCTGTCTACCTTCAGCTTCCCTCCCCTAGGTTGTGCGGTTTTTTGTTTGCTTTCATTTGGTTTTCCTTCTAGTTTAGGCTATTTACTAAAGATAGACCACCTACAATCTTGATGGTAGTTTTGTAATTACCATTTATGTTATACTAGTTCAAGAAGAGCCATTTAGGTTTGTTCAGCCTTTTTCTGGACAAGAAGGAATGTTATAGTACAAAAGTGCAATGTATAATGAAATTATACGTACGTCCATTTGATTCTGGAAAATTTTAGATTCCATGTAAATTTGCTGTGGCCAGCATAGCAGAGACTGGGTATTGCTGGAGGACAGCACGTGGGCAGTGGAAATGATCCACAAAATGGATTTACAAAGCATTCAGACTCAGCGTCCTGTGACGCAGAAAATAGAAAGGCAGGCTGGCCTCCCAGGGCTCTGGTCACCACGTGTTACGTCTGATTCTAATAAAAATATCTTTTTCCAAGACTATGGAAAAAATAATGGTTCTTTATATGCAGTGTCACAGTGAAAGGCACAGTTGTGATTAATGCTAGTTAGACTATTGTTGGGGCTAGTATTTCCTACTGTGAAATAATAACTTCTGTATTACGTATATTTATGTTCTTTTGGTCTTTTCCATGAACACATAGGCAGGTCTGTAAAATAAATAAAAGTTAAAAAAACAAACAGAAAAAACCATAGATTGTAGAGATAATTATGGGAAACTCATCATTGCAAGACCTTTGGTGAGCAGGGAGCCTCCAGCAGTTATTTCACTTCAATCAGCTTCCATCCTTGATGGAAGGTATGATGAAACAAGGTAGATGGACACAATTAGATAATCATTTTCATCTCAATTAGGCATTGTGCCTTGTTGTGTATTATCCTTGTTGGGAATCGTACAGAAACAAAAGCTGTAGGTGGGCATCCATTGAAATAACTTTTTTACATTTTCTGTGCTCAAATAGTGTTGCCTTTTACACAGAGAAATCTCATTAATGATTGTGGATTATCTGTTGTCAATGCCAGATATCAAAGAAACTGCTACATGATCAAACTGAGTCATACTTCTCTTTGTGAGTATCCTGACTGAAGAATAAAAATGATTTTTTTTCACCATACATTGACTCAAACAGTTTGTATGCAGCATATTGAGTCAATATTTCTAAAAGTGCCATGAAACAGAAGGTTCTGATCAAGTGATTCCTGGCAGCCTTAGTTTATGACTTTATTTCTTTCCCTGCCACTTAAGAAAAACAAAAGTGTCTGTACAATTGCTCCCAAACCTCTCCTATGATCGCTAACTGTTCTGCTTTCTTAATAGCAGTTGCTATAATTGCTGGTGTCTGCTGCCTTTTTGTTTGTTTGTTTGTTTTAAATCCTAATGCAGTCTGATATAACTACTTAATTTTTTTCAAAGACACAGGTAATGCTGGCAGCCAAATCTTTCCTCATGTGGAGGTATGTTGCTCTGGCATTATTCCTCCAAAAAAGAGATGTAGCTTCAGGTAGTGAGGCCAAACCTTTGTGCTTATGCTCTGGTGATCATTTGTGCTTATGATGCTCTGGCCTCTCTTGTAAAGATGCTTGTGTTGTTCCAGGGAGAGATCTGTATCATTTTTGCCTGAGTCACATAGCAGATCTAATTGATGGATCCCTCTGAGGTCATACTGAATGTGTGGATTGTGTACAGTTGCAGTATTTATTTTAATTTAATTTGATATAGAACAGTTGGTAGCCCAGACATGTAAGTGCCTTTGTCCTCTTTGCTGCACCCTGCACAAATCATAGACCAAGAATTCTTCTTTCTCATCCCTTTTTCCTGTCACCTCTGGCAGCTAAAGATAAAAATGTGGCCTAATGTAAGGCTGCGCACTTCCTCTTCAATGGGAATTATGATTCTATTTTTTGTCTTGTTCTGGGTTAGAAGATAAGGTAGGCTAGAGCTAGGAAATAGGAAAAACTTTCCACCTGAAGTCTGCCAGCCAGCTGGGGGATGAAAAGAACACATATGAAGGAGTGTCTTCCCCTGAGACCTTTTGCTTCCCACCCCAAAATGTGTCTATTAAGAACATTTGTGTGTTTTGTTG
The DNA here is from genome assembly GCA_013399115.1 of Anseranas semipalmata. Taxonomy (NCBI): domain Eukaryota; kingdom Metazoa; phylum Chordata; class Aves; order Anseriformes; family Anseranatidae; genus Anseranas; species Anseranas semipalmata. Next base: position 16,905 of record VXAA01002480.1, read on the forward strand.
GACTTGTCTATGCGTATATTCAGATGAATAGTTGTTGGACACCCTGCTGAGTCTCCCATGAAAACTGCATCATTAGGATCTTGTGGGGTTGAGCAGAGATGTGTACGAGAGGGCTTTTGCTTTTTGAAGTGGATATGTGAAACAGAAACTCTTGGCAAGACAAGAGAGCTAAATGGCTTATGTTCCTCTTCCAGTGTTAACCTAATAAAATATCTTGTTATAGTGTATCACATTTCAGAGCACAGGGAATTCTTTTTTTTTTTTTTTTTTTTTTCTTTGGAACTTGATAGCAGTCTGGTTTTGATTAGACAGGGAATACAACCAGTTAATAATAGATGGTATTTAGAGCAGAGAATTTACATACTTGCTAATGACATCTGTGGTGTCATAGTGATCTTGCTGATGTCCGAGTGGTAAGGTGGTGTGAAACTTGATCTGGCTATTATGTGAAATGTCTATTCAGTGGAGGAAAAAAACCTGACTTCCTCTATCCTTAACAATGTTGGAGGGCTTTCTGCTCAGTATTAACTCAAAAATTTCGTTAATCCTTTAATAAATATATAGTTGCATGGACACCTGAAACACTCACATGTAGTTGTGTTCCTAGAGATGTGTGAAATAGAACACAGTAAATAGTTCTGAAATTAATTACCTTGATATATACAATAAGGCTTACAATGAAAAAAAAGTCTAACCCCTAACGATCAGTGCTAGCTGACGTCGGGATTCCACCTGTGTCCCCAGACCTGTTTCATCATGGAAATGCATAGAGGAACACATGGTGTATATGTCTGTGCTGCCATCCATGTGTGTATGATATTCAATTAACATACCACTGTACAATTTTGCCTCCATTATGCCATATTTGATGATGATCTAATGAGAAGAGAATTAGCCCGCTCCTTGCACAACCCGAAGAGGTTGAATCTCAGTCTGTTTCATACCTATTTCTATTAACAAATTGACCCTTTCCCTCGTGCAGAGTTTCACACCTCTGCTTCTTCATTAATGCCTTGCTGCTCTCATCCATCCTAAGTGCAAATACATCTGCTGGCTTTATGTCAGTCATACAAAATACTTGAGTAAGAAATGTCATACAGCTGCTTTACCCATTTACTTTTTAGCCTTACGTACAGGCCATATACTAAGTATGTCAGATTATACAAATACCAGACGTATTCTGCTGCAATTCATTATGGCTATCCTTAACATCTATTATAGCAGATGTTAAGCAGCTCGCTGATCCTTTGTGATCAGGGTAACTGTAATGCATTTTCTGCCTGTTTTGATAGTTCTGTAGTCTCAATGACAGTCAATGTTCGGCTTTCTAGTTGCACAGTAAAAGTGATACTTGATCTTAGAAGTAGGTTAAAACAGACTGTTCTGAGGCATGTTTCTCTAGGAGATGTACTTTCCCCATAAGCAAAGCCTTGTGCCACGCGGCGCTGGAGCATGGCTGTACAGCTACTGCAGGCTATGTCGTGTTTTGCCTCTGAGTGACCAAACTGTGTAGGAATAGACAGCTCTAAAATCCTTGACGTGAGCACTGTTGATGGTTCATCCAGCACTGCTCTAATCCACTATGAAGAGGACAACAGGAGAGTTTATGAGCGAAAAAAAGTATTTTCTTCAGCCCAGGGGTGAAATAATTCAACTATATAAGGTATGAATGCAGACTTATCAGATGTGACCAAAAAAAGTCTGTTCAGGCTTACATGGGGTAGAAGAGAGGTGTAGTGGAACAACAGGACGTAGCTTCTGAAAGGCGATGTAAGACCTCAGCGTGGTCAGGCCCAGTGGAAGGAAGGCTGGGATGACTGCTCCTTCAGGGACGTCTGTGCTGAGGCGGCAGCGGTGGCCCCTGGCCGGCAGCATGCTCAGCAGGGTGTCCTTTCGAGCACCAGCATACTTCACCTTGCCCCCTCGCAGTCATCTCTGCTTGGGGCGTGTTGCTGGTACGTTTTGAGCCTCTCCCCTTAATTTTTAGCTTAAGAATAAGCAATCTGAATAGACTTATGTCCATGAGTAAGAATAGCTTAAGTAACACTGTCATTATTTTCGTCTTCTGCACAGCTTCGATTCCTTTGACAAATCCCTTTGATCTGCCGACACCTACCCAGTAAATCCAATAGCTACCTAATTGAGCTGAAACATACAGAATGTCTTTGTATTCACGATAAATATTTCCATGGATGTTGTACCAAGCCTAGTTGTGGACAATAGAGAAGTTACTCTGTGCTCTTCTGGTTGATCTTTTGCAATAATACAGCGGTCTAACTGCTGCTGTGAAATTAATCCTTTTTGTATAAAAGAGATGAAGAAGGCTAACAGGGCTTCTAAGGTAACATGACAATCCAATAGGTATGACTTACCCACAGAGGGAATGTTGAGCAATGCTGACTCCTGTTAAATCCTAGGAAAATACTGTTTTGGCTGTGGTTTTGTAAACAATTGAAGTTGCAACTTAAACCTCTGGCTATTCAGGATGGCTTTTTCTTCTACGTAGCTGATGTGCAATCTGTGGACTGGGGGACTGGTTTGTCACAACTTATCATGGCCTGTTACCACGCAGACTAAATAGCCTGGGTTGTCTCTGTATGGATCTGAGGAAGCTTTGTGCAGAGGTGTGTGTGGCAGTGAGCAATTAAAAGAAGTGACCACTAAACAATTCTGAAGTCTTTGAGGTCTTTTACATATGACTGAGAAGTGTTTGATAAGACTGTATCTGGCCTTTAAAAACAAAAGCTATTCTTGGTTATTCTTTAAATCTTGCTTTTTCCTTATGTGAAGTGGGCATATGGGAGAGTGGTGAAGGATGGATCTGGCAAGACTGTGTTGGCTGGTAGGAATGTACCCAATTGCTGCTGTCAGCAGGATGTGTTTATGAGGGTGAGTCCCCTCACCCTTGAGATGTTTTGGAGGCGACTCTTGTTTGGGTACGTTATCGCTGTTTTCAGCTGCAGAAGGCAGTCCTGGAGAGGTGACCAGACTGGCATGGGATAGCTCAGCTTTCCCACATAGAACAGTCAGCAGGATTAGTGTGGTGAGATGCCCTAGCTTTATTCCCTGCTCTCTGGCATCTGAAAGCAGCTAGAGGGAATGAGTTCAGACAGCAGCATGAAGGAATGGCAGTGGTAAAGAGGGAATATGAGGGGCTCGCCAGCAGGGAAGGAATAGGAAGACTCGTAGGTTTAACTGCAAAGTAGGGATTAATTTACAGGTGGGGGAAAAGTAATTTCTTTACTTTTACACAGTAATACAAGTAATTATAATACAAGTAAATGTAAATACAAGTAATTATTACTTATGGAGTTGTTAGGAGTAGCAAAATATCTAACCATGCTGGCGGGTGTAAGTGAACACCAAGCCCCATGGCACAGGTATATTTTAAACATTTGTAGTACAGAAGTGTGGGTGTGACACGGGCTGCTTTGGTCTGCATTGCCACTGTCCTGGTTTCAGCTGGGCTAGAGTTAATTTTCTTCTTATTAGCTGGTACGGTGCTGTGTTTTGAATTCAGGATGAGAACAGCGCTGATAACACACCGATGTTTTAGTAGTTGCAGAGCAGTGCTTGCACAGAGCCAAGGCCTTTTCAGCTTCTCGTGCTGCCCTGCCAGCGAGGAGGCTGGGGGTGCACAAGGAGCTGGGAGGGGACAGAAGCAGGACAGCTGGCCCAGGCTGGCCAGAGGGGTGTCCCATGCCATATGACGTCATGCTGAAAAATTAATATGGGGTGGCTAGCC
>VXAA01002480.1:20682-58141 GCA_013399115.1 Anseranas semipalmata
CCTCGCTGGCAGGGCAGCACGAGAAGCTGGAAAGGCCTTGGCTCTGTGTAAGCACTGCTCTGCAGCAACTAAAACATCGGTGTGTTATCAGCATTGTTCTCATCCTGAATTCAAAACACAGCACCGTACCAGCTACTAAGAAGAAAATTAACTCTATCCCAGCTGAAACCAGGACAGCCACGAAGGAACGGCAGGCTGCCCAAGGCGATGGTGAAGGATGCCAGTCAGGCTGTAGGCTCAAGTGGCTACCTGTTAAGAATAGCACTGCGTCATAGCCTTATTCACATAGGGTTTTCCGTGCTGCACTGCTCTTTTCAGACACAGATAGGATTGAACCTGACAAATTTGCCTCATCCTGTTCCTCATAGCACTCATGTCTGGTATTCTCTGGCTTTCCTTGAACCCTAGGAATTTGGGGAACAGAAAAATAACAGATGTCAACACCACAACTAAGACATTTGCAGGATTTGCGAGCTTTTGGAATACAAGCTCCCCTGTTGTTGCGGGAGGCACCTTGGCTTGACAGTTCTATCCACTTAAAATCTCAAATAATGTGAAATCACTTTGTGTTTTTCAGGCAAGAGATTGGGTTCCACTTAAATCAACCCATTTAATTCTAGTTTATGTTGACTGAGAATAAAGCTGGTGCCTTGTGGTCAGGCAGGGCCAATCCAAGAGTGAAGCAATGGGGCAACAATTTCTTTTTTCCTCAGACTTTGTTCGTGCTGTAACCTTTTCAAGTACATGCCAAGTGTGACTTAGCATGTGTTAAGTCTGTGCCCCTGTGGTGGAGAGAGTTAGGTAGTGGGGAAGGATTATAAAGGAGAATAATTGCTATATGTAAGCATAAGACCCCCTGAGAACAAATTCCAGGACCAGTAAGGCAAAACTTCCCTGACTTTGGTTGGTCCTGTGAGTTTAACCCTAGTTTAGCTGTGAAGTAGGATACTACTGAACTCATTAGATCTCCACTATGACATTGTGAGGTCTATCTTCTGGTGTTTTTTACCAAAGTATAATCAAAGCAGTGGATCTTGTTATGCCCTTCCCAAAAGCAAATGGAATTAGTGTGGGAACCTCTGTCAGCAAAACTTTTGTCTTAGTAGGGAAAATAAAACTGTTTATTGTCATGACACTGTCCCTTAATGGCGGTGGCTGTGTTGTTGCTGTAAAATTGCAGAAATTAAATGTTGTAATGGAAAGCTTCTGTAAATGGGCTCATTCAGTCCAGGCATTTAGTTAACAGGCAACATAGTTTGTCTTTCTTTAATGCTAAGGGCATCCTATAATCTTGCTAAGGCTTTAGTCTTCCGAAAGAGAAGGGTGTGTATATATGTATGTACGTACATGTCATATCTTATTTTAGTGTTGCCATTCTTCAAACCCTGCTATTAGTGATGGCTTTTTTCTCTAAATTTTCTTGAGATGATGTTGTATTCGAAAATGATGAAAAGGGGATTCAGGGTGAGTGCTTTGATGTTCTTTTATGGCAGATTTCTTAGCACTCAGCCTCTGTTTGCTTAGTGTATATTTCTGAGACGGTGCCGTGTGCTGTGAAAGGACAGCACGCTGTGCCAACAGTTCTGCTTTTGTAAAATAAAACCAGAACTTTAGACACTTTGAGAGGACCCTTCATTTGTGAAGATTATGCAGGTCAACTCTCACTGAAAAGGTAAGTGAGGCAAAATAGAGCCCAGCTTCCTCTTGCAACACTGAACCGCTGATACTCCGTTAAGCACTAGATATTGTCATGCGGGATGTTTTTCTCCCAACTTGCCAATCAAATTAATTTCCATTAGTCATCGAGTCTAAGTACTGAACATGGAATGCATTTTTCCGAAATGACACGTTATCTTTGGAAAGGAAGCCAGAGCTGCAAATGTTACAAGCACAGAAATATCCATGGTAGTATTTCAGTTTTCCTCTCCTCATTGCTGAAATTCCAGTACTGGAGTTCATAACTATTTAGATGCATAATACTGTCAAGTCAGTAGATGAAGACTTTTCAGGACCTTAGTGTAAAAGATATCATAATTTTGTTCTTTAATATGTGCAATAATGTCAACATGTTGAAGTAGCATTTGACATTGGTATGAATCCTGCAAAATGCATTGTTTTGTTTTGTTTTTTCCTCCCTGCAGTTCAGATGGAGAAAATGGAACAGATGAAAAAAGAAGGCCAGGAAAATCGCCTACTGTGTTGCTGCAGACTCCTACCAGTGAAGTGGAGTATTTTGATGACCGGAAGAAAGTTGATGTTGCTAGGTAATGGTCAGGAACATTGTCAAGCTTCTGCTAGTGAGATATCAGAATGGTTACAATCTATTCAAGAAGCTAAGCTGAGAAGCAAGATTTATCAAACATCCCAGTTGTACGTTAGCTTGCACACCATGCAAGTAAACAGGGATCAGAGCCTGCCTCCAGGGGCTGCTATGTCATTGCTCACAAGCAGTCAGAATAGTGGGAATATGAACTTTTGTGCTGGCTTAGCTTTCCTGTTCTAGGGAAAAATACATTGCACTGTTCAGTGCCACTGCTGGTTACATCCCTTTAGCAGTCAGTTTGACAAGCCGTTAAACTGAGTTGCACTTTGAGTCCTGGGCTGTTCCTAGAACACTTTCTTGCTAGAGTATTAATTGTCCACAGTAAAGCTATGACAAAAGTTTTTAATTTGGACTCTGTGCTGTACATTGCATCAGATGATTGTAATGTCTCTGTGGTGTCTCTAAAATAAACTGAAATAATAATAATAATAATAATAATAATAATAAAAAAAAACACATGGAGGACTTGAACACAAATTTTGCATCCCGTTCACTTTCAACTGAGCAGCCAAGGCAAAAGTCAGCAGTCAGCCTGACACTGGTTTTGATCACAAGGCAGATAGTTGCAAAGCGTCATTTAATTTCCTCAAGCATCTTTGAGGAGAAGGTATTTGAAGAAATGTGCTTTCTTTGTTATGTAAACGTTCCTTCCAGTTTTATCCCTCTCACACAATTTAACTGTGTGCTGCAGAGGGGTTGGCATAGGTTTTGTGTAAGGCTGGCTGTTCAGTTTGACTGGTGCATTGCACAGAAACATAAATAGGCCTACACATGTATATTGAAGGCTTCTTCTGTGAGGACCCACCTAAGAAATGCAGCCAGTCCCTGTGCTATCTAAATCAGTCCTGCTGTATAATCTTTTTCCTAAATCTGCCTATACCTCTACCACACTTGCAAATTCTCTTCTTGTCAGCCTTACGGTTTTGACTGGAAGCCAACCTCAGAAGGTTAGGAAATACAGAAAACTTACCATGCAGGATACCGTGCAGTAACGGAAACTTTGATAGCACCTTTCCTTCCCCATGGTGTTGGCACTGCTCAGCACATGTTCTCCCAGTCATTCAGCAAAGTTGTTGTGTTGTGTTTTGTCCTTCCTTCTGCTCTTCACCAGTCTGCATCCAAAGGCCTCTAAAAAAGAGAACTTATTTTTGTAGGCTGTTTATACACTTTTCTTCTGTGTGAAATGTAAACTCTCAGGGATCATGTTCTTCTCTTTCTGATTTCTGACAGTGTTATCCCACCTCTGTTTTTATTTTTCTGAACAGTTCACGCCATGAATTTCTCCTGTATAAAACAAACAGAACTTATTTTCACAGCCATCCTCAGAGATTTTCCTCTGTACTCATCTACTTCAGAGTTGATGGGGTTTTGGTTATTTTTCTTTTTCCAGTATGAATGGCTAAGGCTGTACAGGTACAACTTCCTATGCAACTGGCACTCATAATTCCCTTTCATTTATTGGAAACTTCACCTCTAGGATTGCTGACTACCTTAATGATTTCCATACACTACACTGCACAGTTCATAGCCATTATTTGACTTTTGCATCTATGTTTCTTTGTTTCACTTTCCAAATGGGCTCTTATTTTGTAGTACAAGTTCACAGCTTCAAGTACACTACCTTGTACTCTGTACTACTATGTTTTGTCTTACTGTTCTTACGTTACTAAGTAACATGCTTATATTTCATATGTTGACCAGAAACAAACAAACATGGAGCTAAACACTGTGATAATTCATTAAATTTGTAAAAATGCCTTGAACTATTTTTCTTCTTTACAACTAGTAATTTAGAATATTCCTTTCAAATTAAAAAAGACCTTCAGTGAGGACTGGTATGGTTTAAGACTAAGACAGACTTCTGTTCATTGCTGTATAGTCCTTGAAGAATCGGATAATAATAATTGAAAGACTAATGTGTTTTGTAGAAAACCATGTCCTGTTGGTAACTTACAAAGACGTGTGAAATGAGGTCAGGCATCTTATATGGCATGCCTTTTTTCTTTTCAGGACAAAGAGCAGTTCAGATAGTCCACTCCTGACAACGGATATCAAGAATGATTCCAAGATTGAAAGGAAAAAACGTGTCTCAAATCAGGTGGGGCAGAGATGGATTAGTTTGCTTATTACTAGTAAGAGTAAATACGTAACTACCACAAGAGCACCCATGTTTATCGGTATTATAGTTCATGGTTATATAAGGATACAGGTTCCTTTATTCATCTGTGTATGGAGTCTGAGTAGAACAGGATAACGACTTAGTAGCCACATAGCAAAAATGAGGATTTAATGTAAAGCAAATGGGCAAAATTAGAAGGTACTGGGAGGATAGGCAGTGGAATGGGTCATTTGATCGTAAGAATATCTAATAAGGCACATGTCTTTGGTGGTGGGGCTTTTTGTTTTTTAGCTGAAGGCAAATGCACACTTTCATAAGCTGTTTCTGGATGTTCCCATTGATGAGCCACTGAAACAAAGTAAGTATTGAGACCCTTGTCATTGCTGGCTGTGGATCAAAATACTTTTGTTACCTGCCAACTGTGGTGGCATACAAAAGACACTAACTAAATTTTAAAAACCTTAAATTCCAGCTGCCTGGAGCTGGAAGGCCTTCATCTGCATGCAGTGGGTGTTTCTGATGCAATCTTGCAAAATGTAAATTTCTTTATTCTTCAGGTGCTGGGCATCTTTTGGAATTCTAGCTCACTTTGCACTTAGAAGAGTAACCTAGTGTGACATTTTTTAGTACTGAAGCTTTCACACTAAAGGCAGTGCTTAATTGAGACAGCACTGGTCAGGTGACTAGGTTGGGCTTTTCTTCTTGTTGATGGTGCTTTGAAATTTAAAAGCACTCATAGGAGAAGGACTTAAAAATGTCAAAAGATTCTGCTGTTCTTTGTGATAATTTTAACAAGTGAATTCTACATAGAGATGAATGACAAATGTTTCTTGAATACAAGGAAAACAGTTCATGAATGAGAAATGGTTTGCTCCGTGGCTGTGGAGTATACGCAGTATTATTGTACGTGTGTTCTACCACTGTTGGTCATCTGGTCCAGACAATGCTGGAGAGCTAAAAGTTTAAAGCTAAAACATTTCATTTAAGCTTTTTACATTTACATAATATAATTACAGGAAAGGTAGTCTAAAACTTTGTAGGAAACTAGGTGGTATTCTGTCAGAAAAGATTCTTGGCTTCTGGGAGCCAGTTATGCATTTCAGTCTTTATCATCCAGATGTTTTGAATTAAACTTAGGTTTGTGAAATCTTCTGAGGTTCTCTGTATTTGTAATACTTTTTGAATATTTCAAGGTTTGACAATGTTTATTAAAAGGCAGATACCCAAACAGGTTATAGCTTAAAAAAAAAAAAAAANGTGGGTTGTGGTTACCTTAAAGATTATAGAATATCTATGTGTTTTAGGTTTTACCTGTGCTCTGCAGAAAGAAATTCTGTACCAAGGAAAGTTATTCCTTTCTGAAAACTGGATTTGCTTCCATTCCAAGGTTTTTGGTAAAGACACTAAGGTTAGTAAAATCATTATGTATAAATCAGTAATGCTGTTCCTTAGGAATTTGGTCATCACTAGAAGTTCACGTTATTATGAAAGGCTAGAAAACTACTAATACATCTGAGTGTTACTGAATACAATGATTGTTCAGAAGCGAAGCCCCAAAGTCATTCTAGAACTGGAGTGTCTCTCTTAAGTATTTCCCATCTGAAAAAAAAGTGAAAGGAAAGGATCTGACATGTAATGGTGACGGCATTGCCAAGCCCACATAACAAAAACTGTATAAAAATGTCTCTCTTGTAGTAAGTTTGGAAAAGAGGAGAAGGAGGCAGGGTTGAAAAATATAAGGACTACACTGGGGAAATGGAGGGAAGGATCAAGCATGCTCAGAAACAGACAATTAAAGAAGAAAAACTAAAACTGGCTTCAGAGTGGAGTGGTAAAGGGCTGTGGGCGCTCTTCTAGCTGCTCCTTCTGTTCTGCATGAACAGAGAAGGGGGAAAGAAAAAGTCTGCTAGGTTTTTACTTGTGAGCCTAATGTAAAGAACGTAAATGGGACACGAACAGTTGGGAAGATCCTAAATTACTAGTTCCTCATTTTCCTTTTTTCTCAGTGCAGATATGACCCCCATAAGGCCCTGCGGTGACAGTTATGCATGCAGATAAAATTACACTGTGTCCATAAAGATGTGTGTTCAATTTTTGTTGGTTTGGAAGTTTGGGCATCTTTTTCTTTGTTTACTTAAACTCTTCTCTGTCTTTGAGCTTTTATTGGGAAACAGCTTGATTTTGCTTCTTTCTTTCTCAAGTACTTCCGTGAACAAGTTTCTGTTTAGATCCAGACCCTTTCTCAGTGAATTGGGTGCTGAAACCAGTTTAGGAGTTGACATCTTATTTCTCTACTGTCAGCATATTGTGATGGAACACAGTATGTCTTTGAAAGGACTTTTAAGAAGGTGGAATATGTTTAAAGAATTATTAAAATGATTAACAACATGCTGCTGAGAGTGACTCTATGGCTTATTACGTATTACTACATGGCCCAAGAAACTGAACTATTGTTGTTTCCTAGTTGATGGATTATGTTAATTATAGATAGTATGTTAATGCGAACGGTGTGCAGGTCAGTGAAAGCCACGTGGCACAAACAAGGAAATCAAAATTAACAAAGGGTTGGATACTGTCATTCATAGTTAGTAGCATATATCCTGTCAGGTAGTTTCATTAAAATTGAAGTTGCTGTCTAAGTAATCTCCTGTTCAGCACAAATGAATATGCGTGGGCCTACTCCCAACTGAGGGACAGACAGCTTTCTAAAATTCAAGCTAAGCTAAATGTATATGACTAAAATCTAGTAAAAGTCTACCAAGTAGAATAGAAAGACAAGAAAAAGATGCAAAATTATGATAGTGTGGTACGGTGATGATTGTAGGATATCAGCTGAGTTGTAGATGTGAGGATATATATATATATATATATATAGTTGTGTAAATGATGCAAGGGGGAAACACAAGACACAGTGAAGTGGATAGAATTTCTAAATGTATCTGTAGTGATATTCCAAGTGCAATCAGTTCTATGTTCTTGTTTTTAGAAAACAATGAAGGGGGAAAAAATTAAGAGCAAAAGAGATTGGCCTGATCATTTACTTCCAGCTGTCTTCCCCTGCCCCCACTTTAAAGCTAGGTTCAGTCACGTAGAGCTCGCACAGACTTTAGGAATACCATCAACAAAACAACAGGAAAATCAGGGATATAATAAAGAAAAATGTAAAAGGGGGAGGAGGAAATCAAGCTTGACAGGAAGAACCACCTTCATAGCAGTCACATGTATTGACAAAGTTGCCAAGATGCAAAATCTCTTGCTTGGAACAATCTAAACTTGGTCATAACTTGTCTGTTGTGGGAAGTAGCAGGTCTAAATGTTCTACTTAATTCTTCACCATGAGTTCTTCCACCTACAGATTTTTTTTTATTAAAACCTTTGGTGAGTGAAATAGCCATGCAAGTCAGGAGATTTGAATCTGCAATATAAACACTCTCCATGTTCAAAACTAAAAGATTCTTTCTGCAGGACTTAATAGGCTTTGAAACACTTGACTGTCTTTCCAAATCATTCTATTTTGGCTGTGTGTGTTGGCCTGCATTTTAGTTGCTTTCCAAGATGCCTGCAGGTAAACTTTGTTTCCTGAAAGAATTTTTACTCCAGACACAAATAAAGTACTTTGCAGTGATTTTTCCCATTTCAATCTAATGCTGAGGTAAGAATGCAGTAAGCAAGTACTTAATCCCACTTAAGTACTCTTTAGTCTTGATTACAGTAATGTTATCCATCAAAATTGCATGCAGCAGAATGCCATTAACATCTCTTACTTAAGGTTCTTTGAGGTGGACTGTACCAATTAGAAAACTTCTAAGATGCATTTTTTTATCATTACTGTTAGCAGAATTTCTGCTGAAAAAATCTGTGTGATTTTTGTGTTTTTGTTGTTGTTTGTTTGTTTGTTGTTTTTTAAGAGTAATGCAAATTGTTTTCTGACTACATGATGGTTCTGGGTTTTTCAAGTCAAACAGACATCACAGCTGCTCCCTTCCTTCCACTCCCAGAAGAAGCTTTTTTGGAATAGAAGTGTTGCAAAAACTTTGTGGAACAAGAACATATTCAGTTTAAGAAAAAGTATAGTGGAGGACCTGTTTAATGATGAGTTTTCAAAAGATTTGGCCTTTTGTAAGGCAAATAGACTTGACACGTCAAGAATCAATAGAACAAATGGTGTCCAGACTTATAGGCCTGCATCTGAGAATAATGTAAAATTATAGTCTTGTTCTGTTTGGTGTGTGACCCCCCCCCCCAGCTAGCACAGATTTTTTAATGAAACTAAGTACCGAGTAGTGGTGACTTTCTGGCCTTTAATTGACAAGCAAACAAATGGCTAGCTATGCTTACACAATGGCTGGCAATCTTGCATCCAGGCAAATGTACACAAACACATTCTTTATTACCTGAAGCAAATAATAATTTTTCATTTCATGACTTGGTGTTGTTTCACACTTATTGTTCTGAACAAAAGCTAACAAGGTTTTATGAAACTGTGCACAGAGTTAACTTAGTTCTCCTGGTATGATGTGTTTTTAATTCAGTGTTCTGATCACTCATTAGTCAACCTTTGGACACTTTTAATTCTGAATTTCTCAGGTAGTTGTGACAAAAGAATTCTTAACAGGAACTGTAGCATATCCATGTGTATCCTGGATTATTATATTTTCCTAACTCCTAAGCTCTGGGCTTTTCAACAGCAAGTCAAAACAGCTATTCAGTCCTTTGTAATGTGAGGTTTACATGAAGACCGCATACAAAGTGTCTGAATTGAAATACTCTGAAACTTAGCAGACATATCACTAATGGCGTTGGAGTAAACACAGAGCAGGAGGGAAAACTGAGAACCTTTCAACAGAAATGTACGCAGTTTGGATGGCACGTAGAGGAATCAGTTTAAATAAAACAGTGTGTGTGTGGTTGTTGGATTTTTCAATGATACTGAAAGACAAGGTGTTTACTCAGCTGCTTGTTGCAAATTAAGGGGTCTGTAGGTTGTGATGAGAGTCAATATGTTCATTCTTCAACGAGCTTCTTGTTTGATGTGTTCTGAAATGTTTTGTTCCTAAACAAGAAGCCTGGCTTTAAGACTAGTTTGTTCTGCATGTCTACAGTGAACTAAGCCTGTAGTCTTTTAAGAGCTGAAAGGAATCAGAAAAGAAAAACCTAAACAAAAGCCTGGACTGGCATCTAATGAAAGTAGAAGTAAAAATAGTTAAGAAATAGCACTGATCTGAAACCATACCTGTTTCATATGAATTGTTAATAATCAGGGACGTAGCGGAGAAATCTTTGTGTGAAGATAAGATCTGATGCACTGAAGATCTGATTTATCACAGTTGGTAGACTGGCTTCTTGTGCATGCGGAGTTTTGTGCATGTATTGGGACTAACATTACAATGGTCTTGTTTCAGATTAGCATACCTGTGCTCTCAGTGAAACTTCTGAAGAAAACCAAAACTGCCCTTCTTGTGCCAAATGCTCTGATCATAGCAACAGTAACAGATAGAGTAAGTACTGGTGGAAGACGACGCTATCCTCCCTTGCTTCTTCTTCTCTTTTTTTTTTTTTTTTAATTTTTTTCTACTTTTTTTGCCCTCTGTACTTACTGGCAGTAATATCATGAGGGATTTTTTAAGGTGCCAGGTTGTCATTTAAACAGCTAGAGGAACTGGTAACATGTAGTCATTTAGATTTAGGACCCTTTAAGATCTGGTTTCTGATAGGATAATTTGAGCTTCTTCTTCTGCCTCCTCTCTTGTGACAGGCAAGGACTATTTTTCCCTGCTGTGAACTTCCTGTTTTTTGGTTTTTTTTTTTTTTTTTGGACCTGAAGCAAATAAAGTTATGTTTTAACTTAATGAGGAGAAAAGAAATACAATCTTTGTTTGCAACTTGTTGCTGTAATCTATCATTCCTCATTCTCCAAGTCTGCTGTGTAGTGACACTGGGGCAACTGAAACAACTGGGTCAGGAAGTGCATGGAGAGAGGGTTATCTGCCCTGTTGGCAGCTCTTTACAGTATTCTTGCATTTACGTGGGTTGCTCATCTGTTCAGCAATACCTTAGATGCAACAAAATACAGTTGTTCCCAGTAATTCTCAGTAGTAATTGCATCAATCAGTAGTGAATGTGATTATCCTAAAAGCAGCTTTAGAACTGACCCATTTTCACTGCAGAAAAGTTTGTGGACATGGGACAATGTGCAAAGGATGAGCTGTTTGTTTGTTTTTAAAGGGTAGGGAAAACATAGTATGAAATGTATTTAAAACAAAACAAAAACAATTTTTTTTTTTGAATAATAGATCTGGGTTATACTCTGATTCATGCAGCAGAACATGGTGAATTTTATGTGCCTGTTCTATGTTCCATGTGATTATCCGCAGTTCATGGGCTTAGAAAAAGCAGAGGCTTTTCCTGCTATATGAAGGTTCTTACAAATAGTTATGTGATCAACAAAACCACCTATCAGTTCAAGTTGGATAAAAGGAAGCTTGTACTGTGTGTCTCTTCTCAAACACTTTTGGAACTTTTGTTTTTCAGTATATGTTTGTCTCCTTACTCTCCAGAGATACCACCTACAAGCTATTAAAATCTATCTGTAGACATCTTGAGGTAAGCGCTAATGGGAATGAAGATGATATGTAGCTTTGTGTTCCTTATTACTGTTTTCCTGTTTTAAATGCTAGGCAGTTGCTAAAAATGTGTTCTTTGTTAAAACTGCTGCTTTTTTTCAGGATACAAGTATGGGCAACAGTTCCAATCCATCTTCTGCTGAAAACAGCTTCAGGGCTGATCGTCCTACAACTCTGTCCCTGGTAAACTTCAACGTTTGTTCTTTTATAGCATGGCACTGTTCATTGCAAGTCCTACTTAAACTGTCTGAAGGAAGGAAACTGAAGGAAATTATGACATCTGTTTCTGAAACTTCCACGAGCTATTTAATGTTAAGAAGCAGTGGAAATGATTAGCATAGGTGTAGTTTGATCTGATTAGATGCAGTACGTATACTGCATATGTTTTGGATATATTACAAGGTGCATATGCCCTTCATATTTCTGTCCCACTGTCAGATTTCACAGCTCTCTGTACTAACTTACAGTTGCTGCTTCCTCTGCCATTAATTATTTTTAAAGTGTTTCTTGTTGCAATTCCTCTGTGAGCCAGTTCAGACAACTGAAAGAGCTGTGTTAGCCATATGTGATGACCAGATTCTGACTAGTAATACCTGTTCCGAACTTCTCTGCTTGTCTAATAGTATTTGTTTTGCAGACAGGCTTAATCTCTTCACTTAAACTAAGGCAGGAAATGAGGCTTAAGTTCTGGTGATAAGGGGCTTATTTTGCTGACATTGATCTCAACATCTTGATATCAAAGATTGTTCCTAGTCAGACGGTTTTACATTGTTTGTAATTGGTTCAATTTCTAGAGGGAGGTCAGAGGAAATACAGTTGATTAGACTTAGAACAGGGCTGAACTTTGCTGTGACTCTTTCCCCATCAGGATTTCAATGAAGACTATTCTGATCTGGATGGAATACTACAGCAGCGAAGACAAGAGATGGAGGAGTCCAGTAGCACAGGCTCACAGACCCCAGAGCTTGAATGCTTTCAAGGTGAGTGGGATCGTGAGGCTCCAAGAAAATGGAAAGAGCTTAGCTCTCAGTTTTGCTTCTGCAATCACCTTCTGATGCGGAGGTGTACTTATGTTCTCCACAGTCCTGGAGACTTGTTATCTAAGGTCTTCCTCCAAGTCACAATAGCTGGGTTTCCATCATTATATCCCTTTGTAATCCAGCGTTACGCATCAAGTTGGATTTATCACTGCTGCCTCCAGTTGCATGCATTGTCTGCTCCGCACACCACCTATCAGTTATTCTATCAGAGATAAGAAAGGACAAGTTTGTCCTTTCTTCCTTTTTTTTTTTTTTTAAATAAACTATTGTATTTCAAGTTACAGAGTAACTTCTTCTAATCTATACAAATAAAGATTATGTACTGTGTCGTGCACAGGCTTTTGGTCATCAAAAAAAGATTATTTTTGACGTGGTTTTGTGTTTTTGTTTTTTGAACCCTAGTTTTATTCTTTGCAGTGATCAAGATAGCTGATCATTCTGTCCAAAGATGTTTGTTCTTAACACTACTGTTTGTAGTTTCATATGCCTCAAGTTTTTCAATGAATTAGCAGGAATGCTGGGCAGAAACACACTGAATATAAGTTTATAAATACTGCAGAATTCATTTTATGCGGCACATGCTGAATGTTACTAGCAGCAAAACCTGCGGTATTAGTCTGCTATACAATTTCTGTATATTAACATATTAATGTGGTTTTATTCCATTATTATTCCTGGTTCCATCTGGACTCTAATGAATTTGTATAAATAGAAATTTTTACCTTTACTTTCAAATGAAACATAATAAATATAATTTTTTAATATCAGTTTTCAGTTGGGTTAGTTTTAATTAGCTCTTCTTTTTCCTGATGTCTATTTTGTTCAGTGGTACAATTTGGGGTTATTTGCTTTGGTATTTACTGTGTGTGTATTTTTAATTGTTTGGTGTTTGTGAAGCAGTAACTAAATTGTGGTGTCATCACTTGCAGAGTGAATGCTTCTGAATAATGATCTAACTTTCTATCTTGCTTCCTTAAGGCTAATAACTACTTCAAACCTTTCAATTTTCTTTTACACAGCTGAAAAAAACAATACTCAGTTAAAGAATCACCCTAGGAAAATCATTTGAGGGTCATAGGGGAACACAGGTATCCCTTGTGATTCTGTTTCTGGTGTATCATTAGAGCAGTCCAGGATGTGCGAGTAAAACATGAACAAATCTGTGTGACTGGATTTTTTTGTCCTATCTCTCTAAAGATATCATCTGCATTTAAAAAAAAAAAAAAAAAAAAAGTCAGGAAAGGGAGCTATAATCTTCCCTTTTAAAGTAGCAATGCTATATCTCCATTTGATATTGCAATTAAAGTTATTTGGAATCATCACTGTAGCATATTCAGTCCTTTTGAGAGATTACTTTTGTGTCTATTTAATCTTCTGTCTGGAAATTCAGTGATAATCTGTGGAGCTTGCATGGGTTGCTATCTCTCAAAGGATCTGGAAATGTAAATGCACCATACATAATCCTCTTCCTGTCCAGGTGCTTCTTTCTATTTTGTCATTATGTGGAATTATTATGCAAACCGTTTTAAGGCCAGTAAACCAACTGCTGCTTTCCATCCATGTTCAGAAATGTACCTGTTAAAATCCACCTGTTCCCCTACTCCTTGACTAACTTAAGCTACTAATAGTTTCCTTTGACTTCATATTTCAGCTTCATTAAAAATCTTGCTTTTGACAGATTATCATGTTGTTGAGACACAGACTCACTTGAAAGTTTCAAAGACTGAAGCAAAGTCTGTCCGTTCAGATGCACACAGTAAACGCATACCCGAAGTAAAAGCCAGAAACAGTCTTCGAAATGGTAAGGAATTAAGGGCAGATCTTCAGTTGGAGTTAATTGAGATAACTTCATATAGTTACATCAGTTCACATAATATGGAAGATCTCTTTCTTGTTTATCCCTGTGTTTATATTAGCTGTTGCATGCTTCAAAACACCATCTGTGTGCCCTGGTGTATTTTGATCAAAATAACACTTAGTTCTTTTCCTAGCAGGTCATTCTGAAGCTTTCAGATTCTTCCACAAAGTGAAATCCCAGAAGCTCTTATCTTTGAACCACATACTTATGTTTTATGCAGTTCTGTAAGTAAACAGTTAATATCAACATTGTCAAGATACTCAGATTTTCTTATGTTTATATAGATTAGTATCATCTAAGCTTTGCTTGAAAAAGAGGAAATTGGTGGGAATTTTGGCCTTTATCCTTTTCAGAAGTAGAAATGCCCAGGCAGATCTATTTAACAGGCCTTTTACTTACAAAAGCAAAGGATGTTTTGGTTCAGGAAATGCTAGAGTTTAACAACTTTCAAGTTCATTTTACATGCACTTAGCAAAGCCATACTCAAGGATGAGACTTTCAGAACTGTCTGAATGCCACTGATGGGTGGTATTCCTGAGTTTTAGGAAATCTTTTAAATTTTTTTAAAAAGACAGCTTTATTATTCACCATGTTCACGTAACAATTTAAATGTCTTTTAATGTTAAATTAGGTTACCTCTTAGGTACCTGTTAGTACCTCTTAGTACCTAAATTAGGTACCTGTTAGGTACCTTTGAAGTTTCCATGTCCATACAAACTTAACTAATGTACCTTATTTTTTTCTCTTACAGTGTCTGTGTTTTAATATTTTCAACCTTCTACATGAGATATAAAATCAATGTCCTGGAGGAGCGTCTTATTTCCATCACATCTTTCGATTCACATGTTAAGGAGTAAGATACAGTCTATCACTACTTTAATTTAAAAAAAATATTTTTCCAGTATCTCATGCTAATCGTTTTTCTTCAGAAAATCCTGTGATACTGTAGTGCCCTCAGGATAGTTAGTGTTCTGTAGTTCTTGCATCTGCACAAGCCTCATCTCACAGGTTTCTGTTCAAGACTTGATGCAAGTGTAATATGTCATGATGTGGTATTGCTTTCAGCATGTTTCAGATAGCTGTGAGTAACTTCAGCGTAAACTGCTGAAGTGAGTTCCTTTCCAGATAATGATTCTGTTAAAAAGCTATGACTTCAGTCTTAGGTCTTAATATAATTTTATGAGCCTAAGATGACAGAAGGTATTTCATAATCTTTGGGCTCATACATATGACTTGCTTGTAAGATGTTTTGTAAAGCTTTGGGGTGCCCAGATGCTCTTTAGAAACTGACGTCCTACCTTGCTAAAATAAGTAGTAATAATAATAGAAGAAACCACAACTAAGAGAGGTTCTTTGTTATTTGAAGAGGAATGGCAAAAAGATGTGCCATAGGAAAAGAGGTCAAGGACTGCTCTCAATATAAAGTAAAAAGATAGAGAGTCATCAAATCATGTTTCCTGGTAGCACATAAGGAAATACTCAAGCTATATAAAAATAGACAACATGCTGTTAGTGCATGATAAGTCTAGGGAAAGAGCAGTGTAGGACTGCTGATCTTTCATTAGAGTTCTCCTAGCAATTGTTTCATAATTTCATTCTATAGCTATGAAAGAGCCCAGGTCATGGATGTGATCTGTCCCTGATATTATTTTTTTATCCATGTTGCATGGACAGGAAATCTGCAAACATCAAATTATGAGGTATTGCAGGGCTATGCACCATGGCAGTGTGCCACTGTAGATCATATCAGTTTCCTGTTTTTCTCTTAGGACAGAAGGCAGTTCAGCTGTAGACTGAGAATTCTATGAGTTGATTTAATACTAAATTTTGCATTAACTCTTCTCCTCTTCTTAAAACGGATTTTTTCTGAGCTTCTCTGAAAAACATGACTTAAAGTCATTTGTAAATCTTACTGCAAAACTTGCAGGAACACACAGTGTAAGTAGGAATGCTGACAGCTAGAGAAGCACCACCTGAAAAACAGAAGAAAATAAATTCAAGACAGAGCTGTACCAGGCAGGATGGAACTGTCTGCAAAGTGTTTCAGACTTGTAGCAGGTCCTTGAATGAGGTTGCTTGTTAATTCAGCTTTCTTTGACAACCCCACCATGACAAATAGGTCACTCTGACAATGCAATCTTGGTCATATTGAACAATGACTGTGCTGCTTAGGATCCAACTGCTTTCAGCTGTGTTCTGTGAAAAGAAGCATGACTGGCATGCATGTGTTAGAAGACAGAGCTAGGTTCTTGACCAAAAAAAAAAAAAGGAATAGGAAGGAAGTGGTTCTTTATCTTAAAAAGGCTTGCGTCTGTATTTTACTAATAATACAGGGAGGAGGATAAATTACCTAATAGTAGGCAAAGTTAAAAGCCATTTTCCCACTTTTGGCATGTTTTGATTAGCAAGACACTTTGTCTGTCTTCTGAAGCACTCTTAAACAGGAAGGTCCTGTTTTCTGTCATGCTGATCCTAAACAGTACAAGATACAGGATGACCTAATATGCACTTCTACCTCATCAACAGGCTGGGCTTTTTGGTTTCCTCTTAAGTCACAAGACACAGAACTTATGCAACTCTGCAACTTGCTTCTAGTGGAAATTACTGTAAAGTTTTACATTCAAATTTCTGGGGAATGAGACAACATAAAGAGTGTAGTCAAGAGTACAAAAGTGACTTACGCCTTTGTTTCTGTAAGCAACTACAGTTCACAATGTTACCATTCAAAGTATTCCCATCTACATGTCTCTTTCGGTTCTGCTTTCTACTTTTTCATTTCCATCACACTGAATTCTTCATTCTGTTTGACAGACATCCAGCACGCCAAGGTTTGGGATCTCATCTGCAAATTAATGCTGATGCCCTCTGTGATGAATTAACTGCCAATCTTATAAAATTGGAAAAGGTAACTTCATATGATATGATGCAAATGCTGATACACTAGTCAGGCTCTTGCTGAATTTCTATGGCCTATTGTTTTGAAAATGTCAAGTCACTCCCAGATTTTGTACCAGAAACTGGCACGTTTTACTGAACAAAGGACTGTTTTTTTGGCTGTAAGTTAGCCCAAGTACAAGCATTGGTGTAGGTGTTTTGCCTTGAGTTGAGGCTCAAGACAAAGAACCCTGGTAAGCCAGACACTTCAGGGGGTGATTATTACATTTCATGATCTTTATTTATTCATTTATTTTTGTCCATCAAGACTAAGGATTCTGAATGTAACAGGAAATTTCCTTAACAGGAATTCCTTGTCTGTAGCTTTTGTTTGCATTTTGTTTTTTGAAAAAAAAAAAGGGGGGCGGGGGGGGGTAAAAATGCTGGCATTCATATGTAGTCATCCTCTTCATACAAAATGTCTGCAGTCTGCCTGTTTCTCTTCAGTAGCACAAATGCTGCTGCACCAGCTGTGTAATTCCCTGTACCTGACCTTTACTCTTCACCATTCTCTAATTGCAAGACTAAATGTCCTTGCTGAAATTGGAAACCTATGCAAAACAAGAGTGGGTAGGGAGACCTTATTTCCACTTCAGGTGTTGTGGTGGGTTAACCTTAGCCAGCAGTCAGACCCCCATTTAGCTGCTCTGTCACTCCCCCTCCTCAGCAGGACAGGGAAAGAAAGTAAGATGAGAAAGCTTGGGGATCAAGATAAAGGTAGGAAAATTGCTTACCATTTACTATCGCAGGCAAAACAGACTCAACTTGAGGAAAATCGGTGGAATTTATTGCCATTTAAAATAGGTTTGGGTAGTGAGAAACCGAGACAAATGTTAGAACAGCAACTTTCTTCCCCTCTATCCCAGGCTCATCTTCACTCCTTCACTCCTGACTCCCCTCCTCCCTCCCTGCCCCTGAGCTGTTCTTGGAGGTTAGTTGCTGGGGAGGGGAGGGGGGCGGTTACAGTCAGTACATAAGCAGTTTTTTCTCTGCCTCTCCTTCCTTACACGTTTCCCCTGCTCCAGTCCCATTTTTAACCCTGCTCCAGAGTATACTCCTCCAAGGGCAGCAGTACCTTCAGGACATAGCCACCTGCTCTGGCGTGGGTTCACCACGGGCTGCAGTATGGACATCTGCTCTGCTATGGGGCACCTCCACTGCTCCTGTTCTCATTTCTCCTCCTTCTCCTCCTCCTTCTCTTTCCTTGGTGTTCTCTGTGCTGTTTCTAACTCTTTTTTTCTCCTTCTCTCTGTGTCTGGTGCTTTTTCCCTGTGTTAAATGTGCTTTCCCAGAGGCGCAAACAGCTTGGCTTCTGGGCTTAGCTGTGTCCTGAGGCAGGTCCATTGGAGCCAGACAGAATGGCTTTGTTCAGCATGGAGCAGCCCCAGCCACTCCGCACAGAGGCCACCCTGCAGTACACCCTACCACCAAAACCTTGACGCCTATGCTTGTGTAGGCATATGAAATGTGTGTGTTGGGGAGAAGTCAGTATCACTGGCCAAGCATGGAAAAAAAGGATTAGCAGAGTGAAAACAGAAGTTATTGGAATTCCTGCATGCTTAAGTCACATGGGATACTTTTGCCTCTGTTTCTAAAACTCGGTGTTTGCCAAGGTCTTTCAATGCCTTTTCTTCCCAAAGTAGGTTTCCCGAATAGCCTAAAGCTAGGTTTACATAATATCGTTGTTACCTGTGTGGCATAGGATTTACAGAGTCTGTGCCAAAAACAGATTTTTCCCCCATACGCACCCACCCCCTTGTCTGTGGAAATCTAGAGTAATGCCAGCATAACCCCTCTGCATGCTCTGGATGATAACATTACGAATACAAGAGAAAAATGCTTACCAGATGATTACTAGTTACAATCTTTAGCCAAATTAGGCCATTTAAGAGGTTACTGCCTTCCAGCTGTCTGGGGCAGGCTTTCAGCTGGCAAGATGGTTCGTGGGAGACCTCATTTCATTTCAGTGGGAAGCCAGCCAGCCTTTTGTAGCAGGGCTAGGCACTTTCACAGTCCCTTATATAGTCCCAGCTAGGAGACAGAGTAAAAGGCAGACGGATGGTCAGAGCATTCTGCTATTCCGAGAGAAGTGACCCTCTGTCCTGAATTAGTATTAAGTCATGTGCTTTTTTCAGTTAGTGTCTACAGAACTGAAGCTTTACTTTGTCTTTGCAAAATACTCAAGCCACTATTAACTGCTTCTCATTCAAATTAGATGAGTATTGCCTGTAGCTGCATATTGCCACATCCGTTATCTAGATGATCAGTAGTTAGAACAGTATGTTTGACCCTACTCTTGTACAGCAAAACTGGTGGAGGTCTAATAGTTGTATGTTCTCTGATCAAAGTTACTGCAATTTTTTAACTGTTTTTCATGTCTTGGTGAAAAGTGCTAGTAAATGACTGCAGCTGGCTTCAGCAGCAAAACTAGCATAAAAATTTCAGTGCAAATTGCCATCTCTTCTCCTCCCTTCCTGTGGGACTGCAGCATTGTAAGCTGTGTTGCAGAAACTATCTGGGTTAAAAACTAAAAATTACTCTTCAGTTAGCAAATGTTCAGTACAAGAGTATGTTGCAATGACTTTTTCAATGTGACCGTGTGATTTTTACCAGCTCTACTTCACACTTAGATTCAAGAAATTTCCGTGGCCTAGCAGAACTTTGCTTTGGCTTTTAAATGTTTTTAACAGGTTGTTAAAATACATCATCTCTGTTAGGATAAAAAGGGGAGGGAAGATGTGGCCTGATGTTACTTATTCCTTTATTCTAATGTAGCTTGTTAAATAGAAATTCATGCATAAGACTCTTATAAAACTACCTGCTTCTTACTGTTCTTGAAAAAGGTATGCATCTGGGCCAGAAGATCATGAGGTAGGGTTAAGAAGTGGTATCCTAGAACAGGAAGAAAAGTGTCTCCTCAAATTAAAGTCTAAAAGTAGCTGTGACTGGGGACTACTAGTTACTAAGATATAGAGAACACATGTGCCAGGGGATGTGTCCTACTATATTCCCCCTTCTCTGCTTTTAAGGACAATGAGACGGAGGGTAGATAAATAAGCTGTGTAAAATAGGTCTGTATAAATCATCCTGAGGATGTGACTGACTTGAATTGCTTTCAGTGTAAATGACAGAATGTAGCCCACAATCAATACACTAAATCTGAAATCTAAACACAGGACATATCTGCATATGGTTGGAAGACCTTATTTTGCTGTGCACATATAAGCAGTGTATGTAGCTGAAGCTGTTATAAAACTATTTGAATTACCCACTGAAACCTAGAAGCTGTGACTTTTGAGTGTGAAACTTTTACTGGATTTTTATCAAGTTCAAAATAACTGGGTTTCCTGTCCATTTCTTTCTAGTTCTGATTTTGTTCTCTTATTTTCTCAGACCTAATGAAGAGGAGAATCCATGTGAGGTTGCAGGATATACTCATAAGCTGTATCAGCTTGATTTCAGTTGCTCAGCTAGGCATGCTGCTCACTGATCATATCTAGACGTTTCCTTTGACTGTAGTGCAGAAAGCACTTAACATGAATACCACTGGTATAAATAGCTGTGACAGAATTATCAGGCACACAGAGTATATTGAATAAAGTCTTGATGTTCTTAAAAATGCAGTATAACAATTCCTGTTTCCCAATGGTTTTTGTCTCTTTTTCTTAGATACAGAACAACTTACAAAAACTACTTGAAGATGGTGAATGAAATGTTGATGTTCTTGAACTGCTTCAGCCTTCATTCGTCTCGCTTGACAAACAGTTCTAAAGGAGCTCTGCTGGCCAGAGTTCAAACTTCTTTATTTTCAGTCCAAGCCAAGGTTAAACTACTATAAAGCTTATGTCACAATACAGAAAGTCATTTTATTCTTGAGCAACTACATGTATCTGTATGTTGAAAATAAGTTTGTTTGGTTTTTTTCCCTTCTCTATTGTGTGAAGTAATTAATGGATTTTACAGCTTGTTTGATTTTAGACTTCCTTACACCAGTGCAAACCTGGTGCAACTCCTTTTACCTCAGCATTTGTTTTCTGTCTATTTTCATGTAAGTGTGAATGGGAAGCATTTCAGTCATAATTCATGTTTGGAAGTGTTGTGTGAATGAGGTGGTATCTGTCTTACAGCTGTGGCTGTGAATCAGTGCTGTGCTTTTTTCTTTCTGCCCTCTGATCCCAAAGATCAAAAACCAGACACCTCTGGATTTGATTCTATGAAGTTCTGAATGTTTGATGTGTGCTTAAGCTCTCAGGTGCTGTAAGTAGGCTCAATTCCACTTTCTGTGGCACTGCATCACTGCTGAGGGTAAGGTCTATTTCTATTGGGCATTAATTTTACATCAAAGTCAAACTTGAAATATGTATGGATTTACCAACTTACAATCAAGTTGCTTATGAACAGCACTATGACAAGTCTGCACAACTTGGAAAAACTGCTGTTTTTTCTGTCCAGACATAAAGTCTCTGTCCTTTAAGTTAATCAGCATGAAGACCTCAGTCACCTTTTCTTGGAGTTGCATGGAGTCTTGGTTGGTTGTGCAAGTGCAATTCATGTTCCAGTTGATAGAAGTCTAGTCTTGGTAAGTGACTCCAGAGACAGGATGTTTCCACATAAGAGAAACTGACAAATTAATAATACAGCAATAAAAATAATGTCAGTAGACTGTATGAAAAAGTAAATATCTGCTTTGTTATATCATACTATTTTTTTCACAATGCCCTAGGATGGGATAACTGTTTTTTTGGCTTTCTGATTCACCAGGCAGGCTGGTTGGTTTTAGAAAAGCGATGTTTAGAATAATAACAACTAGTATATATAAAGTAACAGTACTGTTTATATATGCTATGCATTTTATAACCATTTCTGTGAAATGTACCTTACTTTGTTTAAATAAATATTTTTAAAACAAGTGACTCGGTGCTATCATTTGGATCATCCCAATTCCGTCCATCAGTTTTAGTCAAACATGATACTCGTGATCTGGGTAGGCTCATACCTCACTGTACAAAGTTCGCGTGGAACATAATACAAAGGAACTGCATCCTGCCTATGTGCTTCCACTTACTCAGTTGTACTCAAGGTCTTCCCAGGGTGGGAAGACAAAACAGTACAAGCAAATTTGCCCCCCAGAGTTTTTAGGAATTGCAGGATCACAGAGTGGTTGAAGTTAGCACGGACCTCTGGAGGTCATCTCATCCAAGCTCCGTGCTGAAGCAAGTTGCCCAGGACCATGTCCAGGTGGCTTTTGAATATCTTCAAGGAGGAAGACTCCACAACCTCTGTGGGCAATCTGTGTCTGTGCTGTCACCTGCACAGTAAAAAAGAGCTTCCTGATGTTTAGATGGAACCTCTTGCGTTTCAGTTTGTCCATTACCTTTTGTAAGGAATGTTAATAATTTTTTCAAATGGTTCGTCCTCGAGGGATGATGGATGAATAATGCAATGTTGAGGAAGCTGAGAGACTGTTATGTACTCTGTAACATGTCTGCCTGGCTCAAGTTTCCATCTGAGTATGTTTGGTCAGAAATCTGTGAGATTTGACTGTTCTGTCTATTACAACCTCTGCCTTTCTTTCCTCAGCCAGCATGGCCTTAGTGTAAAACTTGTTTTCAAAAGAAAATATTGAAAAAGCTTTTTTTTTTTTTTTTTTCCTCCTTCCTTTTCCCTACTCTCCTCTTCTTCCACAGTTCCTCAGCTTATGCAATGTCTTGGACTCTTACCTCTTTCCCTTCTCTGCTTACTTACCTTTAATGTCTGTTTGAATAACAAGGCTGTAGTTCTGTTTATGGTGCTTTAAAAATTGAAGCCAGAAGTCACCTTGTCAAAGGAACTTCAAGGAAATTTGATTATATCTGTCAGCTGAACTGAAATAGCCTGTTACTCCATTACATCAGCAAGGATGTGCCTTGCTATACGAAAACGGGGAGAGAGCTTATGTAAAGCAGGTTGGCTAAGCACTTAGGCAGGCTTATCACTAGCCATAAGTGAACAGAATAATTGTAGGAGTGAATGAGTAATCAGAGGTGGATGAGTGCCCTTTAGCCTGTGTGGCAGCATGCCAGGAGAGGTGAGTCTGAACAAAGGTGTAGCAGTGTCTCCAATGGGAGAAGCAAACTGCGCTCCAAAGAAAGACGTAACATTTAGAGCTTTTCACTGTGGTCACCTCAGCAAACGGTCATTGCACGTGGCCACCTTTTCTCAGCTCTTCAGTTTGTACCCTCACTCCTCATTTTCCTAGAGGTAGGATGAAAATGTCTCAAGGATTTTGTGCTGTTCAGAAATGCTACTGCACAGTTGGGCAGTATGTAGTACAGTGGTATTTCCAAACCGGGGGACACAGCATAGGCAAGGCCCTGGGGCAGGGAGTTTAGAAGTGTGTTTGTAGTGGAGTGTTTTCAACCCTGTGACTTGATCTGGTGATTCAGTTCTGTGGGCCAGTCTTGTGAAGAGGAGTGGTTTGCCCTGATACGGTTTGGGAGGGAAGTAACAGCAGCGAGGATGAGCAAGGAAAAGTTGCTTCCTAAGAGGGGGGGAGCAGGGCAAAGAGTAAGGGCGATTCCCCTCCCAGCTTTTGAGACAGTGGGCCAAGTGGAGGGGTTTCACTGGTCTGCGAACTCTCTAGTTGTGCAGAAATAGTTGGGAAAGATGTGCAGCTTTGAGAAAGTCAGAAATCTACACCACATGTTTAGCACACTGTTAATAATGATAACTAATAATTTGCTGCACAGGTTGCCTGAGAATCTGATAAAAAAAAAACTCCTTTCTTTCTTCTCCTTCCTTCCTTCCTGAATTCCTGCCTGCCTTCCTTCTTTTAATTTTTTTTTTTTTTTTTTAATTATGTGTGTCTGTTGGACCTCACAACTTAGAGGCTGGAAAAAATGAGGACTAGGTTCCACCAGCTCTGAAGCATCAAGTAGTAGTACTGGGTTCTGGCAAGATGCTATGAAACTGGAGGTGTGTGGAAGGCAACAGGGGTACATCTAATGTTTTTCCTAACTGTAGTTGGTGAGCCAGTTATTTTAACTGTCTTAGCCCAACCTTCTTCAGTTTATGTGAGTTCTTATTCTAAGGGAGGAAAATGAACAAACAAACTGCTGTTTGATTTTCTTCCTCAAAAAATGACTTTTGAAGAGAGTGCCAAGGCACTTTGGTGGTTGTGGGTGGGAGTACTAGACAAGACCTGACTTTTCCACTGTGCATTCTGGGAATATGCAGCAACTAGAGTCCTTACATAATGGCCTGGTGAGAATATTTAAAAGTGCTTTTCTCCACTTCACTGATATGAATTTAGACCATATAGCGGAGTGGAGGAATGGAATATGTCATGGGCATGGTTTTCTGGTATTTTTAAATTCATCTAACTTCAGGCTACTGTCAAGAAGAAGAGTCCTTCCTTTCCTTTCTTCCCCTTTTCATATTTCCAGCTATTTTATTGTACATTTTCACAGAAAGGAGAAGGGAGGGGAAAATAAAGTAGTGTGAGTTTGGAGGGGCTGGAGGGTTGAGCAGTTGTAGAATTAGTTTTCTGCCAAATGACTTGCCTGAACTGGCTTGGGCTGAGGGGTACCAAGTGTACGCTAATACTGGTGTGAAGGAAGTAGTTCATACTCCAAGGAAGACTAGTATTATAAAAGCCCCTCTCCGCAGAGCATGAAAGGTAGTAGCTCCCACTAGCGTTTGCAGGCGGTTTTGTGTGTTTGATTTTAATGCTACCACTGCTTTCATCCGAATACTCATGCTGTTGGGTAGTAATGCTTTCAGCTATGTCTGCACTTTCATTTCCAAACTTCCAGCTATAAGTCAGCTGATAAATGCTAAATAATCACCGGGTTGGTGCTCTCCAGACCATTGAGGGCTATTGCTCAGCTGGTTCAGCTGCAGCTGCCAGTGAGGTGTTACTCCCAAGAACACAGGAGTTTTTGTATTTACAGAGCAGGTGTGACATGCTATAGAGATGACGAAAAAGCTGGCTATTATACAGAAAAATAAGCAGTTTATTTTGTGCCCAGTACCTGTGTATATGCTTTTGTAAACAGTGGAAGGATATCATGTGAAAGGATTTTGCCAGCACGTGCTTTCAGTTTGCCTGGTGAGACTATCAGAGTCTGACATGCAAATTTGCTCAAGTGTGGAGACTGACTAATCTTTTTTGACAGATCTAGGCTTATGGTTTGAACTCAGTGGAGATTTTTGTTAAACATTTTTGCATGTAAA
Organism: Anseranas semipalmata; assembly: GCA_013399115.1. Classification (NCBI taxonomy): domain Eukaryota; kingdom Metazoa; phylum Chordata; class Aves; order Anseriformes; family Anseranatidae; genus Anseranas; species Anseranas semipalmata. Next base: position 45,794 of record VXAA01002480.1, read on the forward strand.
GGAGACTTCACAAAACGTGGGTGTTTTTTGCTGTCTTGAGTTACAAATTCAGTATGATCTAAGTTTATAATTGTAAAGCTTCATGATAACCCGTTGTTCAGAGAACAACCACAACAAAATATAGGCCGCTAAATTTCATTTAATTGTCTCTTAAATTATTCTCAAAACAAAATCTCCACTGAGATCATGAACTCAAACAGGGCATAGTCACTGCAGCCCAGACTGCCTCCAGTCCTAACCTCTTTGATGAGTTCATCTGCACTGGTGAGCACCAGGTCCAGTAACGCTTCTCCTCTGGTTGGTTTGTCTAATACCTGGACCAGGAAGTTATCCTCGATGCACTCCAGGAGTCTCCTGGATCATTTACAGCCTGCCATGTAGCTTTCCCAGCAGACATCTGGGTGGGTGAATTTCTCCATCAGGATGAGAGCCCGTGAGTGAGATGCTTCTTGTAGTTGGAGCAAGAAGACCTTGTCAACAGGCTTCCCTTGATCAGGCAGCCTGTAGTAGACCCCAACTACAAGGTGTCCTTTATTGGTCTGGTCCTTAACTTTCACCCACAAGCTCTTGACCTGTCTGTGGATGTTTCTCAGAGGCAGCTCTGCACAATCAATCCATTCCCTAACATAGAGAGCAACATCCCTACCCTCCTTTCCTGCCCATCTCTTTTGAAAAGCCTCAAGCCCTTGATTCCAGTGTTCCAGTTATGTGATCTGTCCCACCACATTTCCATGATTAGCATTAGGTCATAGTTTTCTAATTGCACTGTGGTTTCCAACTCCTCTTGCTTGTTTCCCATGCTGTGTGTGTTTGTGTGGAGGCACTTCAGCTGGGCTATCCGCCACATCACCTTTTGAGAGGAGCCCTCCCTAATTCCTATGGGACAATTCACAGGTATTTCCCTGTTGCTTCCTAAAGTGTCTGTGTTTCCTGGTTCTTCTCTGTCACACAGAGGTATATCCCCTTCCCCAGATGAATCTTACCTCCCCTGGAAGATCCAAACACTTTTCCAACACTGTAACCATTGGTGGGAGGAGTAACTACCATATGAATTGGATATCTGTTTACGGAGTAGGCATCTCGGTTAAAATAGTTGGAAAGAATTAGTCTCTTGAAGAGAGTGCCCTAGAAATTATTGCCCTCCAAATACATGTCATGCTGACTGGGCTTGCTGGCTGCCAGCCTCTGAACTCAGTCTAGACAGCTCTTCTACCCCCCAACTTTTTTCCTTTTGTCCATTGTGTGTGGAGCCTGTGCCAATGCATTTTCACATACATATGTGTATGTGACCTGTTTGCCTTGCCAAATTCTGTGTTGAGTTAATTTGTCTACCACTTAAAAGCTCATTACTTTCTTATAGTTGAAAAGATAGATTTTTCCAGACTTTATATAACAAACAGCAAGCTCATGTCAAGACGCGTGATAATGTAGAAAGGGCATCCTATTCTAAACGTGTGATATTCTATACTGAACTTCATAACAATTATTTATTAGTCTTTGGTGATGCAAGTAGGCTGGACTTTACAATAAAGGCCTCTTCAACTGCTGTTCTCACTTAATGGTATTGATTAGGTAATTTTCCACTGAGTAGGCATTTTAGCTCTACTTAGCAGGAGATTAAAAGAAAATCATTCAAACGTTCTGTCAAGTACAAAATTAAAAACCAGCTCTTCACACTATCTACAGATAAATAGATAAGGGCTCCTTCCAAGAAGAAAAGGTAATGAGTAACTTAATTATAACTTTACATGCTGGACCTGGCACGCAGGCCAAAACATAGCTCTGAATATTTCCAGCCCTTTCAGCTTGCTAACGTGACAATATGCATACGTGGCTGCATGCTGGAGCAGGAGCAAAGTGAGAAAAAAGTCAGCTTGTACTAAGAACTACTTCCACTATGTATGTAATGAACCATGAACCTTCTCTCACGGGTGAATCATGTGAAAAGTAAATGCTTTGTGACATTGGCTTATGATACTACTGTGAAGATAAGTCCGTTTATGTTTTCCCGTAAAACAGTTCTAAGTGAGGCAACTAACATGCATGAAAAAAAAAACACCACCACCAACAACAACAAAACACCTAATGGACAGACTTCTAACACTCTTTCTGGTCAATGGTAATTAAAATTTGGAAGATGGCACTTGATCTGAAAGACTAGCATTCTTGACTGTGAGAACACATCTTCCAGGCTTCTCTTCCAAGTCCTTTGACATATTTCTGGCTCTGTAACCTCTCTTTGATCATCACAGTAACACCTCCCATGAAAACAATCCATGGTTTGGGGTTTAATTGAACTAATGAAAGCAAGAGTGTTGGGTTTGGATTAGGACTAAAGAAATGAGGGTGTTCAGAGCTGGCTATTGAGAACTCGCATATTTGGTTATTCCCTCCTTCTGCTTGTTTTCCATCCTTTTACCTCCATTTTCCTTCTTGAGATGCCTGGTGTAACCCAGATCCACAAATTGATCTGCTAAATAGTAACCCACACAAAAATAGTTAATTTTCAAACAGATATGTGAAGACAAAGAAGATCCTGTAAGACAGTATCAAATAAAAGCCTGTTGAGCAATGCCAGAAATAGTATTCTAGGAAAATTGCTACCATTACTTTTTCCTCCTACTGCTTCCTGTAATTTTATTCCATGCAAAGTGAAAAAACATTGGAAACCACAAGAACATTCTGAGGCAGTATCTCTGCCCTACACCTTTTTGCTTTACCGGGAGCCATCGGCATGGATGGGTGAGATGGGCCAAAAACGTCAGGCTTCCATGCAGCTCTGGTTGCTGTCCTCAGCTGTAAGCATCAGGGAAAACTCTTAATATATGACAATCAAAGATTATTGAAGAATAAAGTGTCTGTCCTGTGATGGTTTTTTTTGTTCCCTCAGGAAGCAGAGTGACCTAGCACGTTGAGTGCTGTATTATTATTTCCAATCTACTGAAATCTGACACTTTTAAAAAGTTGTGACAGTCTTTAATATTAAAGTTGGAAGTATGTCTGTCATAGCAAGTATGCTTCCGGAGAACATGGACCATAAGCTACATGCAATATTATTTTATCTTCTGCAAAAGCAAGGTTACATGCTGACACACTTTATTGGTTTTCCTCCTTGTTTTAATAGTGAAATTAGTGTCTAGGCACCAACACCAAACAGAAATTCTCTCTCTTATCTCTTACTTTCTGTACTTACAAGTTTTCCTTTTTTTTTCATTCACCTCTATTTCATGAATTAGCAAACACTAGGCTGTAAGGAACAGATCCAGCAAATCATGGGTCTATTTGAATGTTTATAACAAGCTTTTTAAGCTAATTCTAGAAATTCCATTTATGCATCTCTGTTTGTGAAAAAATGTGGTTCTTTTTGTGTCCGTGTAATATATAACAACTATACAGTGAACTATCTAGTGTCCTACAGTGTATTTAATTTTTAATATATCATTGTAATGTTAACATTTTCATCACTTTAAATACAATTAATGCAAAATTGTCAAAAAAATGACAATCACACAAGTAAATATATTTTCTTAATCTTTTTTTTTTTTTTTTTAATTTTACCTATGGCATTAGATATTGAAGACTGATATAATAACCAAAGGCAAAGGTAAGCTCTTGACCCTTTTTATATTCTTAAACAGCATAATTCACAACAATTAAATGTTTGATTAACACTCTTTCTTATTACATTGTCTTTTAGTCTTATTTTCTAGTCCCTTCACCAGCTTCATTGCTCTTCTCTGAACACATTCCAGCAACTCAGTAACCTTTTTGGAGTGAGGGGCCCAAAACAACTCCAACTCCCTGGACTACTTTCTAATAAAAACTTGTTACAATACACCCCAACTGCTTCAATGGATGAGTGAGTGTGTAACAGCTGTGCTGCTCTAGCCACTAAATTGTTATTACATGGTGTCTTGGGCCATCCAAAAAAAGGTACTTGGAAGCCTGAACTTGTAAAGTTCTGAGCTGTACAGGATTTTTCCTACTGCATAGCCAGCCCTCTCCTGACTCTGCTTGGGGGAAACAGCCCCCAGTTGCATTCCCATCGCCCTCAGGCAAAGTTCTTCCCTTGACTGGGAAAATTTTAAGTCTCCAGTAATTTCACCACTTCTGCTAGTTTTTACTTATCCTGGTGACACCACCACCTAAAGCTATGTGCCACTGATGTTGGATGAGGGGATGCACTTCTGTTGGGTGCTCATCCCATGCTGGTCCCATCAGAGACTGTGGGAGACCTAGAGGAGACCTATTTCTCCTTAGGTTGAGCCAGACACAGAAATTTCCTAAGTGAATAAGCTTGCACACTGGCTAATAACCACAGACTAATGATGGGAGACTACAGCATTCTTACCAGTCATGCCAGGATTAAAAATGTACAGTGCTGCAAAAGTTTCGTCATCGTGCAGAGTAATGAGGATGTGCAATTTGAGCAAATGAAAGGCAGGTCTTTTGAGAGTTGAAATAAAGTCTTGATGTTTCCTCCAACATATTTGTCCTCATATCTGTCATCAGACTAGAAGAAATGTTGGCAACATTATTAAGGAAGTAGCTAGAAAACCTACCACAGGAATAAATAGATAGCAGCAGCCTCGATTCTCTAATCTATTTATAATCTAGAATTGTCCAAAATACAAAAGTGTATTGTGATGGTCTTTGTTTGGACTCCCAGGGCACACCCCTTCTGCTTTGCCTCACATGCAATCACATAACACATACAATAATGCAATTTAAGAGTGAATTGCTGCGGTGGGTGGGTGCATGCTGGCTCAGAGGTCTGAGCAAACCGTGGCTTCTGGCTCAGGGCCTTTTGGCAGCAGTGCAAATGACAACACCAGAGCTGAAGCTCTGTGCAAGTTGCTGCCCAGCTGCCACTTTCAGTATAGGTTCCTTGATGAAAAAAATGTCAGTAATTTTATTAACAAAATCTAATTGGCCTAGTGAGAGCACATTTCAAAGAATGCAAATGAGTGAAACAAAAGAAAATGTCCACTCACACCTCTGTTGCGGAATCAGTGGTTCTTCTTGTTCCTCTCAATCACATGCAACCAGCCAATTTTGCTCCTGGGGATCATTAACAAGAAAAGGAAGTTGCTAACCTGGGATTTTATTGGCAATAACATGTGTCATGCTACACCACAGGAGTGCTGGGCTTTTCAAATAACCTACACCACTTGTCTTTCCCCCACCTCTCTAGCACTTGCAATGCCTCACAGGACGTTTGTGGCCGGCTGCTTTAGTTATTATTTATCGTACCACATGCAAGTGTGAGTGGCTCATGTCTTTCCTGAGATTAAAAATGAGTGTAAAGAAATGATCATTGCCTGATTTCTAACCGTTTTGTCATATATTTGCCCGTCACTCCAGCCATACGCAGATTTCCACCCCGCCACCCTTAAGCCCTTAAGTGAGGCAGGCAGTGACAGCGGTCCAACCTGCCAGCCGCTGCTGTGATTGAAGACTGCTACCACTGCCACCCTGCTGCTACCCCCCTTCCTGGGTGCCTGCTCCTGCTTCCCATCCCCAGCCACACGCCTGTGGTGCGGTTCCGTCCACCTCCTGATTTGCTCTGGGTTATGCTATGCAGCGCTCCCAGAGCACGAAGGTTGTGTCCATGCTGCTGCCCAGCTGAAAGGGATTAGATCATCTGGGCAGGCAGTTTGGGAGAGGAAGGAGGAGCTGGAAATGAGAGTGTCCTGGATAAATAAGCATGCATCTTCTAGGGGTAGAAGTGGAAGATGCTGCTTTGGGCGTCAAAGTCCTTTTTGGCAGCACTTACAGATACTTAAGAGTGAACGTGGATCAGACCTTCATACACACACATGCCTGGTCAGTGATAACTGGATTTTGTGAGATTCCCTGGCCTGGCTCTGAGGAAACCTACTGAATCAAGCACCGGAAGGCTGCAGGACAGTGGCTGGTTAAAGGCCAGGCAGTTGGGCTGGTTCCAGAGGAAACAGCAGTGCCCCAAAGAGAAATACAAGCCACGTGTGGAAGCCTCCAAGACTGGGCAGCAGTCTAACCAAGATTTTGTTCAGACCCTGATTCAATGCACAAGCCAAATTCGTGCTTTATAATTACCTGGCCAAAAGTTGTCTCAATAGCAAAACCTCTCTGCTTTTACTTTGTAGTAAAATGCACAAGGGTAACTGTAGAGAAACAACCATTTCCCTGCGTCATGGCTTTGGCTATGGCAGAGTTAATTTTCTTCATAGAGGCTCTTATGATGCTATTTTGGATTTAGGATGAAAATAGTGCTGATAACACACCGATGTTTCAGTTGCTCAGAGCAGTGCTTGCACAGAGCCAGGGACTTTCCAGCTCCTGGTGCTGCCCTGCCAGCGAGGAGGCTGGGGGTGCACCAGGAGCTGGGAGGGGACACAGCCAGCACAGCTGGCCCAAAGGGACCAAAGGGATGTCCCATGCCGTGTGGCTTCGTGCTCAGCAATAGAAGCTGGGGTACAGAAGGAGGAAGGGGGGACGTTCAGAGTGGTGGCGTTTGTCTGCCCAAGAAACCATTGCGCATGATGGGCCCTGCTCTGCTGGGAGTGGCTGAGCACCTGCCTGCCGATGGGAAGCAGTGAATGAATTCTTTGTTTTGCTTCGCTTGCATGTGTGGCTTTTGCTTTACTTGGTAAACTGTCTTTATCTCAACCCACGAGTTCTCGCACTTTTACCTCTCCGATTCTCCTCCCCATCCCACCTGGGCAGAGTGAGGGAGCGGCTGTGTGGTGCTGAGCTGCCTGCCAGGTTAAACCACAACACGCTGGAAGCTTCTAGAGCAGACCTCCCTCAGCCTGAGAGGCTCCTGCAGTGCCGTGGGCATGCCTTGCCGATTCCCAGAGGACACGCTGCATCAGGCCTTCACGTGCATGCTTCATCTGGCATAAGGCCTTCGTCTGGTGCCTTGACCCCTGGCAGCTGGCTCTGCTGATGGAAAGTCAGGAGGAAGCGGGTGGCAGCCGTGCTTGAACACTCACTGAAGGCAGAACAGACGCTTTACTCCCTCCACCCGTTAAACTGGCCTCCTGAGACTCGGGACCTCACTTCGCTGCCCCTCCAGGGCCCGAGTATGGCCTTGAGCGGGGCGGCTCTCCAGCAGCTCTGAATCCGAGCTCTAAACCCAGTGTCCCCATACCTGCTCCTACTGAAACGAGGAGCAGCCCGTGCCCGACCAGTTACGTGGGTGCATCTACACGCCCAGGTGAGCCCATTCATTACGCACGAAATACAGGCTTGATGCGTGGCTGCGCTCACTGTACTGATCCCATCTCTGTGGGAAGAAAGCAAAGATTAGTACCTCCAGTCCTAATTAATTAAACAGCCTGGTAGAGACACACACAGCTGCAGATTCTCCACTCCCACCTGGAGTAACTATACAGAAATGAAACAGAAATGGTGCTAAACCAGGGTAATGAGTAGAGAACAACTATTTTCTGCTCTGCTTTGCTGATTTACTGAGCCATAGCAAAGGCCAACTATTCTCGCCTCAGCTGAGTGAGAAGCTGCAGGATGACAATCCAGGTAAATAACTAAAACAAACACAAGGTCATGAAGATGCTACAGAAAAAAAAATACTTCAAGGTATTTAGAGGAAAAATGAATTGTTTCAACTTGGGTCATATCCACTGTAATTCTATGCCAGAACTCATTTTGATTTTTCTCTCTTGTAAGGAAAAAACGAAAGAAAAAATGAAATGAAATGAAATGAAATGAAAAAAATACCACAATTTCCTGGTATTTTAATCCACTTTCCAAAAGGCTTTCTTAAAAGTTTAAATGCAGAATTCAAAATATGTGTTCTGATTAGCTGAGGACCATTGTAAGACAAGCAAATCACATGTTCTTTGCAAACCCAGCAGACTTTAAAATGCCAATATCTTATCCCAGTTTCAAAAACCTGCAAAGAAACCAGCTAACAATGAAGAATGACAAACTTCTCACTTACTTACAGTAATGTAAGTAATTTAAATTTGTGGCTTGAAGAGTTGCACAAAGTACGCTTCATATTTACCATTTCCTGTTGGAAAAACCCAGCATGGAGTAACACAGGCTAAACTACCTGTAAGGTTAACCTTGTCATGAACTTTCAGTATTTATTGTTCAGAAAGAAGAAGGCAATGAGCAGCCAGAAAAGTAAATGATAGAACCAGCATGCAAACTAGAGTACTAAGACAAATATTGTCTAGCATAAATCTAACAAATATACAGATGTAGCTAGTTTTGAAATGTATGGATTAAAACAACAGAGCTGATTTTAAAATACACAGAACAAAGAGATTGGTACGGTTTACTTTATTGCAATTTACATAAAATGTGCTGAATGAGATTGGGACCATTTTTATAGTCAAGAAAACATTAAAAGAAACATGAATATCAAAACAAGAAAGTTTCTTCTGTTCTCAGATCCCTTCCTTTCCTTTGTTGTTGGTTGTTGCTTTTAATCACAATAGGCAGTTTTGACAGCCTGGCCTACTTCCAGATTCACGCTCCAATCAATGAATTCTAGCAGATTTGAAGTTTAAAATGACATTGTTCTGTAGTGAATATATGTGCCTATGCTTTATCTGCCCTAATTGCAGCCTTATGTGTTAACTCAAACTCTTTTTGACTCTTTTCCCTGTTCTCCTTACCCAGCAATTCTCTTATGCTTTTGTTCCTTTATACTGTAAAAATATGCCTTTTCAGTCTATCCTATTTTGTGCACTCTTCCCCGTCTCCCATTTGAAAGTCTGACCTTATCTTCCTCAGCATTCCCAATGTAATATCCAGCATCTAAACGCCTTGTATTGGGTCCTCTTTCTCCTCTTTAGTACTACCCATGTCTTTCACCACAGCTTTACCAGCTCCTTTGCTGGTGGTTTTGAATTCCTCATTCTCACTTTCAAGGCCTCTCCTTTTTCTGCAGCCAACAACTGGTTGCTGTCTTCCTAAAAGTTTCCTTGCACATCTCTGGTGCTTGTCAGACTGTGCAGAAAGCCTCTTCAGCATTCAATTGGCAGGAAAAAAAAAAAAAAAAAAGAAGAAAAAAAGAAAAAAACTGACAAACTTAAACATATCAAAAGGGTAGGAAATTAGCAGGGTCACAGCAAGCAGCATGGTTAAAACTGCCATGGAACAGCAATGCTTGACTACACTATTTTTATATTTTCTACATTTCTATCTGACTTTTCCCTTATTACCATAAGGCTCTGCCTCCTTTGCTGTCAGTCCTTGATGATACCCTCTCCCTCAGCTAAGCCCCCCACGTTGTTTTGTCAGCCTACAAAGATATAACACTAATAACAAAACCTGGGAGGATAGATTGACTTGTACTGTGTTGTGAAACAACACCTTAACCTTACTCTACTGCTTGTTCTGCCTTAAACCACAACCATAAATTGGGTGCCATCATGGTCAAATTGATATATGTATTTACTCCTTATGGGGCAAACAGGAATCCCCTATTCACATTTAACAAGCAGTTCCTCAAATCCGTAACTGTGAACATGTACAGTCTTAAGTGAATACAGGCACATCTGAGCTAGAAAGATGTTCATATTCTTGGGTTTATGAGTATCCTGCATACTTCTGGTGCTAAACATATGCATTAAAATTAAAAACAATGCCAGCAGTTGTGGTAAAAAACACATAATTTCATATATGGTACATGAATACCTAACTGTTATTTGTAAACAGGCTCCATGAATTAGGTTAGATGAAATACAGTTCAGAGAAGAGTATGTTCTGCACTTCCTAAGACACTTCTCAGAAGCAGCCACCACATTGGACTGAGGGGTTTGTAACATTGTAGCCCACACTAAATCATGGGTCAATGAGTGAGTAATCTCTTAAAACCCACACAAGGCAAGAGACCATAACCACACAGTAATAGTTTGGGCATTAAACAAAAACCTTAGAAGCAAGATAGCTTCCGTTTAGTCTCTGTCTTTCCCCAGTGTCTCCTTTTTAAGCTTGTGTGTCATTATTTCATTACCTATATAACACTTCCCTCAATAAGCAAACGAGTAATGCTATCATCTCTCCATTTACTAAGGAGGTTTGAAACACCTGTAAAGATAGCACCAGGGAAGTATGAAGTGCAATTACTACCAAATTCCAGCCTTCCAGACTTTAATCCAGTGAAAGGATGTGCCTTCCTTTAAAGTTCAGAAATCCAGCTTGCATTTTCTGTTCCCTTTAACTAAATTTTGAAATCGGGTTGCAGGAAAACTGAGCCATAATGCCAGAGAACATACTGGGTAATGTATGTATTAAACAATTTGTTTGTTGTTCTCTGGAGATGAGTACCTGGTTGAAACACTCCTATTTTTATCTTTGTGCTTTGGGAGTTAATGTTTTATATAAAAATTGCATTAACCAGCTGAGGCTTTTGCAGAATAAAGTGGATCGAATTACCAGCTAAGAAGTAACGTTGCCAGCTGTGCTGGAATAGAAGAGGCACTCAGAAGAAGAGGTCTGTGTTTTACACATCTGCCTGGTGAATGGAAAGGCTGTTCAGCGGTGACCTCGGGCTTAAGAGGGGAACCGAAGAGCAAACGCTCCCTGCTGCCCTCCAGCAGGCTTTAGCCTGGCCGACAGCGACACCGGGAGGAACACGGCGCTCGAAAAAGGCTCTGCGATGCCTTGTGGGCCAAATCCCTGTTCCAAGATACAAAAGCGTGTCCCTGTTATCTGGCAGAAAGCAACAAGCTACATTGGATGTCGATGCTGACAATTTAGCAGAAGAAGCAGAGATTGTGAGCAAGTGTGTATCTCTATATCATGTACCCGCAGGCAACCACGTTCAAAATGCAAGGTTAGATTTAATGATTCACACTGCAGAAAACACTTCATTGGCAGCAGGAGTTTGCAAACAAGTAAATGCAATTAATTCAGTGGTTTACAACACTAAGCATATAGCAAATGACAGCACATTTTGCTCATCAAGGAATATATATTTCAGTGCACTGAAACAAGGCATTGCAAAAGTCCCTGCCACTCCATGGTTTTTACTCAAGAATTCTATTCTATATGGTTAAGTCACTTGCCCATATACAAGCCTTAAAAAATTGTGTTCTCTTCCACATAGAGAAATAAGAATATACACATGTACAATATGTGCCCATCACATTGGCACAGATAACTTATTCAGAAGAGAATCCAGGCAAAAAGCTCTCCTGTAATTCACACATTTTTACATAGCTCCTGATAAGATTAATGCAGGGCCTTGAATGGATTCGTAACAGGCTAACGAGTATTGGGAACTGCGCCTATATATATATCTCATACAATAACATAGGCAGCAGCCACAAATTAAGAGTTCTGGTAGCCATGTGGCTTTGAACACATCCAGTAACAACATACAGACTTGAAGGATGGAAATACCATGAGAAAATGGTATGACGTAATATGAATAGGTTGTTCTGATAATATTATAGAATTGCGGAATCATAGAATCATCTAGGTTGGAAAAGACCTTCAAGGTCATCAAGTACAATCATTAACCTGACCTATGGAGTCCCATCACTAAACCAAGTCCCTTAGTGTGTCATCCACACATCTCTTAAATATCTCCAGGAATCGGGCCTCCACATTGCCAATGCCTAACCACACTCTCCATGAAGAAAGTCTTCCTGATATCCAGTCTAAACCTCCCCTGGCTCAACTAGAGGCCACTGCCTCACGTCCTATCACTTGTCTCCTGAGAAAAGAGACTGACACCCACCTCGCTACAGCCTCCTTTCAGGTAGTTGTAGGGAGCGATAAGGTCGCCCCGAACCTCCTCTTCTCCAGACTAAACAACCCCAGCTCCCTCAGCCGCTCCCCATAAGTCTTGTTTTCTTGTCCGTTCACCACGTACATTGCCCTTCTCTGTATATGCTCTAGCAACTTAATGTCCTTCCTGTAGTGAGGGGCCCAAAACTGAACACAGGACTCAAGGTGCGGCCTCACCAGTGCCATGTACAAGGGAACAATCACTTCCCTAGTCCTGCTGGGCATTCTATTTCTGATGCAGAGCAGGAAGCCCTCGGCCTTCTTGGCGCACTGTTGGCTCATATGCAGCTGGTGGTTGACCAGCACCCACAGGTCCTTTTTTGCTGGGCAACTTTATAGCAACTCCAACCCCAAGCCTGTACCACTGCATGGGGTTATAACACAATAATATATAATAAATATAATATAATATAATATAATATAATATAATATAATATAATATAATATAATATACTGCATGGGGTTATAACACAATATAAGTTGAATATGGGTCAGCTCTGTGCCCTGGCAGCCAAAAGGTCCAACTGTATCCTGGGGTGCATCAAGCACAGCATTGCTAGCTGGTTGAGGAAGGGATTGTCCCGCTCTGCTCTG
>VXAA01002480.1:58330-79700 GCA_013399115.1 Anseranas semipalmata
TACTTGCCTACTTTATGCAAGATATCTCTGTAGTTTAACAAGATAAACACAAATAAAATAAGATTTTCAAAACTGAAACTGAGCATCTATTATCAAAGTACTCTGGTTGGCTCGAACTGGCAAAAAATAAAAAAAATAAATAAATCACAGGCACATATTCTGAGATGAAAAAATTGGCAATTTTTAAACTTCAGTCATTAGACTGGTTTACCCGCTCTGAAGCTCTTCCTGTTAGTTTAATTCAACAATATTTTAAAATTACTGAAGTACTGATAACAGTGCTCTTTATGTTTTCTAGTAACTTTAGACATTCCTCTTTCATGTCCAGCATTAATAGTGCTTCAGCATGACTGCTTTTATCACATTTATGGTGTGCCTTTGTGATGAACACTTTGCAATGACTGTTGTTGAAAAACACTTATTAAAGCCATGCACAAGGAAGAATATGTTGAACCAGTCACCTTACTTAAGATTCTTAGAAAATCCATACCGTGCCTTACCACTCAGTAAGTTGGGAACAGACACTGGGATTTTCATGTCTGCTATTGCTTTCTGTGCAGGAGTCCATCTGAATATGAGGGGGCATTTCTTTGCTGTGAGGGTGACAGAGCACTGGAACAGGTTGCCCAGAGAGGCTGTGGAGTCTCTTCCTCTGGAGATATTCAAAACCTGCCTGGATGCAATCCTGTGCAACATGCTCTGGGTGACCCTGCTTGGCAGGGGGGTTGGACTAGATGATCTCCAGAGGTCTCTTCCAACCTCAACCATTCTGTGATTCTGATTCTGTAACACAAGCGCACCACCTGGCACTTACCTTTGTTGAATGTCGTGTGATTGGACTCTGCCCATTGATACAGACTATTCAGATCTCTCTGCAAAGCCTTCCTACCCTCAAGCAGATCAACATTCCTGCCTAATTTGGTATCATCTGCAAACTTACAGAGGGTGCACTCAGTCCCCTCATCCAGATCACTGATAAAAACATTAAACAAAACTGTCCAGAAGGCTGAGCTCTGGGGAACACCGTTGGTGTCTGGCTGCCAACTGAACTGAATATAACACATAAAGAGTCTCTTCCTAGCTTCTGAAATCAGGATAACTCTGGGGAGCCTAGTTTGACAAAGAATGACCAATAGACATATATTTGGTAGACCTGAGACCCAGGTGATTGTCACAAATGCTACAGCTTCAGGGAGAAGAAGCCTTGCAACAAATAATCTTCTCTTGCCCATATCTCTCCTCCCAGGTTAGGACCCCCAGGGGGTCCCTTTTCCTGGGCAACCTGATCTAGTGGATGGCATCCCTGCCCATGGCAGGGGACTTGGAACCAAATGATCTTTAAGGTCCCTTCCAACCCAAGCCATTCTATGAGTATATGATTCTATGATTCCTAGGTCAAGTATCCTCCTAGGAAAGAAGGGACTCCTTTGGTCTCTGGAGCCTTTGGTGCTGTCCCTGTGCACCTCTGAAAAGAATCTGGACCTATCCTTTCTCTTCCTCCATCCCAAGGGAGCTGAGGACATCCAAAAGAGCTCCTTTCCCTTCTTGTCTCCAGGGTGAACAAAAGCCTTTCTCTCCACTTCTTTTCTGTTGACTTTGTTCCATGGAGTCAATGGCTGTCCTGCTGGGACAGCAGGGGGAGCCAAAACCGGACACAGGACTCCAGATGTGGTTGGGCTTGGTGGTGTTAACACAAGGGGAAAGATCCCTAGCATAAGGAAGAGGTGGCTTAGAAACAAGTTTAGGCAACTGAGGCTATTAGGACTATCGAAAACAATGGCCTTGGTTCTTCCCTGGATATAGCAGGCAAATTCTTAGCTCAGAAGGTGGGGTACACGTGATATGGATTTTGCCATAAGGAGACAGCAAAGTGTGAATTACACAGAATAAAGTATAATAGAGTAAATAAATAATAAAGTAAATAAAGTGTAAAGTAGAATAGTTTCTCAACACTGCACCAGCCCTGCAGAGGAAGGTAGTTTATAACTGTTCTCAAAGGATGCTGGAGTAATGTGTTCCTTTCTACTGCCTCTTATCTAAAGCTCAGTTTGATTTTCCTCGCTCATGGAAGAGGGATACAAGTGACTACTGAGAACATGAGTAATGCAACTCTGTTGTCAGTGTTTCTGCAGGTTTAAGCTTGTGTCATCTATTTTGTGCCACAAGACCCCTGAAATAATTGCACTAATTCATTTTATTTTTTTATTACTGGCAGATGTTGCTGAGTGAAACAAAGATCCAGAGTTCTGCATAACAAAATCAATGCTGTTCCACTGCCTGTCTGCCCAGGACAGAAGGTTTCCTCATCTAACAGAAAAGAACTAAAAATATTGGAAGACAATAACGAGCACTTTCCCAGTTGTTTTAAATTCCGTACTGCACGGCTGCTATTTGCAAAAATCCAAGTTGAGACCTACTATTGTCATTACCTGTTTCCTGAAAACAGTTCCAGAACCAATAGTCTGCTATTTTCTCTGCTATTAGAAACTGTGATAGGATGCACTAAAATGGAAGAGTAGCAGCAGTTCACAGGCTGCAGTTCTGATTTTTCACCATTCATGAAAAAAGCAACTGCTGTTTTTTTATAAGTAAAAATGAAAATAGCAGAATCAGCATTTTTCTTTGGTTAAAAGTAATATGGCAAAAAGAAAGTAAGTTACTTGCAAGACTGTTCCCATCAAGGTCATTTCACAGTAAGCAATACCACGCTAATAAGTGAATTATTGATCATGTGTGGTTTACTTGTTATTCACTGGTGTTACACAGTCAGTGGTAATTAAGTTTACGCAACAGGGAAGGTGTTGATAGAATTTGTATTTCAACTGCAAATTCCATTATACTGCATATACGAGTAGCTCCAAGACATATTTTATGAACACTCAAAATGCTTTCCTTCAGTGAGGTAAGCCAATAACAGCTAATGCAGTTTACATCTCCTGAGTGGACTTACCTAATTAAAGCAAAAATTCAGAAACAGGGTGCTTACAGTATCTGTAAGCCTACTTGACTTTATTACTTCATCATAATCATGACTGTTCATAAGCATCTAAGTCCCCTCCCAAACCTGCAACTGGAGCCTGTCTTTAAAAGGCAGTCTCCCCAGACCACCTTCACTGGAGGTCACTTGGGTAGTCAATTCAGGTAACATTATTCAACAACAGATGACTAAATAAAGGGGTGGAGAGAAGCAAGATTGGAAAAATCACTCAAGGAATTCATAGCTGTCTGGAAAGCAGATGAAATGTTATGATTATCAGTTGCAATACCATACTAGAAGTCAAATGAATATGAGGGGGCACTTCTTTACTGTGAGGGTGACAGAGCACTGGAACAGGCTGCCCAGAGAAGCTGTGGAGTCTCCTTCTCTGGAGATATTCAAAACCCGCCTGGATGCCATCCAGCGCAACATGCTCTAGGTAGTCCTGCTCGGCAGGGGGGTTGGACCAGATGATTTTCAGAGGTCCCTTCCAACCTCAGCCAGTCTGTGATTCTGTGAAATGACAATGCAGGTAACATGGTCTTTGGAATAGTATTTTATACACTCAGCAAAAGTCTGGATTAAAATGTAATTGTATTATGAATAAGCACACAGACGTAGTTACAAAAGTATTTGAAGCTGAGACTTCTCTGCAAGACTACTCGAAAGTTTGTGTTGAAGGGATTATTATATATCAAAATTTCAAATTAAATTTCAAAAACAATTTAGCATGTTTGATGTAAAGCTCTGTCACCTTCATGATAACATTCCTGCATTTTTTTTCCATTCATACCTATCTTTAGGTAACAATCTGAAGACCAATCAAACATCATCCTCACCATCCAAGACATTTTTGTTCTATTCCATAGACTGAGTTCATGTATCTAAAGCCAGATTGCAGAGCTAACTTTATTCCTGCACATAAAAACCACTGGACTTGTGATGTTATTTTATCCAAAAGAGTAAAGAAGCCTTTTATATTCTATAAAAAGAGATGTGATATAATGAGGCTATCCAAAACCTATTAATAAGCAGTAAGAACGGGGAAGAGAGAACTTCTTGAACTTATTTTTCATTCTCAAGGCAGTTTCACGAAGACATTCAATGCCACAGAATGGTATTAAAGAATACAGCTTCTATAACTTGTGTTATTTTCAGGAAAAATAAATTTGGAAATTGGATTATTTCTTTGTGCTGTATCTGCTAATGATTTATCTGTCTGCTTCAGGAATTTCAGTTCTTTCTATGGACAAATACGCAACATTCTTTCGAGAAATCTGTTTCCTAGTTAAATGGACAAGCACAAAGAACTGCAGAAGAGTTCACCTGACTGTAAGAGACTCATGATCTCCAGTAGGAAAAACTTTAACTGCCTACTGTTTGTTCTTTAGGAAGTGCAACTCAAAACACTTTCTATAATACAGATGTAAATTTAAAACACTATCTGTTTTTAAAACTAGATATTATAATGAAAGAATACCAGCTAGCGTAGCAGTATGCTGGACCTTTGACACAGTTAGGACTACATTGTTATTGTCAAATCTTAAAATCAATACAAATATAAAGCCAGATCAGAGTCCTAGAATCTGAGCTCAAAATGAATGGCTCTGCCATGTTCAGATATTGTGGAAACTTGGTATGTAAGACTGAGTGGAAAAGAAATTTTTACCAAAAGTAATGCATAAAAAAATCTCTTAAGTTACTCAGTGGAAAGAATCAGCTTAGGAGCACTGTGCCTTGTCTTGTATTCAAGCAAGACTCCCAGATGAGCTCCCGATGGCTGTAGTCTTCAAGCTCCATGGGAAAACTCCACCGAATTTGAAACAGCCCAACTTGCCTTTCCCCAGCAAATCCCTGCTAGAAGAGTATTCCCTCCTGGCTGCACGTCTGGTTCTTCAGTTCATTTGGTTGTAGGGCGTCACAGGGCCATGACAACCTGAATCAGCTCTGAATCCTTTCTAGATTAAGAGATGGTTACAAAACTAGCCTGCAGTAGCCTTTGATCTTACCCGTTATCTCCCTACACAAGCAGCAAGTCTCCTTTCTGAAGAACAGGCAGGAAAATTAAAGCGGTTCATTTAGCCCAATTCTTCTCCCAGTTGTCAGCTCAGTGAGAGAAAATGGCCAGTCCGCTAAATGTTCCTGCTCCAAAACAATGAGCAAAAAATCTAGAAGCCAAAGGAATTTCAAAAAATGTATGTTTATTTACGCATTGAAAAATAGCGCTGCACTGCCCACCCCTCATAGCACCAGGTATCCATAGGAAACTCAACATATAGTTTGAAGCATAGACCTACTAGATGGAAATAATCAGCAAATTGTGAGGAGGCAAGGGATACAGACAGTGATGATATTGAAGTACAGTGATAAGGCAACAGAAGATTATTCAGGCCATCTCAATCCAAGTTTGCTAATTTGTCACATTCCTTTCTTCCCAAAGACCACGTATTTCTCATTTGAAGACTGAAGTAGTAACTTCATACATTAAAAGTCAAGCAATTTTAGAGTAGCTGATTTTCTGACAGAATTATCATTGCTGCAGCTGAGTTTCAGACAATTAATTTTCTTCACCACAGGACTTTGAAGGTGCATGGTTCTGAAATGCTAGGAGAGTTCATGGCATGGCCATTCATAACATTGTTACTGAAACTTGATTCCTTGAGCCAAAGGTAAATCCTTGCTGTAGTTGATTGTACTGGAAGAGAAACAAGTATTTTTGAGAGACTAGGCTTGATCACTGAGACAGATTATGCAGCCCACTTCCTATGTACAAGGCTTCCAACCACTCTTACATGGATACGAAAGACTTCTGTAAGCAGTTTGTCTGTTCAAAGTCATGAACTGACTTTATTTTAGTTTTCAGAACAGTAACCATGTACAGGGAAAGACCACATTCCCTGTTCTCTCATCCTTGATAGATCAAAGAGAAAGTATAATCCCCTATTTCATCTCTAACAGAATGTCCACAAAGGAAAAACAAGATGCGATTTCTCACATTCATAGGCCTTTGCACGGTAACCAAACTGGCATACGAAAATGCCAGGGAGGGCAGGAGGGAATGGGAAAGAAATCCTAGAGGCTAACCATCATGAGACTCATGGAGAGATACCCAACACTTCAATAATTTACCCACCCATTGGCAATAATGGCCCCCTCTCTGCAACTGCCACTTCATGTATTTCCTGAAAAGTTTCAGTAATCTAATTTTTAGCTTAGTTTAAGCTTAGTTTAGCTTAGTTTAAGATCAGGCATGAGAGGAAAGAAAAACATTATGAAACAAACAAACAATGTTTAAATAATTTATTTTTCCAGCTCTCAGGAATTGCCCCGCCCTCTAAAAAATTTTCTATCTGAGGAACAGTAAATAAAGAAAGGTCTTTAACGAAATCACCTTCTATTAGAAACACAGATGTAAATTCTTACATGATGAAAAAGAAAAATTACATTCTACACAGTTATCTCACATTTAGTGAAGATCCTGTAGTCATAGATTTGTATATTCTGGACTTTAGCAATTTTATCTGTAATTTACATTTATTTTAAATTAAAAATGTCTGCCTTACCAAGTTGACCGTCTCATATAAAGTTTCCATGAATCACTTCCAGATTCTCTTCCCCCACCAGTGTGCTTTTCACCACCTGTAGGAAAAAGGTTATAAATGAAAAAGTGAAATATTTTTGGAGCATGGGAATCTGGACTAACTCCAGGAGGTGAGACATTTGTAAAAACTCATGGGTAAAACTATTCCCTCTCCTTTGTTCTAAACCTGAAATAAATTACCAGAACACCACTACAAACAACTCACACAGTTAGCTCTCTCCCTATTCTCGATCCAAGAAACATCTGACTACAATTAAAAGTCTCACCATGCTGGCACCAGAGGATGTTGTTTTGAAGATATTTTATTTTAACATGAGACAATTGTACAAGAATGTGCTGGTTCTTATGCTGTTTAGACAACCAAACGAATATTTCTTTCCTATCCCATTTTCTTTTGTAGATAAAAAAAGAAAAAGAGGCAAAAATCTTGTGAGACTCACAAAACTACTTTATGCTGTAGTTTTTGTATACGCATGCAAACATATACAACAAACATGTTCAAGACTTCTTTAATTAAAACTTCATTTTAAACAGTATTCCACTCAGGCAAATCTCTAAGCACATTCAGAACACACTTCTGAGTTACATTACCTTGACGGAAGAAAAAAAAATGCTATCTGTCTTTGATTTTTAAATATTCCATATATTTTTACAAGATGAAACCCAACTACCTTTAGTCATTTTTCTGTTTTCTGCTACAGCAGTGTAAATACAAAATTAATTCATTTCTTCAGATTTAGTCATTTAAATGGACTGATTAAAGCCTTGAAAAATAAGACGAGGAGATCTAAGTTATACTAATTTTACAGTAACAATGCTCTATTTTGATCCCACCTGAAGCTTTTCTTTGCATGAAAAGCTAACACAGTAATTAGAAAAAAAAAAAAACATTCAGCATTAAAAAAAGAAACCTTAGGAATAATATCAAGTCTGCAGACCTGGTACTAGAGAATTTCATTGTTTAAAGAAAAAAGCATACAGCATAAGTAACATACCAAAAGCACCACCAATCTCTGCCCCGCTGGTTGGGATGTTGACATTCACAATGCCACAGTCAGAGCCCTTTGGCCTATGAAAAAAGATATGACAATTACTGCTCAGGATCAGAAAAGGCTCCTTCCCTAAAATGAGGGCTACAAAATGTTCAACTAGCAGTGTGCATAGGTATAAAAATGACACTAAATATAGTAATCTTATGTTTCGAGAATGTAGAAAAATAGTTTGAATTATACCCAAGCCAGCGGAAAATCCTTCCTAAATCCTTGGTAAAGATGCTGCTGGAAAGACCTTGTTTTACTTCATTATTCCAGGCAAAAACCTCCTCTTCCTCCTAGAGGGAAGCATGTCAATGGTTAAACGATACCTATTCAAAGCAAAGCAGTTAAAAAGAAGCGCTGTCAGGAAAATTCCAATATGCTACAGCCATAATGCAAACACACTAAATACCACTTACCAAATACACGTGCAGCAAGTCAGGGGTAGGATATCCCCACCACTGCAGAGACACACATAACCTGCTCTAGAGCAGGCTGACATAAGCAACAAAGATCTATTCCTGCACAGACTCTTATCTTAACAGCAGTGCTTTCTCTTCACAGAAAATGTATAAATGTAGGTACATGGTGAGGTAAGCTATTACAGTGGATCTCCCACAGTGCAGAACTACAGTTAGTGCTTCTTGAACTGTCAGGACAATTGCACGAACATGACATACATCAGAAATTGCTCTCCTGAAATCCCTGACACAAGATGAATTTCACATTGCTATTTTACCTTAAATTTCAGCACATACAATATGGGGGCAAATGTCTCAGTGTGGACAATGGGTGCATTATGCGGAAGGCCAGTCACAATGGTCGGTTCGACATAGTTTCCAGGGCGATTTATAACCTTCAAAATACAGAACAGAAGAAACAACTAAGTAAGTTCAGCCAAATCAGCATCCTGCTTAGTACTGGTGTAGGAAGGGAATCCTTCATAGTTTGATTACTACAGTGTACCTCTCAATCAGAAATTGAAAGTCAGATCATCTGAGTAGATTAGCTTGAATTCTACTCTTGTTTAAATGTTTAATATAGAAGTATAATTTAGTCTACTAAACAGGTAATCAAAATCTCAAAGCCTACCAGCTGCCAAAAAAAAAAAAGCATTCCTTTCTCCCACTTGAAAGCTGAAAACAATTTTAAAGGAACTAGGAATAAAGAAGGTGCCTGTAAAAAGCAAGAATTCTCAGACAGTTAAGTCCATGAGAATTAAACATCATATATGATGAAGATGAGCAAGTGACTTTTTGAATATTTAACATTTACTGAAGTTTGATATCGTGAATCCAGGGACAGAACAGCATTTTTTCTTTATTCAGTGCTCATTAGCCACCATTTATATTGCTGTTTGTATTTTCACCATCCTGTGTGACTAAAGAGTATTGCAAGGAATGGCCGAAAGCTCATAGCCATTTCTTGGAGAAGTTCTAAGTAAAGATATCTTTACCCTAAACACAGGATTGCAATTTGTACATTCTGTGACTGACTGACTTAACATCCTGTAATGGATGACATGACAAACTGAAATACAATCTTGGCCTAAGGCACCATGTTACAATAATTTTTTCCTAGAAAACTAACTGTAGCAGAAGGAATAAAAGTCACCTTTCCACCATAGACCACAGAGCCACCCTGTTGTTTTGCTTGCTCTACTGCATCAAGAAACATTTTCACTGCTTCTTTGGTATGAAGAGGCCCGTACAGAGTGTCAGCTGAAAAAAAAAAAAAAACAGCCAAAAAAATACAAAGACATTCTTCCAGGAAAACTGTATACTTTTTGTAATTTCTTAGCGTAACATTTGGAGAGTAACTATTTAATCTGTCCAAGATGAACACTAGTAGATTCTTCATCTCCCTTTCAGGGTTTGTACTCTGAATAAAACTAATTATAACCATTCCCTGGTAAACTGCTAAAATTAGGTATCTTTCATCTATAATTACTTTGGAATTTAACCAAAAGATGCAAACATACACGTGTCCATGACCCATGAGTTGGAAACAGCTACTTACAATCCCACGGATCACCGATGCGGACCTGGGCATAGGCCTTCGCAAGCTTTTCCACCACCTCATCATGGACACTTTCATGGAGGAACTAAACAAAATGTGGTAAGAAGGTTGTAAGGACAGTGAAGCTTATGTCACTTTATTGCTGTAATTTGACAAAGGATCACCCTTTCTATCTGCACAAAGTTAAGCCACATCTTTATCAAAAATTTACCCAACCAACCCAATTCTGAAAAGACTATGCAGACACATTCTGACATCATAATACATTTAAATTTGTTCAAAATGATTGGTAAAAAAAGAAAAAAAAAATGCAAGTGACACATGCACTGCTGAAATCTAAACACCACAAACCAAAATTTGAAGCAGGCACAAGCAAGTAAGTTCTGGCAATGTAAGTGGAGAGAAATACAGGAAATATGATGAGTTTTATTTTTGTAAGTCTTAGGACTACGTGAGAAACACATGCAAGGAAACTCTCTGGAACTAGAATTATAGTGACAAACTATAGCCATCTTCTAGACAAACAGCCATCTTATTTTCCTATCATATTGATATTAGACAAAAATGTGTAGAAAATAGTATTTGTTGTTACTCATAATATTAGCAAACGATAGGCATTTTCTGAGCTAAATTGGAATTAATTTTAAAGTCAAAGCTACCCAAACCTGTTCGTACACTTTTACTTACCAGTCTTCTAGCAGTTGTACACCTCTGACCCGCTGTTCCCACAGCAGCAAACAGAGCAGATGGGATGACTAGGTTCAGATCTGCATCTTCAAACACTTAATGAAAGTTAAACATCAGTATGTTACTTAAGTAAACACACAAGATGCAAACTGGTGTTTATGTGCTGAAGGTTCTCTAAACTTAGAAAATGTAAGACACTAAGCAGAATGTAATAAACCATGACAGGCTGCTCAAGAAGCATTAGGAATAGTAGCAGCAGCACAGAACACTAAGATACACAAAAACACCTCAAAACTCCCATTCCTTATACACCTGGAATTAAAGACACAGGCAACTGAACATAAACACAGCTCTGAACTACTGTAAAGAGCCCGTCATAACCAAGTTTGCAAAGAACCTCAGCTTCATTTCAATTCAAGAAATTACAAGCAACTTCTTGCCACTTCTTCACCCTCCCTCCATGAGAAGTCTAGTAGCATAAAGAAACAATGATACAGTGTATCTAGATAGCATTAAAAAAAAAAAAGTAGCTGAAAGGTACAGGTACACATAATGTAAAACACAAATGATCTGAACAACTTCATGTGGCTAGAAGACATGGGAATGTTTGAAGCAAAGCTGGTATGCATAAGCCTCAGAGGATCCCCAAAATACCACTCAGCTTAACCAGTACCACAGAATTCTCTAAGTGTCCAAAACTATTATCAAATCCAGGACAAAGTCCAACCATGCAACGCTTATGCCATCGTTCAAAGACAACTTTAGAAAAAGCAGGACTTTTAAAGCAAGTTTATGCTACTCTGTGCCAATCAGCACAGGGGGGGGAAAAAAAAAAAGACACTGATCGTACTGAATTTTTGAAAGTGCTTAATATTCTAGATAGGCAACTACATTTGTTCATCACAACAAAGGTGAAAGAGAAGGCTGTAACACAACAGGACAGCAATTTAGGTATTTAGTTGGTTTATATTTTCTTTCTGTCATATTGCTCAGTTTTACAGTGTTTATGTTATGTTTATCTGGGAACCAGAACATGCCCTAAACTACCTAAACCTGTAAAACAGGTTGTTGAAATGAATACCTACACGCTTTACTTTCAAGTACCGTAAGTGGTAAAATGCTGTCTGAGGTGTCATATATATGCCTACATATATATGTAGATATACTTATATTCTAAAATGCTAAAAACGTAGTGTTCAAGAGAGTAGATCCTAAAGTCAAATTTCATTAGCAGCATTATCTACATCCCATTACTGATGCCTACTGCTTCACCTATTCCCTTCTTCGATTCAAAAGTAATTACATGAGTCTGAATTCATACTATCCCTCAGTAACACTGAAGACAGAAAGAGAAAAAAAAACATGCCACTACACACTTTTTAAACCCTCAGAGTAAAAACAAAAAAACAAACAAAAAAAAAACACTTTGTTAAGAACATTTATATACTAACTTTCAAATAACATCTATGGGACAAAATTTCTACATTGCATATTACCAATAATGGCATTGTTTCCTCCCAGTTCCAGCAGACTTCGGCCTAATAAAAACACACAAAGATTGTGTCAGTCACACATGTATTCACTGCACACTTCAGCAAAGTCACCTCTAATTACAGCTAGGTTTTATTACATGTATTTTTCTGGATAGACAGAAGTTTTTAGGCATCACACTCAACTAATTGCACTAGTCAAAGCAGAAAATTACACTGAACATTACATCTATCACACACTGTCAAGAAAGATACCTGGAGAATAGCTAGAGCAGAAAAAAAAGCTTAAAAAAAAAAACACAGGTGAAAACTGCACTGGAAAGGAAAAGAAGAATGCAACACAAGTTACAGGATAAATAGTATGAGGCAGATGAAGAAGATGAAGAGGTGCTATGCAGACCAAAATGCATAAATTTAAAAAAAAAAAAAAAAACACTTAAGCAGGCTTATTTACTTCTTTGGCAACTGTTTTATCTCAAATCTGAGAGAAGGAATCACCTTGTACTTCTGGGTGAAAATTTGCAATCTGTTCTGAATTTTTTTTTGACACTTATGAACTTCAAATGTACAAAATAAGAAAGTCCTGTTCACAATGTTTTCTGTTTAAAACTAAAAAGTTAGAATCCAGTAGCTGTGCGTGCACTCACACCTATGCATCTTTAAATATCTGCAACAAAAATTGTACCTCAGAGGTCCTAACTTTTCCCCTATATTTATAAGGAGTAGAAGGTGAAGGGGCATTTTTCCATGAAGATTTGCTAGAAGACCATAGGCCCTGGCTGTCCATTTGTAAATCTCCATAAAATACAGTCATAGAAAATTCCTCAAAATTAACTATAGGACCATGGATTTGTGGACATCTTGGGAAAAAAATCTTGAACTGTGACTGAACTAACTGAAAAATGCAGTAGCTAGCACTGAGCAGTTTCTTCATCCTATTTCCATCAAGCTGAAAAAGATAACACAGGAGATAAGTGAAACAAGCTGTAATTTTAAAATCCTATGGGACTACCCTACTTTTCGCAACCATGGAAAAACACTCACCAAATCTCTCCTGAACCATAAGCGCCACCTGCTTGCCCACTTTCGTGCTGCCAGTGAAGGACAACAGATCCATTCTCTCATCTCTTGCCATTGCTGTCCTGCACAATAGGACATACCACATTTATTGGAAGAGCAAACAGCTGGAAAAGATGCTTGTACCTTCCACGTACACGAAGCATCATGTAAGTGACTGAGCAGACATCAGAAAAGCTTCTTCTCACTCAGAAAAGAGGAACAACTGTTTCCCTGCCGTGCTTCATGGCAAGCAATGAAGTCCGTAAGTGCATAAGTGCATCACCTGTATTAACTTTGAAATTCAGTCCAAGGTACACAGTGAGATCAGTTCCAGTTGTGTTCCCTAAGAAGATAAACACACCTATGACTTTTAATAGTTACTATCTATTTTGTTTTCACTTGTCTTGAAATGCTCAAGTATGTATTTGTACTAGGAATTTCCACATTATAATAATCAAACAGACCAATTTGATTCGCACAGCTTCCAAGCACAGTTATGCATATATGTGCAAGTGCACAGTCCTAAGTGAGCACTTAAAATGGGAAAGTATTCTCCTCTACAAGTGGTCTGAAAGGCTAACAGGCTAGAATGTGAAAAAAAGAACATGATTAGTGGAATTTTATGTTAGACATATTTTTTGGATGTAAGCATATGCAGAAGTAGAATAAAAACTAAGCCACGTCTCTTCATTAAACTGGACTATCTGGTAACTTATTTGTTAGCAGTTGATCTGACAACAGCAAGCAGAAATACATATTATGTTTACAGTGAGGCCAGTGTCAGACCAGTCCATAAAAATGATGACAACAGGTACTTGCATGTACAGTGAACCTCTGGAGATCAGAACAATTTTGAAACCAGAAATCCCTCCAATAATATTCCTTCTCCTCTATCCATATTCACAAAACACAAGAAATTTTACCTACCCGATGTCTGCTCCACCACAGACCAGAGAACAGATTGCTCCAGGTACTTTGTTATCCTCCAGGACTTTGGCAATTATCCTAGAATCAAGGATGTAACCATTTCAGAGATTTCTGACAGGTGTGTATTAATAGGCAATGAGCCATTAAAACTCTCTGACCATGCACATGAAGAAGCATTAGATTAAAAAAAAAGTCTCGCAGTTAATTAACTTGTACAATACATACATACTTCTCTGTTCAAGGACCTTGGTGTAACATTCACTGTTCATGCAGAAGACAGATTCAAAAATGTGTCCCATGTGCATCCACACAACCGGCATAGAGAAGCATTAGATCAATGTGTAAAAACCTTGGCCATATAGTCTTTCACCATTAACAAAGAGACATTTATATAACTTCATGAAGTTACTTCAAATACTTGCAGGTAGTTTGCGGCCATGTTCTCAGGCCCATTTTAAAGCTACAAGACTTACTAGTTAGATATTTTAACGGGGCCCATTTATATTTAGCATTTAAAAATAGATCTTATTTTAGCATGCAATAGATAAGCATTTCAAATGCCAATATAGTAAACAAAGTAGCAATAAACCTAAAGTACCGCTATGACATTTATGCTTCAGAGTTCTCCTTCTTACCAGGAATGAGTTTTGAACCCTGGAAAGGCATGTTAAGGTGTTACTAATTTTGGATAATAAGGACTGTGTGAACGCATCTTCAGGAGATAGGTCTACAAAACCAGCCAGAAGAATTTGCCAAAAAAAAAAAAAAACCCTAAAAACCATGCTGATGTTGGGCTGAGAATCCCAAAGAAACAGATGATTCTGAAACAGGAGTGTGTGATTAAGGGTAGCTGAATTTCATGAGCAATTAATCTTCTACAGGGAAGCAACCACATAGCTGGACCTTTTTCAGCAGAAGCACAGAACTGGTCCCAGAAAAAGACTGGCAATGGTACAGGTAACATGCTATATATCCTGTATACTGTCACATTTTATGTAACAAAGGGAAAGCAGTTCTTCTCAACGCTGAGCACTACCTCAGACAGAAAACAAGTTGTTTAGAAAGGAAGACATAAAGTAAAGAAATCAGAACTCACTTTGTAACAGCAACACTGATGAGGGATGTTGTAGGAGCACCTTTCCTAAAAGGAAGAAAAAGAATAACATTATTACATTATTTCCTTTCAATTCTTCAAGGACGAAAAATAATTTTAAATATGCAATTTTATGGTAAGTCAGATACAGCAAACTTAGGCTGGCTTTCAGGTACACGTTAAGACAAGAATTCATGCATTTCTGTCCACAGCTGAACATTCAGACCTTCTGCTGAGCTCAGTGTGAGCAATAGCTATGCCAGAGCTATTAGAGTGAAGCAGTTAGAAGTAACGCAGGAGTGGAGAGAGACAGTAGAGTCACTTATTTAAATTCTTAATTTTAGCTGTACCAATTCTGAAAATACTAATTTTTTTTGTTAGTACCAGTGTTGCAAGATCTCAACCTTGTTTCTTCACTAACTTGTCATTTGGCTAAGTCCTGAACAGGTCTGGATCTCAACACCTCATGAAAGAGGTTACCAAGGCTACCACAAAATAAAATTAAGCTTTCTGACTACAAGTAAACCTTAGAAATAAAAAGAAATTAAGATGACATAAAATGGAATCAAATATACAGAAACAAGTGACATTTGATAACAGCTACATGCCTGAGATAATAGCTCTGCAATTTTACAATACTGTTAGCATGTTGGAGAGCTGTATCTTACCAGAGGCAAGCGTTTCCACAGATCATTGCAATTGCACTGTTCCACCCATAAACTGCGACGGGGAAGTTAAAGGCCGTGATGATTCCCACTAACCCAACAGGATTCCACTGCTCTATAAGAGCATGGCCAGGTCCTGAAGGCAAAGAGACAATATACCACAATTTGCTTCCACTGAATGTTTTTTAAAAAGGAAATCACAAAGCCCTGTGAGCATGGGACTTAGCATCACTCCTGTGTCCATTAGAGCATTAGCTTGTGGAGAGGTGTATTACAAGCTGTATTATTCAGCTTGCTGGAACAAGATTAGCTAGATTGTGAAAAAAACTAGCGACATGATAGCATGAACTTTTGCTGTTTTAACTATTCAGTTAACAGAATGCTGCTTGCTTAGCAATCAGTAACTGACAAAAAGGCCTCTCATTTCTAACACTGACAAACTTTTTACATACCTTCCTCTAGAACCTTCACTACAGAGATGGCAAAGAGAATCTAATGCCTTACAGAGCGGAGGAAAAATCTCCTGCTTCTCTTGATATAGGCCGTAGGACAGAAACTTCATTAGGTGGTGCTACTGTCTATCAGCACATCTATTCCTGGACAACACGCTCCATAAATAACTCACACCACAGAGATTTTGCTGTGGTATGTCACTATAGATTTAGGATATTACATCTCCATCCCTTCAATAATACAGAAAAAGGAAAAAAAAAGAAAATTGCACACATACTTACTTTCTGAAGGCAAAATAGGTCCGCCAATCATTCGGGACAAACCAACAGCATAGTCACAGATATCAACATACTCCTGCACTTCCCCAACACCCTCGACAAAAATCTTTCCCATTTCCAATGACACCTGAAAACATGAAGTGCAAGACACAATGCCTTTTTTTTTTTTTTTAATTCATATTTATTTCCAATACAGTTTGTCTCCTACTACTACCAGCAGCATCTGTGCACCAATTAGATTCAAAACAGATTTTTCCACTAGAAGAGATCACCTCTTACTAAGTTATTCAAGGCTTAAAGAAAAAACACAACTGACAACCAGATAGGAGTTACATTCCCATACAATAGGAGGAAATTAATAGAGGAAATTATTCAACAGAAGAAATAAAAAATAATCTATTGAAAGGAGTATCCAACAGTAATGAGATTCATAGCTTTGGATCAAAGAACATTTCTGTCAGGTCATTTTGGATCAGGTGTGAAATAAATCGGAAAAGAGGGATTCCTCTGCTCCAGCAAAACAAAATAGTCACTTAGATTTTTCATAAGCAAACTACTTATTTTACAATATCTCGAAGTGAGTTTAAGAGATCCAATTTTCAAACATTAATGAACATGACTACACATTTTTAGTCTTTTAGTGACCCAGGTAAGGTGTATAGTATCTTTTTTTTTTTCTTCTCTCAGAAGTCAGTCCTAAGCTATGGCCTTCTATTCTATTACAAGCCTGTTATATGTACACAGCAGACATATTGTTTGCCAATTAAAGTAAGTTGGTATTTGAAGCTATTTTCCTCCATAAGTGAGGAAATTCACTGATGTATGAACTGGGAAGTCACCCATTTACTCCCACTTAATTTCACAGTGATGCTATGATATCTACAGGCAACTTTATGCAAATATCACCTACCACTTTAGGTTGAGGATTGTACTTTGAAGAAGATGTTAAGTGAGGAATCAGGTTCAAGGATTGACACAAGATTTTATTCTCCATGCAAAGATTAAAACGAAGCTGACTAAACACATTTCTAGGTATTTCTATGATGCCTGTAACCACTGGTTCCAAAGCCTTGCTAGGCTACTCTGCTCACATGGAAACTCCACATCTGATTTCTGCTTCATCCTAAAGAATGGGGAGCCATTTGAGAAGGGAGAAGCCAGAATACAAAGATTTCATGTAAAACATTATCTGTTGGGAACAATTTGTTTAGAATCTGAGCATCAGACTCAGCGAACAGGATGTCTGGACACCTCAAGACAGAAGCAAGAACCCCTGTGGATAGGTGTGGAGAGGCACCAGATATAATTACCAAGAAACATATTGTTTAGCCTGTGAGAGTATTAGGAATACATCTGAACAATTGGCAAAGACGTTCTGAGGCTAGGCTGGAAATTTCCAATTGAATATGAAAAGGTGAGTTGCCATACTGCTCCCTTTTGCATATACCAGGTTCGTATTCTACAGACAAGAAAAGTCTGAATACCTGGACACCTAGTGCACAGATTTCACCCTGAAGCTCAGCTCCTATCCTGGAAGAGCAGAATGGGCTCATTATATGTTTGAGAAAACTACAAACACACGACAAGGTTTGTCTGAGGAACATACAAACTTCTGTCCGTCCACACATTGGGAAGCTGTCCTGTTTTTGAATACAAATGTACTCTTGCACCACAGAAACTCTGTCAAGGAAGCAGCATTAAGGGAACTAGCAGAACAAAATTTTGTAGGTTAACAGTATGGGCTTGACTACACACAGAGTTATTCAGGGATAGCTGTTTCTGCATAGCAGCATATAGGCAAGACTTGTACAAGGAAAGCGGCAAGCTCCCTGCTTTTCTCCTTTTCTTAGCAACTAGCAAGTGTTTTAAAGGAATGGTCCTTCAAGCTTTACATCCTACACAGCACTGCAAGATCTCAGTAAGACCATCTCACCTTCTGAAGCCTTATACCTCCACATGCCAATTCTCAAAACCCTGCAGAACACCAAAAAAGAGCTCAAGGTTAAAAGCTCTGTGTTAGAGAAAGGTCTTTTTCAGTTTTATAAGGCAGTGCTCTATCTGGCAGGCAAGTGGGAAAACAGCATGGCAACAGTTGTAACACTCTTCCTAGCCAGTGTACAGGCTCAGAATGAATTACACTTGTTTTCCCCACATGAAATACCATTTTCAGTGTAGGATGTCAAAATGCAATTGAACATTTTCCTTTTTTTTTTTTTTTTTAAATCTAAAGTTCTTTAGGCAAGCTAACAAGAACTAACAGCACTTTGATAGTTATTAAGGTTAGTATTGCAGAGTGGTACATTAAAACAAGAGCAAAACAGTTTTGACCTTTTTTTTTTTTCCCTCCCCTAAAGTCAAACTGCTTCTTAAAACAACTTACCAAGCTTCCTAGAACCTTGATTTTTTGTCTCAGGGCATCACCGATCTGTCGTACTATTTCTCCACGCTTAGGTGCGGGGATCTAGTCAAAAAAAAAGGAAAACAAAAAAAATTGAGGTTGAACAACTGTGACTTCTGCTGCATACATTACATTCATTTTCTACCACAGCAGCAAGAGATCTCTGATTGCTGTCATTTTTCCGCCTTCCCATAGTTATACTTCAATTCCACTGAATACTAACTGAAACAGATTTCTGATTCTTAGTTCTACGACTTCTTTCAGCTACACCACCCTCAAGGCCCCAAAACAATCAGCTACACTTCAAAACCAAGCATTTTCTTAAAGCATTTTTACAGGTTTCTGAGCTTCTTCAGTGTATTTAATACGATTTCAAACTTTTTTGTCAATATAGCAATGACTATTGACATTCATTTTGTTAGCAGATGCTGAGACACACAGAAGCCTCAATTATAGAAAAATTAAGCCCACATACAAAATAACACATTTTTTTGATGTGGTATCACTATGTTAGATAAGAATCAATAGTCAGGATCAATAATACACCACTTTCATGAACAACATTTACAGGATTAAAAACTGCTAATGAACAGGTAGCTGGAAAGAGAAATAAGGAATGCATAAATGATGCAAGCATATGTCTTCACAGGCAAAATCTTTCAGATGAGCTCGCTAAAACCAACAAAATTCACAACTAAAACATCTTTGAGATTAGGTTTTAAAGTATTAGATCTGTTGATTCTTTTTTTATCTTACACACACATTATGAGCTGGCATCCACTCACTAAGGTTATATTCACAAATTGTAACAAAAGAACATGTTTTAACTTATCCTGAGAAAGCTGTTGTGTTTGTTCTAAACTTTGTTCTCTTCAGGTAAGGCAACCTACTTTGCTGGATCAAGTACAGAATGCCTGATACCTTATGAAATTCAGCTGTATCAAAGAAATGGCAGGTATCTATAAAGACAAGCCTTGCACGGCCAGCAAGAAAACCGATGCCGCCTGGAAACAGCTTGTACAGGGACACTGAGAACTACAGCTTCCTAAGGAGAAATAACTTAGATATTACCTGATACAGCCACATCAACACTAAAACTTTGGAATAACATAGTTGTTTTGTGAAATATCAGGATTCAACTGGTGGTCAAAAAAGTACAGCCAACACCAGCAGAGTTCCTCACCCCATGAAAGCGAGATTATCGCCAGCAGTTAGATATCCAAGTATTCTGCAGAGCTCTCGCAGGAGAATGTGTGCTGCAACATGAACTTAAATATGCCTGGAGAGATAATGTGCTTGCTTAAAAGGTTTCTGGACTTCAGTAGACCTTCTGGTGATGGCTTACAGGCACAAGCCTGGGTAAATGTGCCAGGTTTTTCAAAACAAACATTTTCCAAAAGTCAATGTCCTCATCTTTGTACCTTAATGGTAATGAATTAGAGCCATGAATGAACCAATGAATTAGTTGCCTAGCTCTGTTTCCTGAGGTCCTCATTACAGATTTTTGCTTTAGTGCAGCATATAAAACACAAACATGTTTTTACACCTCCAACCAATACGGCAATTTAATGGCCTTTAACTGCCAGAGATATAAAAGATAAACAGTATAAAAGATAAGCCTGTTAACTTACATCAGCCCAGACTTTCCATGCCTCTTTAGCCTTCTTTACTGTTTCTTCATAGTCCTCCAAACTAGCCTACATGAAGAAGCTTGTCAAAGAAAAGGTTAGGAATACCAAACTCCCCCCAAAAAATCCACAGAAAAGATCAGTGTCCAGCTCAAGCACAGGATATTTCTAGTGGATAACACTGCACTACAAAATACTGCTTTCACCTGAAATTTATATCCTGTCATAGTCTGATTCCCAAATAGCGTGCTGAGTTGCTCAAAGTTACTGTTGAAGAAAAGTGTCCAGATAAAAGTATGTGCTGCCTGACAAACAAATCTTAAGCAGAAATGTTCCTTCAGATGACAAAGGATGCTCTATGAGCAACAGTTACAATGGAGGCATTCAAGATACGTTCATGTACCACATTTTATCCTAGATACCACTCCTATTAAAGATACTAAATGAGGACCATGAGGACTGCCCTGCTCGTCCAGCCTCACCGGATGCCAAGAGCTAACGGAACCCTTGTTCACAGACTCACCACCTGAGTGCCACACTGCTCTCCTGCCCACCTTCTCCTGCCCACACGCCCCACCGAACAGACGCAATCCACCCCCGTCCTGCAGCTCCCCCCCGGAGCTAACGCAAACCGGCGGCAGAGGCCCTCTGCCTGCCCAACAGCGCCCGCAGGGCTGCGGAGCACACAAAGGCGAACAGCCTGCTGCCTCCCTTCAGAGGCCGGCTGCGGGCGGACGGGCTGGCTGCCCACGAGGCCCATCAACCCAAACCCCCTTCAGCGCCCTCCAGACCCCCGCAGCCACGAGCCCCGGGCGGTTCGCGAGCACGAAGCCGGCCGAGAGCGGGGCCGGCTCCGTCTCGCCGCGGCAGGCCTACCTGGCGGACGCTGGCGATGGGCTCGTTGCTGGCGGGGCAGTACGTGGTCACCACCTGGAGCGGAGGGGCAGGGGGGGCGGCCGTGAGCGCCCGACACCGACACGGACAGCAGCGGCCGCCCGCGGCCCGACGGACGGCCAGAAGAAGCCGTGGCGGCAGGCGACGGCCGCGCCCAGCGCGGTGGG
>VXAA01002480.1:79966-102421 GCA_013399115.1 Anseranas semipalmata
CGCACGGCAGCGCCCCCTGCCGGCCGTCTGCGGGATCCCTGCCCGCTGCCGGGTGCTAGCCGCTGCCTGGCGGGAGGCGAGGGAACCGCGCCCCCAGTGCGCCCTCGTCCCCGGCCCCCGGCCCCAAGAACCGCCAGCGGGGTGTGGGGGCCGTCGGAGTCCCCTCACTGAGCACGTCTGGTGGAGGAAAATAAGAACAAGAACACGCTGGCATTCCACAGGGGAAATTGTAGCTGTCATTACTCAACAAAGGAGTAAGAATAGTAACTTTAGGAACTATGCATCATTGCTTCCATTCCTTGATACTGTGTTGCTTCCTTGAATCTGGGTGAATTGATGTGGCTTCAGCTTCTAGGCTGGCCACTTAACCATGCTCAAGTGTTTGTGATTTTGCAATCTTTTCACTGTTATTTCTCCTTTCTTGTACACAGCACTAACACAATTTCCACACTTGATATGCACTCATCTTGCAAAATTGCAAGTGATTTTTATCCCATACTTTTAAACTGTAATTCCCTTTGAGAGGTTTTTGAAATTTAGATGCTTTATTATGACCATGAAATATCATTTGTTTTCAGGAATGTAATATTTTCCTAATGACCAAATCGATTGGGAATAAGTGCTGATACTAAGCTCTAAAGGCCTTAGCACATACTGGAATCAGAAAAAAAATGCCACAGATCTCAAGACTGACATAATTTAACTTTTGATTTCCACAACTACACACTTTTGTTTACTGTTAATTGCATTAACTATAAATAATTTGCCCTTTTCTCAAAGTTTGTTCAAGTAAAAAAAAAGTAAGAAAAAAAAAGGTAAGAA
The DNA here is from genome assembly GCA_013399115.1 of Anseranas semipalmata. Lineage (NCBI taxonomy): Eukaryota > Metazoa > Chordata > Aves > Anseriformes > Anseranatidae > Anseranas > Anseranas semipalmata. Next base: position 80,789 of record VXAA01002480.1, read on the forward strand.
AAGCATATTTAGATGATGTAAACAAATTATTATTATAGAGTAGTCTGGCATGGTTCAACAGCTGTATAAGTCATTGTCTTCACTGCATACGAGATCAAATTTTCACTTGGAAACTGGATTTGGATACGATAAAACTTGTAGCAAACAGCCAGTAGTCCATTTGCCTCTGAGGGGAACATGTAAAGAATCTTGAACAAAGCAACTCAAAAGGGAAATCAGTATATCTGAAAGAAAGAACTCTTCTTCAGCAAGAGGATGAAACCTTACATCTGTCTGGAGAAGGAGCACGGTCAAGAGAACAGCAGTACATTCCCCTGCTTTGACATTGTTCTTTGACAGACTTGACCTCAAGAAACTATCCTATGGATGGTACAGTAGGTCAGTCTCTGGAGCTGTTTGTTCATTGTCTGGTCTGCAGAGCCCACCGAGAGGCTCTGTCTAGAGCCACAACAACACCATCCACTTTTTTCATGTGGTCCACCAGAACCTGTCAGATAAGTTTCAGTTTCACACCTGATCTGGAGTAAGTTTGTTTTGATCTAGTGACCCAGAGGTGTAAAGCATCGCTTGAGCTGTTCTGTCTCCTGGTGACTGTTAGTCATAGCACAAAGCTTCTTCTCGGAATGTTAATTTAGTATAGATCAAATACATAGATGAAATAGGTTCCAGTTGTCTGAACAGCATGAAGCACCTTCTGAAGCTGGAACTTCAGCAGTTCCTCGTGTGCCTCAGGGAAGAACAGAAGGGTTTTTTAAGTTATCTATGTCCTGAACAACCAGGTGCAAGTGAAATACATTGAAAACATAACATTACCTTGATCATTGTCGTCCATATTGTTGGTTACCGTATAATGAAGTCGACTTAGCTTGATGAAGCTTTCTGCAAAATCCATTTTTATACCCATTGTCATTTCTTTCAGCCCAAACTGTTTCAGCTGAAACACAGCTCATGTTTGATCTTCTGACAAAGCCAGGAGGTGGTGCTCATGGATTGGTGCATAAGTTAAATGAGAACTGAGAAACCTGAACTTCCCAGGGAGACCTGTGAAGCAGACTGCCATACACTTTGCGTCTACAAGGAGGCAAGTGTGAATGCAAGGCATACTTCATGGGGATCCCATTTGTCAGCAGCTGTGGGACTGAGATGAGCATCAGTTCCACCAGGCAGCATCAGCATCTGTAGGAACACAACAAAGAGAAACTTGAAGTCTGTAGGTGTGTGTATACCACCTGATACCACAGTGTACTGGAAAAATTGGAGGCCTGCAGCAGGTCAGTAAGGTTTGATTTTACTTGGTGGCAAAATGACTATCCCCTGGAGCCTCCTCCTCACAGTCATGACGTGGCACAGGGTTTCTCCGTTGGTGGAAAGAGACCTTGTGTAAATTAATGACTTGTTTCAGCATACACAAAAGCTGCTCAGCAAGGAGCAGGGCTTGCCTCACCAGGGAGGAAGTGGAGGCAATTTCTGCAGGTGGGCATGTGGGTCAGAATGTCACCAGTGCCACCTGTGTCACCTGCAGGCAGCAGCCATACAACTGTCATTTCCTTTCACTTCCTAAGTCTTTACTGAAGACTGGTGGTCTGAGGTTCTGTCAGATTCCAGTAGTTCCCAACCAGGTTCTTTTAGATATTCCACGTGAGGAGATTTAATGTTTTTGCACCAAATGTACTTATTTGGACGTATTTGACACAGGATTTTGATTTAGAAGAGTGATATAGCAATGTACTGAAATCACAACTGAAGTGCAATACAGCAATTGCAATATGCACTTGAATGACAGGACAAACGTGATGCTCATTACAGGTCCCATGTGCTCCACTATCACAGTGCTGGGCTTCCCCAGTCACCAGGAAGGTATATGTGATTTGAAGCAACCTCAAGCCCATCGATCTCTTTAAAGTTTGTTTTGCTGGTTGTTTGATTTTTATAGCCTATGTTGGGCTGAGCCACTTATATGCTCCCCCTACATTGTCTAGCTGCCTCAGGAAGAGGACACTTTTATTGATTATTTTAAGGAAGGCCATTTACATAGCCAGTTGACCCACTCAACTGATACAGCTTTTTATCTACAACTAAAGCTATCTCTGGTCCCCTTGGTGTCAAGATAATCTATTTTCCTTTACAACAGCTGTGGCCACTTCATACACTCTTTTCTGAGCCTCACCAGCATACCATTGTTACCTATTTTCCCTGAGCCTTCTACCATTGTAGGGGTTAGTAGTCTGGTCACAGCACAAAACAAAGTTCAGGTTCTCCTTCTGCCTCCTTTATGTCAGGGTGTAAATACCTACTCAGAATCAAGGACGTATGAGGGTATTCCATCCCTGATGTGAGCAGTGGCATGCTCTGCCTCCAGCTTCTAGGGACCAGAGACAACAAGCAGCTCTTGGTCATCAAGGTCATCTTGGCTGCTGGAGAAGCACCCCTGACCATGCAGAGGAGTGGCTCATCCCAGGAGGAGAGAAATGCTGCCAGTGTTTCTTCTTTTCTGCAGCCCCAGCCCCAGCCTGGGGTGCTGGCAAGCAGTCTGGGGAGTAGTGCTGCAGAGTATTTTGACATCTCATAGCAGCTCACAGGGATAACCTTTCTGTGTGATCTGTAACTGCAAAACGGCACTTGGAAGGTTTGCAGCAGAACAGAGCAACCCAATACCCTGCAGAGACCATCATCTGCCCGCCTGCAGCTCTGGGATGTTCTTTATGTGCCAGTGGTAGCATCCGAAATGAAGACGGAGAATCTGACCGTGACATCTTTGTGGGATGCTGTAAGTTATGTGGGGTATGTTAAAAATCCCTAATTGAACAGCCTGAGCCTCCAGCTGACCTGCTACCTCAGAGGAGCTGTTGTTGCCATGCAGTGAGGGAGCCCTCCCCAGCCCACGGCCTCCTGCTCCCAATGTGTGCCCAGTTGCCCCGCTCTAAGGCATCCCATGGCACTGCCCCTGCGCCAGGGTGCCGGGCTCAGCATCCCCCCTGCACAGGGACCTGAAATGTCCTGGTGAGAATCCTAGAGGAGGGACCTCAGGAGCAAGACCTCATTTTTCCTTAGTTCCTTTGACCAGGGCAATCTTCAGCACTCCTCACCACCCGGTGATGGCACTGGTCTCCCCCCAGAGACATCTGCTTAAGTGCCACATCTCTGCTCTGTGAGTGTCACCCGTTCATGGCACAGAGCAGGGAGAGGCAGGATGTCATACCTGGTGCCAGGGTGAGCCAGGGAGAGAGCTGGGATCGTTCTCCAACCAGGAGACCGCATGTCCCACTGGCAACAGCTTGGGAACAGCCAATGCTGTGGCTGCTGCTCAAGAGGACAAGAAAGGTAGGATGCTCCACACTCGCACCCCCACAAAGCTGCCAGTGGGCAACTCTGCTGCTGCTCGAGGCTCAAAAGGAGCTGGTGGCTCGGGGAGCAGAGCCGAGCCTCCACAGTGGAAGGCTTTTCCCCAGCTTCTAGAGGTCTGTGGGTGGGACGAGCTTGTGCAGGTCTGTGCAGGCCTGTGTTCTGGGAGAGGAGCCACAAGACTTCTGCTCTTCCCATTTGTGTGGAAAAACAAGAAAATCACTTTGATTTCCAGAATTGCTTCCTTTCAGCTCAATACATTAACACACACACACACACACCTGTGAAGGGGATTTGTGTCCACGTTTTGCTGGCCCAGGTCACTCAATGGTGAGCATTGAGGAGCATGGACATGCTGGATGCTAGCCCTCACCACGGGGAAGACACACAAGAGCCTGGGACACCTTCCACTTCCCATTTCATTGACTGAAGGAGTTGCAGAGACGGTTTCCTCAGTTGGATCCCACCTTGCCCAAGAGCTGGCATGTATACACTACATTCAGTTAGAGGATCAAAGAGGACCCTTCTGGATACAGGTCCTTCCTATTCCACAACTTTTCAGATAGCTGGTGCTGATCAGCTGCTCTGAGTGAGACTAAAGCTCAGGTGGGTTGTTTCAGACTAGTTACCCTCATGGGATGAGGTCTGCAAGGAGATGTCGTAGATCCAAGACTGAACTGCCAGCAGGCACTAATAAGCCCAGGCTCCCTTTTGCTGGCCATTCTGGGTCTCAAGGTTTATGTCTGTGCCTAGGAAAAGACTGAAGCAAACCAAAGATTTTCTTCAGGAGCTGATGCCTGCTTGGGAGCATGCTTATGGTGAGCAGCTGTTGGGAAAGAGCTTGTACGACACCAGTCCCAGCACTGGGACATGACGAAGGATGCTGTGCGGGTCAGGCCCGTGGAAGCCTGGGAAAGGGCTGGGTGGTTTGCGGCTCCCCATGCATGCTGCCCTGCCCTGCAGCACACCCAGCTGTGTGGGGGCCCTCCTGGTGCTCCAGCATCTGTGACTGATGGCTTTATGAAACTACAGCTTCCACTCTTCTGAGAAACCTTGAAAGTTACATACCAGCAATACTCTATCTTCTTCACTTTTCAGAAGTGTTCAGTGTAAACCTGCTGCAATTTTTTTCCTGGTGAGTCAAACCACCAGGATCTGTTGACAGGTCTCCTTGGCAGCCTCAGTGCCAACAGTGGTCTCCCTGGAACCTCTGGGAAGGATGTCCTGGGAGAAGACAGCTGAATGGAGGATGCTGCTTGTGCCCATTGACTGAGGCAAGTCGCAGTTTCTCTGTGAGGGGTGTTACTGCTGGCATCCACTACAACAAGTCTCTGATCAGCTGCTCTTTCCCAAAGCTCAGCATCAGCATTTCTAGTGTCCCTTCTTCTGGTAGTGAATAATGTAAATTTTTGGCTGCTCCTCCAGTTTCATCGCTGATTCCATAAACATCTTTACATCCTGTCATTCCCAGAAAAGAGGATGAAGACTCATTTTCCTTCTCATTTATCTGAGTTGTGCCTGTCCAAGTAATGCTGCTGTCATGTTCAGTACTTTCTGGCTCCTTGTCATGAGCACTGTCAATTGCAATTACCACTGGAGAAGAATGTGATGAGTCACATTTGATGTTTCTGGTGTTTTTTCTTTTACTTTGGCTTTTCCTTCACAGACTACTTGGACTCCTCATCCTTTTTCCTTTTTTTTTTTTTTTTCCTTATGTTTTCCATCACTACTTGTTGGATTGTCTTAAAGGCTATCTCCACTTGTGTAGCAGTCACTGAATATTGGTAAAGTTTTCTTGGAGTAATTTTCTGTGTCTAGACTTGTGTTCTCAACTGCATTTGCCACATGGCAAGTTTTGAAACTCCTTTTTCCTCCAGGCTTGTCACTTTTCATTCTCTCCATCTCTTCAGAAATGGTCCTTGACCTGCTGTTTCATCGACTCCTTGACCTACATCTTTCATAGTAGCAATAGTGTCTCCCACAGGGTCCATCTGGCTCTGCAGACCTGTCCTTTCAGTAAAGGATTGTATCCTGTATTCCTGGCTAGTAGATTGCTTTGAATCATGAACATTAGTCTGAGTCTGGTCTGAGTCCTCCTCCTGCATGAGGATTCATAGCTCTCTCCGACCATCTACCAAGTATAAAAAGCAGAACCCTGTTGGTAAGTACTTTGGGCATTGTCTCCTCTATGATAGTGATCACTGTCTCTGCTTCATGATCTCATTGTGCTGCCTTTGCTACATGATCATGATCTGCTTACTTAACTGGTTGTAGTGCTCTCATGACTTCGAAAGTCTGTCTGGCGTTTTGGAGAGGTGCTGGTCTCATGTTCTCTTGACCTTTTCTTGTTTCTTTGCTCGTTTCTTTGTTACTATCTCTGCTTCTCGATTATCCCCTTATAAGCTGGCCTGCACTACAATGCTTCCTCCTAGTCCTACAGCCATGACTGCCTCAAGTGTGCTGTGAGTGGATTTCTGGACATTCTCATTCTGGATAACCTGTGATTGCAAGGGAAACGCATGATGTCCCTGCCTGAAAAGGTGCTCCCAATCTAGTCCTGTGGAGGCAGATCTTTGGAAGCCTAGTCAGGCTGCCAACCATGAAAACCTATCTATTTTAAAGTTATTTCAGGTATCATCATTATGCTCAGGCATCATGATTCGGTGGAAATGAGTTGCTGAGTCACTTACTCAGAAGTCATTAACCCATCTTTTGTGGCCAGCCCAGATGCAGGTTGCAGCCACCTGGAGGATGCCAGGCAAGAACAGTCCTGTGAAGATACCACAGACACACGCACGGACAGGCACACGGGCACACGGCACAGGGAGAAAACACGCAGGCTTGTGCAGTATCTTGGCACGGAGCACAGCTAAAAAGGTGTACTCCTTGCTGTGTGCAAGTTGTCCCAAAAAAGTACTGTGTGCGGTGACCCAAAGTCATGCTTTGTTGAACATGATCATGCAGTTCTCTAGATGTGGCTTTGTAAGCAATATTCTCTTAAAATGCTTGGCTGTCATTCTGTGGCTGCAAAAAAAAAAAAAAGTTAAAAAATAAAAGGCTAAGGCAAGTATAAATGTCTGATAAAGTTGTCTGTAATGTTATTTTGTTGTGAAAATGTGCAGCTGGCCCATGCTGACCATGAAGAGTGGCTAGGACACAAAGTATAGAATTACAAGGGTAAATATTTATTCATGCGCATGAGGTGTCCCAGCTGCACTGGGGCACCCTGAGTGTGTTATTATTTGGGGTTTTATACCTTTCAGGCATACAGGTACAATATAAATTGGCCAATCACTAATTAACACTACTGACTACCAATCACAGTAAAACGTACTAAAGCAACTTACCTATTACTTCAGGCATCCCTGGATTCAGTTTTATAATAGTTACTTATCTATGACACCAGACACTGTGGGGTGAGAGGACTGGATTTCAAGGATATCTTAGGGGTGGCTAGGATGCCAGCATTATCTTAGTTGTTTTGCCCACAAGTCTCCTTCACTGGTCATCCGAGTAGTGAAGCCTCTATCTCCAGGGCTGACCTTGCAATGAGCTGGTGTCCTTTAGTTTGCTTACTTAAGCACATACAACACCAAAGTCCCCAGTAAAATTCCACTGATCAGTGTACGATGCAAACCAATACACTGTAATACTATAATGACTGATCAGTACAATTGTCAGGGAGGAAATTTTCATCACAGTTTCAACACTCTGGGAAATATTAAGTGAATGGAAATCAGTGGTAAGGGTGTCCTGAGGTACATTTTTATCTAGAAGTGGGGACAGTTATAGCCCAGCAGGAAGAGCATACTGGGTAAGTGAGTACACTGGGTGTATGGGAAAACATTCCCCATGCTCACTCTGATTCCATCAGAGGACAAAATTTTAGAGGTAGGAGAAGTCAGTTCAACCCCAAACAAGAGCCTGGTGGGCAACACCAGTGGTGAAAAGTTTATTTTCTTCTTCAGCCATCAGGGTGTCCCTCCATCTTCTCTTTCATTTCCTTCTTTCCTAGTCCAGGTTGGTCCAAGTACATCTCATATGGGAGCTTTCTTTGCCTCCAGTGAGTTTTATTGCTGATCTCTGGTGATTTCACTTTTTTTTTTTTTTTTTTCCTTCTAGAACTTTTCATCTGGTTCAACAGGATCTGGCAGCAGGACAGTGTGGACCTTATAACACCAGAGTGTCACTTTACATCCCACGTAAGTCTGCGGAATTGTCTCCCCAAGGGAGGGGAGTAATGCTGAGCAGGACCTGTCTAAAGCAGAGTGCACACATGCAGGGTGAAGAGCTCTCCTCTTCCAGGCAGACTCTCAGGCTCTTTTCTAACCAGCATTTCTTACAGACTGCCAGGGAAAATCAGGTATGCAACAAAGGTCACTTGAGATGGAGCAACTGGATAGCACCCCACAAACCCCTCTACCCCTGCATGTGAATCAGTGGTCTACCAAAAATTGCCTGGTCCCAAATGAAATTCAAAGGCAAATGAAGAATCCAGCTGGGAAGAAAAGCAGAAGTTCCCGAGCTGTTTCCCAAAGTAACACTCAGAGGGAAAGGTGGACTGAACTCGTTTTTGGTCCTTTTGTTGCTTCACTTAAAGTTGTAAACTTGACAGTGGAGCTGTTGTCCTTAGGATTCCGAGTTTACCTGAGGTAAATGGGTATGTGTCCATCCCTGGAGTTGTTTCTGTCTCAGACACAGGGCTGAATTGGGCAAATCTCCCCGAGACAGATGAACGTGCTTGTACATGCACGTGTCCACAGTAATCAGCTGGGAAGCAAGGAGAGGAGAGTTAGCTGCTCCAGCTGGATGCTGAGCCCTTCCCGTGGCAGCCCAGACACAGGCTGAGGGTTTGCATGTGCTCCTCCGCTCCATGAGCAAGCACATGAACAAAACCTGAGCAGAGAGTTGGAAAGGGGAGGTGGAACATGTACTATAGATGATAACACTGTGCATGGGCCATGGATGAGATTGAAAAAAAAAAGATTGAAATGAGGCTTCTGGAGTTATACACTTAGACACCGAAGGAAACACCCTTAATTCAAAAGTGACAAGCATCCACAGCTTCCTGCTGACACAGAGTAAGACTTTTGGGAGAGGTGCAGGTGGCTTTTAAGGTTGAAGCTTCCACTGTCCAGCAAAGTGGTGAGGAATGGATCCTCCATGGGAGGACCTCCGTGGTCCTCTTGGGATATTTCACTACAGATCACTTGCAGTTTATCTCCAATCAAAATTAAAAAGGGGGGCATCAGCCAGTTTATATATTTTCTTTCAAGGACTGAGGCCCAGGTGGAGTTCAGGCTTCATGGCTATGTTTATTGAACATTTTAAGTAGTGAAGTGCTTCATTTTGGTTACAAAAGTTTATGTCCTTGGGGAAGGTGATACAGTCTTTAAAGAGATCTGGGTGGTTTTTGTTGTTGTTTTGTTTTGTTTTGTCACGTGATATGTACTTTCAGCTTTTGCTTCATGTACCATTAAAGATAAAAACACAAAATTCTTCTTGTAGGGTATGAAGTATCTTGATTTCTAAAGTAACTGCGGCACAATATTCCAGGACAAAGTCTTCTACTTATCAACAGAATTGACAGAGGCTTTGCTGACCTTCTCCAGACTCGAAGTCTGAGAAGGTCAGAAAGGAGACAAAATTTCTGTCTCGAGAATTCCCTGCGATGACACCAGTCCTGTATTAGCTATGATGAGGAGGGCTTCTTTTCTGAGGCAAGTTTAATCATGATAACATCTTTTCCAATAAAGTTAATCCACTTGCAAAATGCTTCAGGACACGCAGACCTCTGTTGCCACTGCTGTGTCCAGGGCATTTTGTAGAAGGAAGGAGCTTTGTGCTTGTGAAGGTGTGGAGAGTCAGCAGCACCTGTGGGCTGGCCAGTTGTTCCCAAAGGCCACCAGGGACCTGCCTGCCAGGGCAGACAGGGCTGCTGCGGAGATGAAATCTGCTTTGTCAGTGGATCTTTGGTAGTTAAGCTGAAATCACTTTCAAGCTGTGCTGCTGTAAAACTCAGGCTGCCTTGGAGCACCAGTGCCCTCTCCCATTCTGTGAACCAACAGGCAGCTACCAGCTTTGCAGATCTCAAACATGTGGTGCAGATCAAATGCAGCTCAGGTGCTTTCCTGTCTAGTCCTTTGCTAACTGGAACAACAGAGCAATAGCTAACAACCTTGTTTTACACAGGAAATCCAAATTTTACTTCTGCAGCACTTACCTAAGAAAACTAAGCAAATTCCGCTCAGAATATCCAGTCTGGTGACCAAGCACCTGGCTCTCTGCTGGCGTACCTTGCTGGCATAGACATTACCAAGTGCGAGAGCATTTGTGTGGAGGCCAGCGGGGAGGACTGAAGGCAAAAAGGCAGGGAGTACCCAGAAGGTGGGCGCTGAGTACTGCCACTGCCCAGACACACTTACCCTGGCACAAGTAAGCAGCATAAGCCAGGAGTTAGGTCTGTGTAGATAGAAAAGGTAATTTGTGTTTTCCTACACATATCAAACAAGACAGACACTGAAGGTTTGCATGTGAAAAAGCATTCCTTGTTGAGTAATCAGCTGCCTGCTTGTTTGCAGCCTCCTTAAGCACAGATGCCCTGTGTGCATGGCCTGTGAACGCACTGGCTGGTAGTAAGCTACTGAAGTACACAGAGAGTCGATGGTAAGCTGCTATGTGGGATGCATTTGTTTATCTGGCATACGGGATCCTGAATGACACAGGCTCCCCTTCTTGCAGTTAAACCTGGAAGGAGACTTAACCTGAAGAGCAGAGCTCTTACTGCTTGCAGAGGATTACCATTACTCGCAGGATCCAGTTTTCTTTCAACCTTTGTGACATTTCAGCCTTTGCGCCGGGGAGGTTTAGGTTAGATATTAGGAAAAATTTCTTTACTGAGAGGGTTGTGAGGCATTGGAACAGGCTGCCCGGGGAAGTGGTCGAGTCACCATCCCTGGATGTATTTAAAAGAAGTTTGGATGTAGAACTTAGCAACATGGTCTAGTGGAGGGCTTGTTAGTGTTGGGTCATAGGTTGGACTAGGTGATCTTGAAGGTCTCTTTCAACCTGGAGGATTCTGTGATTCTGTGATTACAGATAGAAATCTTTGCAGAAGGCAAGTGAGGCAATGCCTTGGAGGTCTGCTCAAATTTTCCTGTAGGGCCTGAAAAGCAAAAATCACTCTTTTTTAGAAAATCACTTTTATGGGGATGGAAGGGTAAGGTATAAGTTTAGGTGTATAAAATAATGTGTAGGAAAGGGTGATGTTTGTCTGTGACATACAGTCTCATTGCCCAGATGAACTCTCTCTCTCACACACAAGAATGTTGTCTTAGAAAAGAAAGCAGATGCTTACAAGCATTTCATTATTTTTCCAGTGCAGGGAAAAGATGCAATTTTTTTCTGCGGTACAGAACTCTTTCTTCCAGCCTCCTGGAGGGAGTGTGTTTGCTGCTTGTCCTATTCTTGACAACCTTGGTTGTGCATTTCCTTTCCTGGAGGCTCGTCTTTGCTTCCGAGAGGGGGAAACCTTGCGCCTGCCTCTATAGTAGGTCACATGTTTTGTTTTGTTTTGTTTTTTCAAGGGATCAGTAGTAGAGAAGCTGTGTCTGTGTCTTCCTGTAATTACTGCTCAAAGCACTTAGCTTACAGTTCATTCTCACTGCAAAATCAAACCTTCAGTTTGTTCTCTTTTCTTTGTGTATTCTTTCAAAGCAAAGAAATCAGCCCAAATTTTTGCTTCAATCATTTGAAAACAAGCTCTGTGCTGTGGATGCGTGATCAGACAAACACCAGAGGCTGCTCCGGGGACTTTGTGCAGAAGGCACAGATCCCACCTCTGCACTCCCACTCCTGCAGCTTGCCGGGGACTAACAGCACGTAACGAACAAGGGCGTGTAAAGCCGTGTTACGTCTTTATTTCCATGTGTAAGATATCTTCATTGTTCGTGCTGTCACCTTCCTACTACAGGCTGTGTTACCGACAATATACTGCCCTGCTCTGCAACAGGCAGCATCTTCTCTCAGATCTGCCCTTCCTGTAATTCCCAGAGCCAGCTCCTTCTTATGCCAGGCTGCATGGCCAGATCATCGCACATCCTTAAAGACACGTTTATTCCATTATCTACTAACGGGATCTGGGCTGAACCCGTTTTAGAAACAAAAGTAATCTGGTTGGTTTTACTACAGAGATTGTTTCCACCCCAACAGGAGCTGCCGTGTTTTGGCCCCTGCCTCTGGGGCGGTTGGTCCTCCTGCCCGTACCTTTGGCATTGCAGGACTAAAGCACCGTGCTCACAGCAGACCTTCACCTCGCGGAGCTGGCGCTTCGCCCGGCCGCTGGAGAACACCTGCGGCTCTGGTGGTAAAACGGAGCTAACGTTTACTGACAGAAGAGGAGGAAACCAGGCCCAGCCAGCCCGTGCAGCGCTGACAGGCGCTGGCACCGCGGGGCGGCGCGGAGCAGCGGGTGGCTCCTGCCACAAGCCCCGTGCTCAGACCCGCAGGGATTAACGCGGGCTTAACCTCGCGTGCAAAGAAGGACGAGCTGCGGGCAGCCCGAGGCCCGGCTGTGGGCGCTCCCGGTGGACAGCTCGGGGCGGGAAGGGCTGGCAGAGCACCCAGCCCGCCACCGGCGCGCCCAGCCCGCCCCAGCCGCGGCCTGCGCTGCCGGCAGCTCCCAGCCTNCAGCACGCCCAGCCTCTCACCTGTGGGTTTGCTCAGGCCCATAAAGGGTATTAGCAGTATTAAAAATCTCTGCTCCTCCAGCTTCTTTGTGCAGAGGGAGGATGCCCTTGTACATTTAGCTTGAGCTGAGCAAACAGCAATTAAAGAAATGAACAGGAATAAAACAGCAGAAACGTTTTTTGTGCCACTTCCCCATACTGCCCCCCGTGTCTGAGTGTCAAAGCCTTTGGCTGGAGTGAGAGCGTGGACCGCACCGGGGTGGGCAAGCTCCCAGCCTGTGGTCCCAATGCCAACACCCTCAGCAAAGCGCTTCCCTTGGCAGGACTGGTGCCGTGCCAAGAGCAGGGTCCCAGTGGGGGACCTCCACCTGTGGTGGCTGGTGAGTGTCCACAGGACATGCCTGGCCTGCTCGCAGGTGACAGAGGGCTCTGTGTCCCTTTCATCAGGGAAAAGGCTGGAAACTATTGAACTGGAAGTGGCAGCTTTTCTCTTAGTGTTTCTGCCTTCTTTCATTAAGCATGATAGCTTCCTCCATTCAAACTAGTTTGTGGTGTTTCAAAAAGGCAAGGTGTTCTTCTTTCACGTTGACATAACACTTTGTAGCTTTTTTGCTTTTTCTTTCTCTTTCCTTTTTTTCCCCCTTTTTTAGAAAGGAGAAAATAAATGCTAGTCATGTCAGCAAATTGCTCCCAGGTGTGTGTGCTTGTCGTGACAAGCAGTACTAACCCCAAACAAACCCCTCTCACCAGACAGCAGCAAGAGCCTAGCAGCCTGAATACAGGTCAGAGAGACCCCAAGCTAATTAATGAACTGTGTGGCCAATCTGCTGAAACCAGGGAGCCGGCAAGCACAGCTCCAGCAGTTTGCAGTGGTAATGAGAACATTGAGGCTGTTTTCTATTGCGACTCTGCACGCTGAGATGATGTACAATAATCCACCGGGTCCCAGAACCTGCTGCAAAGCAAACTTGGTGTTAAACCTGGAATAATCTTTGCAGGGATGCCTTGTAGTAAACACATCTTGGAAAATTTAAGTGATGCTGTGAATGGCTAAGCATGACTATTATGCTACTGGCAGAAAATCTTCTGAATGGACCTCTGTATGCATTTCAGTCTTACACCTCCTTTGTCAATGCTCTTAGCAAACAGCATCAGTTACAACTCTCTGATACCTGTGGGGCTGCTGAATAACCTACTTTCCTGTGAGAAGACTCCTTTTGCTTTGTAGGCTATTAACACTCTGGAAGAAGATGGTCCTGGCTTTGCAAAACAAGTGGGGAAATTTTTCTAGGGGCCTACAGGTAGGCAACAGAGAGAGTGATGGAGGCAGGAAAGGATGAAAGAGAAACTAAAGCACTTATGGTGAAAAACCTGTGAAGGCAGACCATGTTCAGAATAAAGCAGAAGTGGCGTTCTTTGCTCTTGTTTAATAAAGGAAGGGAAACTCTTCTTCTGACAGAACTAACGGTAAAGTTCTCTGCCAAGGCATGTTAATTAAGTACTGCTGAATGCATGCTGTATGTATATCAAGGCATGACTCACTGGGCCTACTTACAGGGCTGACAACCCCAAACCCTGGTTATTTTTGACTTTGTCTTATGCGCTAGAAATGTATTGTTTTCTATTAACAATCTACAGCTCTTTATATCTTGTATCTGATATTGAAAAATGTAAATAAAGGAGGAATACTAGTCCTTTACGAAAACAATACATTATGAAAGGCACTCTGTGAAGTATGGTGCTGTTTAGAAATGGGTATGTAGATATTTTGGGTTTGTTGCATTTATGATTTTTTATATAGAAAAACACATTTTCAGATGTGTTTTGTTATTTCAGTAAAAAACATCTTGGCTTATTTTGGCTAAACTCTGTTTGGTACATTCTTTACAGGAAAAAAAATAGACAATTATATTGGAAATAACAATGTGGGAGACTGTGTTTGTCTACAGTGTGGGAGACTGTGTTTGTCTTCAAGGTAACTGTTCTAAGCAGAAGTTGGAAAAGGAGGAGAGCCACAGCAACTGAATCATTTTGAATCACTTGTATTTTGTGCTTTACAGATATCCTAGCTTTTAGGCAGATACAAACAGATTTAAGATGGATCTTCAATGGCGCTTTTTTTCGCCCTTTTTCTGTTGCTTATGCAGTACTGTTACTTGTACAGTAAGCCACCTTACATCAGGTTTGAGTATGGTTTTGTACTGTTGATGTGGAATGTTATTACTCAAAAAAACATTGGAAATCTTTGCTTTTTCTGGTGGAAAATGCAGTTAAAACATGGCAGGTTTTTTTTTTCTGAATGACTGAAAAATGCCTATTCTGACTGTAAGGACAGTCAGCTCTGACTAAAACAGTTTGTACTTTGCTGAAGAGAAAAGACAATGAAAAGGGCTCTGGTGTCAGGATTGGCGTCAATACCGTACCAGTGGGGAGGCAGCTGCTGTGGTAGCTGTGCCACCGCTTGCATGCAGCGTGACTTTGGACACAGTGTCTTGCATTCTGCCTCTGTTCCCTGTTTTGCAAGCAAGTAGAATAACAGCTGTGAATCTCTGCCTCAAAAATTAAAGGTGAGAATCAGTTACGGACGCACCACGTGCTCCATCCACCCGCGGGTCGTACCCCTGCGCTGCAGGAAAGCAAACGCATGGATGCAGGGGGATGCTGGGTGCCCGTCACTGCTGATGGGCTGCTGCCTGCGGGCAGAGGCCCAATTTGCTGTGGGCAGGCGGTGATGTGCTGCACCCCCGGACCCCCTCATCACAGCAGTGCTGGCAGAGCCGCCCGAGCTCCTGGAGCAGAGCCACAAGGAGGGTTTCGGCTGTGGGAGCGTTTCTGAGTTCCTCTGCCAGTGCTGATTCATTTAAGTGCTGCTTACGGTATTTTTTTTTCTCCCCAGTGTAAATTTACTTTTTCCTGCAATGTTTAAAATGGTAAATGTAGGACAGCACATCTATAGTGTATATAAACCATGCTGGTGGGAGGATTATGTATAGAAGGCAGAAGACAAAAGGAAAGGAGAATTGGAAAAAATCTCAGAGAAAGGGGAGGAGGAGTGGTCTGTCCTGGGCTGTTATGCAGCCAAATGTTTCCAAAAAGGGAAACCCATTTTTGGGCTCAGAGCAAACCTCAGTAACCCCAAGACTCCTGTTCTTGAGCTGCAAAGTCGGTATGTTGCTGTTAGCTGTTGTTTCCACCTCCTTAAAACCATTTCTTCTGGCTGCTCCCAGGGGACACCAGTTGTTTTCCTGGTGAGAAGCCCATACATGCAGGCAATACCTTACCATGCAGCTCCCAGGCAATGTTTGAGGGTAAAAGTCCCCAGGTCACTCATGTTTTAGTGCTGTTCTCTTTTAGCAGCTATTTCAAATGAAAAGTGTTCTTGCAACATGTTATTGTCTGCTCATACCACTGCGTACTGCCTGCAAGAACCACACCAATAGTCATCCTGCATGCTAGATGCCTACCTGTAAAAGTTACTGTCTTGTTTTTATGCAGAAACACATGCCTTGTCCTTACTGGTGCTGTACCCAACCTCAGTTTCTGAAACCTTTACCTTTCCCATAGCCCAACAGGTTCCTGCAGCTGAGCACCACCTGCCCTCCAGCGGACTTACCCGGATTCTTGGTGTGCTACCCGGTCAGGGGGGAAGCTGCCTGGCCACTGAGAGCCTGCCGGGGAGTTGCAGACGCCAGCCAAATGAAGCTCTTGTCATTCATTTCAGGCTGTACCCTTTGCTGACTACTGCTTGTCTGTGCCTCTTGCAGGCAGCTGCGTTTGTGCTACTTGCAAAGTTCCCAGACTATTTAATTCCTGGTGTTTAAAAGGGTATGTGGAGATACTGTGCAAAAGGAGGAAATTTGTATCCTGCACTAAAAAAAGCCGAAGCAATGTGTATGTCGTCCAGCTGTGACCTGCCCCTCCTCTCACTCTTGTGGATGTGAGTGATGGAGAAGCTAGCTGGGTCACCCCACCCCATCTCCAGTATAGTAAGAGTTGTGAGCATACTGCTGGGTGAGCAACACTGTACGACATACAGAATTTATGGAATTAAAGTCTGAAGCTGAATTACCTCTCTCCAGGAGAAGCTGGAGTGCTGTTGCCATGACTATAGCATTTGCAGACTCTCGCCCGCATCCCAGAGCACGCTGCAGTCGGCAGCCTCTGCATTACCTTCTCCCTCTCGAGGTCCCAGATTTCACCCCAATACTACCCATCCCCTCCGCATGCCCTGTCCTGGCAGAAGTAAGAGACTGGGACAGATCCTGAGGATGCTGAGCATCATGCTAAGCATCATGAGGGGCTCCTGCTGCTGCAGCATGGGGCAGGGGGCTGCAGAGACCCCCCGGTTCAACCCCCCTCTTACTGGGCAGCTTGCTTGAGGAGGCGCCTTCCAGGGTGCCTGGGTGCTGGAAAGCAGAGGAGGAACATTGGAAAGTTGCTCTGCGGCATCCCTCCTACCCCAGTGGGTTAGGTGCTCAAAGACCTCCGAAAGCTCAGCAACGGTCTCTGTGCCTTGCTATGTAGAGCTGTTAAGCAAGGACAGAGACTCTTGTTACTACCTGTGTTTTATTTGCCAAAACTTATTAACTGGAACAAGCCATTTGCTGTTTTTTCTCTCTTAAAAGTACACACCTGATCCAAAATTTCTGGCACACATTTCAGATACTTCCCAATCTACTTGGTGTGTGGCAAACACAAAGCCTGGCTGCCATGTCACCCTGCCCTGCATTCATCCTGTAGAGAAAGGGCGGGGTAAAACTAGTAGCTCTTCTTATCTAGCAGTCTTCTCAGAAGATTGTCATTCTCGTTTGGCATAACCACTAGAAAGGAAAAAAATGTTACTGAGATACAGCTCCTCACCCTTCCCACACCTTCTTCTCGTATTTCAGTGCTGGGGATGGTTTGCCTGAGCTCCCTGGCTGGCAGCCAGAGTTGGGGGTACCTAAGGAAAGGACCGTGGCTGCGTACTCAAGGTACTAGTGGCATAAATCCAAGAGATCTATAAATCTTAAATGAACTAAGGCCATCTGCGGAGAACAGGTTTAATAAGCTCAGTGTCGTTAGTGTTAAAAAGCAAGCAAGCAGCTCCAATCTGCTCCAACTGAGTCTTCCGAGGCATGTTTGCAAGAAGCCCTAGTAAAATGTGTTTCAGTAACCTAATCTGCAGGAGAAAAAAAAATGGAGTAGATGCTCACATGCTGCAGGAACGGAACAGGCAGCCTAGATATGCAGGGAACTGGTTAGAGGGGTGTCTGCTACAGACCTGATCAGAAATGCAACCCCCCCTGCTAAGGGGCGCCGCTGAGGGTCCTGAGGGGTTTGCTCAGGCAGGTCGGGCGTCCGGGGGTGGCCGTGGCCAGCGGCAGCTCCATGAGAAGAAGAGCTGCCCTGCAAATGCCGTCGGTCTTTCTTAACAGAAAACCACCAGACCGGCAGGCGGAGGAGACACCCCTGCACAAGAGAACTGAGAAACTCAATAGCTGAGCCCTAAGTCGCAAAAAAAANGTGAAGCCAGGCTTGGAAACAGCTTTCTGACCGGCCCACGCCCTCTGTTTCTTCTGCTGCAAGCTGGAGGCAGCAGTCGGAGGCAGGTGCATGGAAAAGTTGCTATCTGCAGTCTAACAGGAGGTGACTACCAGAGCTGAGGGGCCGCATGCTGGCGTCTGACCTGTTGCAATCGCAGCCATCGCCCAGCGCTCGCGCTCTGTTTTGCTGGCTCTCTGCGCTGCTTACGGTAAAGGCAGCATTTCTCTGGCTTCCCCCTGCCCCCCTTCTGCTGACATCTACTTGAGGGAAAATAACTTTACCACGCAGATGCTTGCTTCCAGCACTTGGGACCCCCTGAAGCCTGTCTTGGTCCAGAGGATCAGCTCCCTTCTTTTTCTGGATATATTCTGAGGAATCAATGGAGGGGCCTGCACTGATGCCTGGGAGCTAAATATGCATATTCCCAAGTACCACAACTAGCCTAGTAGGTTTCGTGGTAGGTGAAATGTCAGTTCTATACGTAGAAAGCAGAGGATGTTATGTATTTTTATTCCACCCACTGTAGAAATCTTGTGAGTTTAATAACTACAGTTCTATGTATCTATCAGTGCTGTCAGGCCTGTCCTTGCCTTGGCCTGGGATCAAAGGAGGGAAAAGAACAGGAGGGTAATACAGATGGAGTGAAGAAGGGCAGCACAGAGACTGTGAGCAGCCTCCGCTGGTGTTTCACTTGTGTAACGTATCAGAACAGGTATAGCCTGCGGGACACGAGAGGCTTTTGGTGTCACAAGGGCATGACCCAGATTTTAACAGAGTGAAGGATTAGTCACACTGATCACCTGCATGTGATGCCACTGCGTGCCCAGTGTCTCTCTGGTGGAGGATCCCAGCACAGCAGACCACAGTTTGCCCTGGCCTGCCTATCAGCATGATCATCACCGGCTCTGTGTAATAATGTCATGGTCAGAGTACGGCAGGCTGGTTTTTAACACATTTGCTATCTACAGCTTAGTCAACTGTTGACTTGAAACAACCATGCTGATGAATACGAGAATATTTTGTAAGTGGCAAATGTTGCTTTGGGAGATAATTTTGTTTTGGCAGTTGCTTTTGTTACATTTAACTTCTGCTGTGTTAAATTTACAAGTTTTACTGCTTGAGATGTGTAATGCAGCCTACCATTGTCTCTCCCAAAAAGCGAAGCTGTTGTCATAGAAGAGGCGACACATGGTCACGCACAGGCTAGCAGGACTGTATGAATGGATGCATGAATTCAGATGTGCAGGTCATTTACAATGCACGCTAGCGGTTCACAAAATCACAGAATCACAGAAGGGCTGAGGCTGGCAGGGACCTCTGGGTCCACCTGGTCCAGCCCCTGCTCAGGCAGGGCCACCCAGAGCAGGGTGCCCAGGACCTCGTCCTGGCAGCTTTTGGAGATCCCCAAGGAGGAGACCCCACAGCCTCCCTGGGCAACCTGTGCCAGCGCTCAGGCACCCGCACAGCAAAGCAGTGCTGCCTGGCGTTCAGGGGGAGCCTCCTGTGCTCCGGTTTGTGCCCATGGCCTCTTGTCCTGGCACTGGGCACCGCTGACAAGAGCCTGGCATTTTCTTTGCACCTCCCTTCAGTTACTTGCATACATTGGTGAGATCCCCCCTGAGCCTCCTCTCCTCTAGCCTGAACGGTCCCAGCTCTCTCAGCCTCTCCTCATAGGTTGCCAGCAGAGGAAGAAAATTGAGTTTGCTTTCTTAGAGGGAAATTCTGCTTTCACAAGCTTGGCAAATACTGACCTAAAGCTAGGCGCACATCTGTCAGCGATTTTAACAGCAGACTTGTTTGAATCCCTGAAAACTGCAACCTCTGTCAATGTAGTTTCAGCCCCCTGAATTAGCATCAGAGACTGTGGAGAGAGAGGAGAGGAAATGTTTCAGCAGGTACATCAGCAGGCTGTTTAAAAACACCTGTACGAGGACATCTGCAAGCTTGCCTTATTTGCACCTTTCAGAAATACCCACATCATGGAACAGCACCTGTCCCCTGTAGTATATTTCCATCACTAAACCATTGTGCTTATTTTAGGGAAGTTAATCTATAAACCATTATACACACATACATACAAATGTGCATATATATAATTTAATAGCATACAAAATCGGTATGATCTGTGCAAGTATTTTACAAATTGTAACTAAGCTGATTATCATTTTCTTATTTGTCTCTCTGATTTCTCAACACAACTACAGAAAATCTGTGAGCCAAATATTGACATGGCTTTCAAGGAGATACTGGGGGTAAAATCCTGGCTCAGCTGACGTCACTGGAAGCAAAGCGTGATCTATCCTCACTCTCCAGGGTGCACAGGCAGAGATGCTTGTTTCCCTGTTGAAATGAGGTACTCAGGGACCAGACCTCTCTCCCTCTCGGCTTGTGCCCACCCACATCAGCCCTCACTCCGGCCCGGGGCCACAGGTTGCACCCCCTGGCTGGCTCACGCCGCGTGGCCATCTCCCAGTGCTGGAGAGGGTCCTATACCCGCTTCCTGATCTAACTCTCAGCCAGGTCGGTGTAGGGAGCTGGACACCCACTGAGGTAGGACATGAGCTGTGTACTCCATGCAGAGCGGCTGGAGCACATGTCCGATTTGCAAAATGCAGCACGGAGATGCCTGCGTTAGCTCAGGGCCTAGCAGAAGTAAAGTCATGCTGGGGGCACCCCTTGGCCCATGATGAAAAGCGGGATCAAAAATTTGAAGAAATCTCCATGTTAATACAGAGGTACTGCTTTTAGTGTCTAAGATAACAGCTGAGATGTAAGTTAGGTTTTTCTTTGCTGTATTGCTTTGCACAGACTGATGTGAGGAGAAAGAAAGCTGCAGTCCTGCATTCATCCTCTTTTGCCCTTTGGGACATAGAAAGAACTGAATGGATAGAGTGAAACCATACAGCACTTTACAACAGGTGCTGTGGCTGAAAACAAAATTTGAGTCCCAAAATGGTTTCAACGGGTGTCCCAAGAAACTCTCCCACTGGTCTGGACCTAGCACTCCATCAACTGTTGTGTGCTGTTTGTTTTTCCTTATGCTATTGCCTCCCCTACACAAGGTGAGCACCTCTTCTCCAACCTGGAGTCCAGGCTGTGGATGCAACTGTGAAATGTCTGCCACAGAGGCGCGAGCAAGGCTTCGAGGGCCGAACCGTGAGCATGACAGTAGCCCATTAATCACTCCTGCATGGGAGGGGAGCTTTCTGCTGCCTCCTGCGGGGACAAGAATACCCTCAGGTGAGAACCAAGCCGTGGCAACGCACACTATCGCTCCACTTAACACCAGTCTCCATCCACAGCTTTCCAAAATTGAGAGCGTATTTCAAGGAAGGATGTGGTAAAACCTGGGGCCGGTGGATCTGCTGGAGGCCAGGGGCTGGGTGCAGGCCTGGGGACGGCCCCCTCTGCTGTGTGCAGGAGGTGTGCGCTAGGACAGGGCACTAGGAGGTGTGCAGTCGCCATCACATTTTGCTTAATAACTTATTTCTCTGCTTAATTCTCGGGTCCTTTATCACTTTCCCGTTCCCTCCGGCGCAGACCTCCTCGCTGTGTGTCACCTGTATGCGGCACGGTTTGCCCAGTGCAATGTAAATGGCCGTGTCCGTGAGCTCCCACAACCCGAAACGATCGCTCCAGCGTCACGGAGCCTCCCCACCAGCACGCTGTCCTCGACGTCAAGCACGCACCTCCCTGTGCTCGTTTTCTTCCCCCTTCCCGCTGACCACAGCGTGCGAAACCCCTCACGCAATCGCTCCGTGCCACCCGCCTGTCTCCGGGAAGCTCCCCATCCTTCCTACCCCCCGCTTAGCCCTAATTCAGCTAATTTGAACTGATTCCTGTCTTTTGCTCTGCCTTCATAAGCCTTAATCTTTCCGATCCCTCTTCTCCCTCCGGTTCGTTTTCCTCTTTCTGCGTCCGACGCTTGCCGAAAGCAGCGCCCAGTGCCGCCGCCCTGCCAGCGCTGGTTACTCGTTAATTATTAGTTTTATCGTTTCGCCACTAGATTGCGTCCCAAATCGATCCCCACCCCGCCGCCCGGCGCCGGGGGGCGGCGCAACACCCTCCGGCCGCCCCC
>VXAA01002480.1:103136-141240 GCA_013399115.1 Anseranas semipalmata
GTCGGCGCGGCTCCGCGTGTTGGCGAAGGGGGCGAGAACACGGGGCTGTTTCTCTTGCAGGCTGACCGAGCGCAGCCGGTGGTCGGGACCTGGTTCAGAGCCTCCATGTTGTCCCACCTAGGTAAAACGGGTCTGAGAAGAAGCTGGGGACACTCCGTTCCGCGGGCGGGCGTCCAGTAGGCTCTCGCTTGCGACTCGGGAAAAGGCAGGCGCGTACCCGTCAAGGAGCAGAGAGGCGCAGACTAAATGGATCTAAAGACAGCAGTGTTCAATGCAGCTCGTGATGGCAAGCTGCGGCTCCTTTCCAAGTTGCTGGCCAGCAAGACGAGAGAAGAGGTAGCCTTACTGATGTCAGAAAAAACCAATGGTGCCACGCCACTTTTGATGGCGGCCCGTTATGGTCACCTGGACATGGTGGAGTACCTGTTGGACCATTGCTCTGCGTCCATAGAAGTTGGTGGTTCGGTGAATTTTGACGGCGAGACCATTGAGGGAGCTCCACCACTGTGGGCAGCATCGGCTGCTGGCCACTTGAAGGTGGTTCAGTGTCTGTTAGATCATGGTGCTTCAGTCAACAATACAACTCTGACAAATTCAACGCCGCTCAGAGCTGCCTGTTTTGATGGCCACCTGGAAATAGTAAAATACCTTGTGGAGCACAAAGCAGACCTGGAAGTATCAAACCGTCATGGGCATACGTGCTTGATGATCTCGTGTTACAAAGGCCACAAAGAAATTGCTCAGTATTTACTTGAAAAAGGAGCTGATGTTAACAGAAAAAGTGTTAAAGGTAGGTTCATTGTTTTATTTTCCTTGTGGTAAATAGGGGTAAGTTACTCCTCCTCCTTTAGGAGGCTGTGAGGATCCAAAAATACTCTTCTAGACTCATCATGTGTATGAGTAAGAGATGAAGTGTATTTAGCTGTGTTTTTTTACTGTTTCTTCAACATACTCTCTTGTTGACACTGACTGTATAATTTCTTTCTAAATTGATTAGTTTTAAGCTTCAAATTCCTAAAAAGTTAGTCGTATGAACTGTCACATTTATGCATGTGCGAAAAGCTAATAAGCTTTTGCTGAGAACTCCTATTTGTAGTAGGTTGGTGTAGTAACATACTCAAATACATGAGCATATATTCTTGTTTTTATACTGTTTCTTAAAAAAAAAAAAAAACACACACAAATATGCTGTACTTAAAACTGTCCTGTGTTACTAAGACTAGAATGGGAAAAGATGCATAAAGGAGAAAAACCATTTTCTTCATTGAAAGTGAATATGCCCTTCACCCTCTTCTCCCTCCAAATTCTTGAATCCTTTGGGGACCTTTTTTTCAATGTTAATAAACAAAAACATGTATCAGGATTAAAAACATGAAGCTTCAGGTGACTGTGACCGCAACAGAAGGACTTCCAGGGGTGCACAGCTCATAAAGGAAGTGTCCTTGCTCTTATTTTACAGTTATCTTGATGTTATCATTCAAAGTGAAAATTCCTGACATTTTTGCTGTGATTGTAATTATGTGGACCCTTTGGTTTAACCTTTTTTTTTTTTTTTTTTTTTACATCTCAGACTTTTAAGTGA
The DNA here is from genome assembly GCA_013399115.1 of Anseranas semipalmata. NCBI lineage: Eukaryota > Metazoa > Chordata > Aves > Anseriformes > Anseranatidae > Anseranas > Anseranas semipalmata. Next base: position 104,719 of record VXAA01002480.1, read on the forward strand.
ATGTGATACTGGCCTAAAAAAAACATGCCAAGTATTTCAGGTTATCGTTAATTTTTAACTCACTGAGCCAGGATTCTGTTTCACCAGTTTATTTTATGTATGTTACTAATCTGCTAATAAACCTTTTCGTAGCGTAATACTTCCACTACCTGTTTCCAGCTAAATTGTATTTGTAACAGAACACTATGCAGTTAATTTAATGTCAAAATTTACTTTCTGTCTAGATTATTGTATGACACCGTTAAATGCCAAATGTGAGAGTATTTGAAAAAGCTGTTCAGCTAAGTATGCTTTCTTTCAGCAAATCATCAGATATGTGGGGTTAATGTAAAGCAAGATAAACTACAGATTTGTCATAGAGGTGGGCAGAGCAAAATAAATCTTCCTTTGTAAGGATTTAAGTTTGCTTATGAATCATCATGGACTTGTGATAGGATGAAAATGTCATTTTTCTAGACAGGGTTCTTGGAATAACAAGCTAAGCATAAAATGTGCATCCTTTTTTGGTTTAGAACATATCCCTGTATATGATAGGTATGGGCAGAACAGAGCTGTTAAGTATCTGATGTAACGGGGAAAAAAATTTCAGTGGCTTTTTATTGCCATCATTTTGTGTCAATAGAGTAGGCTTTAGTTTACTCGTCCTTATTATTTCCTTCTCTACTGCATTAGTTTTTGCTTGTCTGCTTAGACAACTGAGAGGCAGCTGTTCACTCCTGAGGATTTTCACACTGCTCTCAGTTTCTCTGTTATCTTAATTCCTGCCTCTCTGTGCTTCCTTTAGTTTCTGGTTTGACTCGCATCTTAAGCACACAACCAAAAGTTTCTAAGATATAACTGATCCTTATTGATGGAAAAAAAATTAAGTTGGATTGGATATGATTTAGATCATGAAAATTCATTTCATAGTTTGAACTGCAGTGTGCACAAACAGATGTGTATAATACTTGTCTAATATATAATGATATAATATCTGTTGGTCAGGTATGGCTTGCGTTTTTGCGTTTGGAAATCCTCTCTCATGTGACATGAGCATACTTTTTCTTTTTGGCATCTTAAGGCAGTCTGGTCTCTGAAGTTATTAAATAAGCATGACAAGGTGAAGGAAGAGAGAAAGTTTTACTGCTGTGAAACCTGATAGTGAAAGTCAGCTGTGGAAAGGCAAAGAATGAGCAAAACTGGTAGCCTTAAATATTGCAGCAGTACGGGTGTTGCAGTGGCCAAGGCTCGACAGCTAACCTCCTGAACTTTGGCAAAAAATGCTCAGTAGCTGTCAGTTTCAAAATGAGTATTTCTGACAGGATTTATTCTGCATTACCATATTCCACCTCAAAGTCTCAATATTATTTTCAGTCTCTGCTCCTCTCTGCTGTTTATTAAAGAACTGACAAAGTGTAGGGGTGGTGTAGTAGGGAGATAAAAAGAACTTGAGTGGTCTGCTCCTGAGTAGTAAAACTTGTTGCTGTCCCTGTATCGGAACTCTTTTTAGACAGGCCCCTTCCTGGGCCATTCATGGGGAAGCCTGCTATTCAGCGAAAGGTGTAAAAGCTTTACCTAATGTAAATTTTGCAGCATTTTACGAAGCTCTGTACAATAACAAAACTATACAACTTTACTAGAGGTAGATTTGGAAAAGTGCTGTTGTGGGAGATTATTACAGATTCTTTTCCAGATATTCTCAGAATCAGGAAAGGGAGTGTGGGCAAAATTATTTGAACTATCCATTGTGTTTTTCCACTGGAATTTTATATTGTAAGATAGGATTTTATTCACATTTTCAAAAATGGGAAATTCTAGCGTTGGGAAAGATGTGAAAGTGTTTGTGTTGACAGTTCCTGGGAAATATCAAAATACATTCAGATGGAAAAATAGGTATGTTCACAGATACCTAAAAATCTGGATGACTGCTAAGGCAGGGTGTAAAAGAGCAGTTGAAAAACATGTGGTGAAATTCTACTTCTAAAACATGGGCATAATCCTGCGATTGTGTTTCGGACTACTGAAATTCAGAATGCAGAGGCTCTGGAAGGAGATTTGGAGAAGTGCAAAAGTACAGCGAGGGTATGATTAAGACATTCATCAGGCTTCAGAGTCCGAGTCAGATAAGAGACTACACTGAGGTGAAGTGTAGGTCTTGCATCGTCTCTCAGGAGATGATGTTGAAGAAGGCGGTAACAGGTTGTTTGGGGTGTGTAAGTACTATACCAGGAAAGACAGGCTGTAGTTCTGTATTTAAAATAGAAGCATTTTGTTGTCTTTGATCGGATTTTTTGCAGATCTGACTCTCACAGTTGCCCCAGATTTCTATGAAAGATGTAGGCAACAAAAATGAAAAAAAAATTTAAAAAGAAAAAAAAAAAAGTTTTAGGTTACATGAACCGCATAAGTGACAGGAAAAAGTGATAAATAGGGTAAGAAGGGTAGGTTTTTCCTCTTAGAATTGTGGAAAATAGCAAAGATATCTGCAGGTATCTTTTTAATTGTTTTCATTGTTTGGAAAAGCAAAAAACAGCCAAAGCAACACTTCCCAAGGGAGTTAATTCAGCATATTCTTCCTAATTCAGAGGCTTCTCCAAGATGCTACTCCTGGTTGGAGAAGCTACAGACTGAAAAGAGCAAGGCTTAATAAGTTTTAATGGTATAAAATAATGTCTCAAACAGTTAATTTTTTTTTTTTTTAAAAAAAGCTCTTGCATTCTAAAATTCTTAAAGCTCGTAAGTTGCTCTTAAAGGGAGGAACAGTATGGATAATAAATACAGTATTTATATATTATATGTATTTATTTGTGTATATATATTTATGGATAATAAATACGTTAGCAGAAACCTGAGTTTTTTTCAGGAGGAGGTGGAAGCGTAGAGGTGACTTGTCTGCTTGGGTGAGGAGGAACCTTCCACGTTTTGGCTGCATGCAGTTTTCTGTTCGGCTGCATGGCGAATCCTGCCAGTGATCTGTAGTTAAGAGGGTAGTGCTTGCTTACTGCGTTAAGAATAGTCCTCTGGGTTCCTGAACGCAGCGTTTCACTGGTATTTTCTGTGCACAGTCGTCTTACGGCTGGTCAGCACAGGGAGGAAAAGGCTTGCTGTCGTAATTTAAGTGCTAGCGGTCTTCACTGTGACTTCACATTATGGGTTTGAACTCTCTTGGTGGTACACCTGGGGTTGTGTTTGTCAGAATTGGATTTTATATTTAAATCAAAGTATTTCTTGTGATTGCCCCAGTGAAATCATTTTTCTTGTGGGCCATTTTAAAGAGATCTTGTACTTCTCTTCTAGCTCCAGACAAAACACATAGGTCTTGCATTATGAGGATTGGCTATGCACATTTTCATACGCTGCATTGGTATTTATCTTCCTTCTCCAGGCCTGCTGCAATAATGTAGATTCATTCCTTTTGTTTTTGCAATTAAGCAGTTAAATAATAAAGTACACAAGCACTGATAACCTGCATGGTCTTAATGGTGCAGGGAATAAGGATTCTTTACCCAAAGTATCTACTTGAAAGGGAGGTGTTTTTTCTGAATTTGGCTTGTTATCTTTCCAGTGCTCAGCTGCTTGGAATGTGGTCTCTGTCTTCAGCGTCATATTCCTGTATTTTACTGGTGGTCTTCACTAACTCTGTCCCCCTCCTGTTGTTAGCAGACACATATGCTAGCCAAAAGACTCGTTTTTCCTCTCCAAAGTGTTAGAAAATGCTATAAGAACTGTTGGACTAGACATTCATTTGGGTGTCTCTTGATCTGCACAGGTCGAAAGTACCATTTCTTTGTCATTTATGGTCCTCCATTCTACCATACCGTAGCAGCTGGAGGGAATCACACATTTTGAAAATGCAAAATAACACTACAATTCAAAATCTTGTTGTTAAGTTACGCTACCTGTAGCACAGTATTAGATTAGAATAGCTTTGTAAAATAACATGAAGGATGAGGCTTGTTTACTTTGCTTGCTCATTTTGGAAGCTGTAGAAGGATCCAGACCTCAGTCACTGCAGGCACTTTATCAAGGTTATGCATACAGCAGTGCTATGACAAGGGCTAGTGCTATTTCAGTATTATTGTTTATGTGGGAGGCTGGAAAGCATAATGCTAAAACCTGCTGGGAAGGGAAAAATCTTTACAGACTTAAGCTAAGAAACACAGGGATTAGATAGATTCCCCCTCTTTGCTCTGTGATCAGTGCGGTTTTATATGCATTAAAAATAATTAATTTTCCCTTGAAGTAAACATTGAGGAGTCTGACAGGTTTGTTCTCTTCTGAGTTTTTTTTTTTTTTTGTCTTGTCTGCTTGCCAGGATTCATTCTGGGGGGGAACAAAAGCTAAACAAAGCTCTCTTTTTCCTTATGAGTGACGGCCTTGCTCTAAAAGTGTCCTGTGTCTTTTTTTTAATTATTATTTTGATTGTTTTTTTTTTTTCCTTTTTTGGTTAATATTACATGACACAGTGCACTGCATTTTGTGGATATTTTGTGTGTGATGGTAGGTGAAACAACTTCAGTAGGAATGTCTGGAAATAAGGAAGATAAAATAAGGCAGATAGTTTAAACAAATAATTTTTAAATTTTCAACTAAAAAGGAGTTTATGTTGAAATCAAATGGTAAAAAATGAGCTTTGTATTGTTAATCTTGATAATACAAGTTATCCTGAAATACTTTTGTGAGCAAGGGGAGCAATTATTACTTTATAGAATATGGAACGTAGATTAAAACTTGTTGAGGTTAGCAGTACGTTGCAATTTTTACTCAATTTCTTCTTAAAGGGAAGACATACCTTTAGCTTTTCTTTTGCTACGTCTACCGAGTGTAAAGATGTATAACAGATTTCTTGTGCGCTGTCCACATCCTTATGTATGTATCAATACATATTTAAAAGAAAAATCAGTACAGCTGCTGAAGGATTTAATTGCTTCCAGTGCTGTGTTGAAAATCAGTGTTATATGAACAACTTTGCTTTAAGAAAAGTGATTAATTTCATCTATAAGGCTGCTAAAATAGTTACATCTGGCTAGTTTTACACGCTGGTCAGTCACTCAAATCTTCTTTTTCTTACGTTTAATGTTCAGCAGCTTAGTGTTTATTTGCAGGAACAGATGCAGGATATGAAATCAGACTGATATGAAATTGTAATATGAATTTTACTACCCAGAAATCTAATCAAGCATTTTTGTTTTATTTTTTAAGTATTAGGAAGTGGATGTACTTAATATGGTTTGCAAATCAAGTCAAATCACTTTGTGTCATTGCTTCACTTTCTTTCATTCCCATGTCACAAGCTATCAGTCTATTTTGGGAATTATATGCTTTTGACATAGAAAGACACGACCTCATTATAAATTTGAAACCCCACGCCAATGAGCTTTTTGTAACACTGGAAACTTAGGGAATTAAATCTGTGATACATAAAGTGTTTGTGTAATGTTCATAATACTTTTAAAGAAGGACTGTAACAAAGTACACTGGCATTTTGGCTTATTTGTCTTTAACATACTTATATGTTATGACTTCTTAATTTCTTAAAAATATTGACCTGGAGGTAGAAAATGGGTGCCAATTCCAGTGTTTTGGAGCTCTGCTGTGAAGGATGGGATGTGCGCTGGAATACTCCTTGAAATGGCTATATTAACTCGTGGCTCAGCCGGCACCCAGATGCATCTGGTTTTGCTGTCATCACTAAGCACAGAAGTGCCGGTGGCCAAAGGAGCCAGCCAGTCTTTGGTTGCGTTTTGAGTGCTGCAGTTGCATTTTATCTGGATTTTCCCCAGCACAGCAAGCAGACACATAAAGTGTGTGTTTTGGCAAGTTTCTCGTGTGTATTTGTCTGCTTGTGACCCCATTCCATCTTAGGAATTTAGAGGTCTTATGCCTCTCGATACTGATCAAGGCATCAAGATACAGAGAGAGGGGATTACATTTGATAAACTACACTTCCAAACTTTTAATCCGTCTGAATTTGGAAAAATCTGTTCTTGTGGTTGAAAACTTTGTTGGTCTTGGTGGAGACTGTAGTGTGACCAGAGCAGTAACTGCCTTAACACTCTCCATTACTGACAGTAATTGCATACGGTATTAAAGTTTGAAAATCACTTGCCATTGTATGACCTGGATATACTTTCGTGAGTCTTGATCTAATAGGTAATTTCAGGTGCCACTTTGCGTTGGGTGTCATCCTCAGTTTACCTTCCAATAAGTGACAGTAAAATAATTGGCTGCTATTGCAAAATTTATCAGGAAAACAATATTTTGCTAGTAAAGTTCACTGTATGGAATAATCTTGATATTTTCTTTCATTTGTTGTTATTTTTTTTTGTTTGTTTGGAACTTGCACTTAAAATACTGGTTGTTGGGCAAAACATGTTTATAATTGTCTTTCTGCTATAATTGCAAAAACCTATTAAACTTTAGCTTTTGAAAACAGCTGTTTGCACATCTTTTGTATGGATTTGACTAGTGTGGCAGCTAAAGTATCTGGTGTGCTTGAATTGAGATTGTTTGTCTTGAATAGCTTCTGTTCCTCCTTTTCATTGTTCTTCTGGTTGCTGCAAATGAGAGCAACGAAGAGGTCTTGAAATGTGCTGTCAGTTCTTCCTCACGTGGTCCACAAACCAGTCTGAGGAAGAAGCAGCAGACTGATTTACGTGTGGAGTTTTGAGAAGTGAAAGATGAGAAAAGAGTGAGGAGGGGGTGACTGAGGCATTAGTGTGGGAATCAAGGCAAAAGTCTGGGTGCCCATTAGAGCACTTTCATCTAAACAGACCTTGAGTCTCTACAAACTTCTGCTATCTATAAAAACTTACAAAAGTGTTGGATGAATATTTTCTTGTCTCGGTGGCATATCAGCAGGTAAAAGCAGGCTACTACACAATAAGCTCTAACTCAAAAGGTAGAATACAGGTTTGCTTTGTGAATCTAAAGCATCTGGTTCTGCTGGTGAATTTAGAAGACAGTCATCATGGTTTCAGCAGATACTTCTGAATTTTGCTTTTGTGGGATTTTTCTTCGTACTTCAACTTCATATCCTCTTATTGTGTCTCATTAGAAAAGTGCTATGAAGTCACACACTAAAAAGCTAGAAGGTGTTAAAATCATTTTATAGATCATACAGGTTGTATAGATCTACATGAGATTCTTAAAATTGAAATGAGAAAGGAAGATTTCTACTTCTGAAATGTATTTCATAAGTATGAATTTTTTTCGTATATATAGACACATACATGTACCATACATGTACAATGTTTTGTATTTGAATTTATTGTATTTAAGACAACAGAAAGAATGTACTAGTAGACAGTAAAATGGAGGTAAAACTCCATTTAGTTTGTCTACATACATTGTTCAGCTCCTAAGACAGATTTCAGATATGCTTTTGGTTTGTTTCATTAGCTAAGTAATAAGAAGAATGAACAGCACATTCTAGAGATCAGATCCCAGAAAAAAAAAAAAGTACTAAAACGTATGAAGGTAAACTAAGCTGTTTAGATCAGAAAGCTATATATCTACAAATACGTACTTTCCCAACCATTGGCTGAAGATTTCAAGACTATTGCTTTATTTCCCAACTTGCTGTAGTTCTGTTGTAGACCTAGAAACGGCAAGGCACACTGCAAATCAATGTCTTGTTGGCATAAAAAAGCCTACCAAAAATACAAATAAGGAAGTTTTAGGAAACCTTTCTTTCAGTTTTTAAATGCAAAAGCCAATGACAATGAATGGACAGAGAGCCCTTGGAAAAGGTCTCATTTGAGAATGTAGAAACTTGCTGACAGTGTAACCGAAATGGATGATCTGATGACCAGTTAGCTAGGATTTTGCAGTGCTAATGATGTAAGAAAAAATAATGGAGGGGGTGGGGGGTAGTTACATGAGCCTTCTGTTAATTATTTTCTTGTTGATTTAGTGGGAGGCTGAAAAGATGGTAAGCCTGAATCTGTAGTATGTATAATATGTATAAAGAACAAGTTGGGTTTCAATGGTGTAATTTAAAAACAATCAACCACATGAGGGGAGGGCATCAGGAGAGCTTGTCATCCATCTTCTTCCCTTTTCTTCCAGTGAAGTGCTCATATTTGAAACAGAGCAAAATTTTCATCTTTTTGAATCATGATAGCTAAATATTTAACTGCTGTGCCCAATGTTTTCTTTCTAATTTGCTGTGTATGTGGTTTTCAATCAAGTGTCATTATTAGTGCTTGCTAGAAATCTCGCTATACTGTCAGTACTGGAGTGCCTTTAAATTAGAGAATGTGCGATGGCAGGCATATGAAAAATAATCTGAATGTAAATGATAAGACACAAGGTAGATGGCTGAGTGTTATGTTGACATTTTTTCTTTTCCTTGAGTTAGCCCAGCTTTAATTTTCATACAGATCATGTTTTTTTAATCATGGCTAGAGATGAAGGAAATTTGATGAGGGAAGAAGGGAAAATACAACAACATGGAGATAACAAGGTTAGGTTTCTGTTTTGTATTTGAAAGTGGATAAAAAAATTGTATGGAGGGGAGAATTCTGGTTTAATTCTGTTTTTTTTTGAATAATGAGACAAAATGGCCCTTAAGACCTGTTTAAATCTTTCAGGCAGTAATATCAAATATTTTGATTTGTTTAACTGCAGGTAGCCCTGGTGTTTTAATCAATCTTAAATATTTTAACTTGTCATTGAAGCCTTTCATAGTCCATAGATGTCAAAGCGTATTTTTTTAACTGTTAACGTGGTGGGGTTTATACTATAATTTAATTGTTTGTGTAATTTATTTTCTTCTCTTGCTAGGAAACACCGCATTACATGATTGTGCAGAATCTGGAAGTTTGGAGATCATGAAGATGCTTCTCAAGTATTGTGCTAAAATGGAAAAGGATGGTTATGGAATGACTCCCCTTCTGTCAGCTAGTGTGACAGGCCACACGAATATTGTGGACTTTCTGACCCAGCATGTACAGACCAGTAAGGCTGAATGCATAAATGCTCTGGAACTTCTAGGAGCAACATTTGTGGACAAAAAGAGAGATCTGCTTGGTGCTTTGAAATACTGGAAGCGAGCTATGGAAATGAGATACAGTGACAGGACTAATATCCTGAGCAAACCTGTGCCACAAACACTAATTATGGCCTATGATTATGCTAAAGAGGTAAACAGCTCAGAAGAGCTAGAAAATCTTATTGCAGACCCTGACGAAATGAGAATGCAAGCACTATTAATTAGAGAACGTATTCTTGGCCCTTCTCACCCAGATACATCTTACTATATTAGATACAGAGGTGCTGTCTATGCAGACTCTGGAAACTTTAAGCGTTGCATCAACTTATGGAAGTATGCTTTGGACATGCAGCAGAGCAATTTAGATCCGCTGAGCCCTATGACGGCCAGCAGTTTGCTGTCGTTTGCTGAGCTTTTCTCCTTCATGCTGCAGGATAGGGCAAAAGGCCTACTAGGCACTACTGTTACATTTGATGATCTGATGGGTATACTGTGCAAAAGCGTTCTTGAAATAGAGCGGGCCATGAAACAAACCCAGTGTCCTCCTGATCCAACACAGCTGAACAAAGCTCTTGCCATTATTTTGCATTTAATTTGCTTGTTGGAGAAAGTACCTTGCAGCTCAGAACAGGAGCATTTTAAGAAACAGACTATTTACAAGTTTCTTAAGCTTCAGCCTAAAGGGAAGAATAACTTCAGTCCGCTTCACCTTGCCGTTGACAATAATACTACATGTGTGGGTCGCTACCCAGTTTGTAAATTCCCTTCTCTACAAGTTACTGCTATCCTGGTGGAATGTGGTGCTGATGTAAATGTCAGAGACTCTGATAACAACAGTCCATTACACATTGCTGCACTGAACAACCATCCAGACATCATGAATCTTCTCATCAAGTCAGGTTCACACTTTGATGCCACAAACTCACATAAACAAACTGCTAGTGATTTGCTGGATGAGAAGGAAATAGCGAAAAATTTAATCCAGCCTATAAATCATACTACGTTGCAGTGTCTTGCTGCTCGTGTTATAGCGAATCATAACATATACTACACAGGCCACATCCCTGAAAAACTAGAGGACTTTGTTTTGCTCCATAGATGATTGTGCGGAGCCCCAGAGTACTGTTTTTGAAGCACGATTTGGTGATGATGTTTTCCTTGAGCACTGTTGTGGTACACCAGCGTTCCCTTAGCTTGCTCCATCTTGCTTTCATTGGCTAAAGTGTTGTTAGCATCATATCTGCAGAGTTGGTTACCCAGTATTTAATATATGCCATATAATATATTTTGTGGATTAATTAGAAATGTAATGCCATATTTAGACTTTTAAAATTGTCTGCCAAAGGCTTGTCTATTCTGGTCTTATTTGCCTGTTGGGTGTTTGGGACTGAGTTGAGTATTTTCCACTGATGTCTTTTTACTATAACTGTTATGTGGATTTTATACAGTTGGAAGGTCATCTTCTTTTGGTTTTGCTTGAGCATTTCTACTCTATTCTTTTTCTATGGACTCATTGCTAAACTGTAAAAGTTGGATGGACTTGTTAACATTTGCAACTACCATAAGTGCTTTTATCTTCTCTATGCACTGGCTTAATCATGACTGTTGTGTGTGAGCATATTTCTATGCAGCAGTTGGCCAATTTTAACCTAAATGTCAGTTTCGTTTTGCAGTTTGTTTGGACCTCTTTTTGAGAATGCTGTCTTCATAGCATGACAAATTTTGGAGCTACTTATCAGTTCTCCAGACTTGGGTTTGACTTTTTTGAGTGCTGTAACTGAGGTTGCTTTCCTCTTGATCCTCTGGAAATTTGTACTAAATCTGGGAGAAGAAAATGTCTTTCTCTCGTGGTTATCCACTTGAACTTTAAATCTGAAAATCATTCTATTGCATCGTGCAGTTAGGGGAAGAGTCCTCGCTATGTACAACTGACACCTTCCCTTTTGCACTAATGTCTTGCTTGTGCTGGTTATGTGACTAGATGTGAAGTTTGCTCAAAGTTTAACCTCAAACTTAATGATACACTTTAATGAGAAGTAGATCAAATGTATGCTGTAGTTTAAATTTACAAATCAACTTTAGCGACAAAAGAAACTAAAGCATGTTGGTGGCATGATGCTTTTCAGTCCAGATCTAGACATCATCTAATATAACTATAACATAGTAAGTGGCTGTATGCCAGGGTATTGGAAGTGTCCCTTTTTCTTCATTTTAAATATCTTTATAAATATTTGCATGGATTTTTCATGTCTACCGTGTCAGCTGTACTTAAAGAAAAGCTGAAGTCCTGTTGTGTATATAGCTCCTGATTAAAGTACCTATTTTTATAATATTTGCACAACAGCTTAGCTTTTACAACAGAAAGGGCTCTTTTGACTTGATAAGAAATCTATAAATGAAGATCATAAATGTGAGTGCGATTCAGGTAATTAATATAATTCAGCACTTTACTGTTGATTAATAGTAGAATATATTATGGCACATTAGCCCAGCGAATGTCTTAAATTCAATTCTGTTGAGTAGAATACAGTTTACGTGCAAGTTTAGTGGCCTAGCATATTGGATATCGTTGACTTGAGGTTTCATATCAGTGGTGGGTAGTAAGCCTACCTATGGGTTTCTTGCTCTACAGATTCAACAAGTTGATTTAGGCTTCTGTCAGTTATATAGATATTTAAAAGCCAAATTAATTAGATAAAGGCCAAGCTGTTATAGGAGGGTCATTTTTAATTTTTAATTTGATGTTGAAACATTTTTGTCTTCTGTGAATTAAGTTGAGGAAGAATGTATCTTGAGAGCGTATAAGAATAGTTCTTCCTTGTTCTTTGGCTGTTTCACAGTTCCTATTAGCGTACAGTGTGGAGCCTCCTAGCTTAGCCATTCTTGAGAAGAATACTGGGATGGTTTCAAACAAAGGTGTGTTGAAAGTGCTGTTGGTGTATTGCCACTCTTAGACTCTGTATTTTGCAGCAGCTTTCACCTATGTGTCCCATGCCATGTGTACATCATATGAAATTCTGAGAATGAGGAAATCCTGTTAGTTTGTCTTGCAAATACGCAGTAGTAAATTTCTATTCAATTGGCTGGATTTTTCTGATTTCTTATGATTAAAACACATGCCACGCAAGTTGTCATTTGTGAGAACAGTAGTTTGATTTTTGTATTCCTTATTTTTTATTTTTCATGCTTCTATGTTACTCTGTAAGTAGGGGTTATTAGCAAATCACATCACAGTAGAAATGATCCGCATTATACCAAGTCATAAAAATATTTCTCTTTCTATAGGTCAAAGAAGAAGGAATTTTTAGATCTTTAGAGTTTTATACTCTGGAATCTGTTTGCTCCTTAGTGGCTTTAGTTTAAATTTGTGTCTTTATAACTGACTAATATCCTGTTTAAAGTTAGTTACTTGGACATTGAGTCCAGAAATGTAATCTAAAAATTGTTAATGGTTAGCAAAATTTTGAATGGAAAACGTTTCCAAAAGAGAAAGCATATCACTATTAAAAATACATAAATCTAGTGAAAATTGTTAAGTCTTACAGGGAGGCCTATTCTGTTAACTGCTTTTCTTCTTTATAAGCACTAACTTATGTAATAGAAGGTACTGATTTATTGTATGTAATTCTGTCTAAATATCTACCAACATGCATCGAGCTTGAAGTGTATCACCTCCATCCAGAAGTTAATTTTCCATGGTGTTGAGGCTACTTGCTAAACTCTTAAGCTGTGGTTTTGTCAGATGCTCAGACCTAAGTCTCCACGTAGATGAGTTCATGTATTTAATTCCATTTTCCATTTAGCCCTGTATGTTTGTTACTCTTTAATTTTTTACTTCATTTTAAAAGAAATCAATACAGAACCTGCACTGGGTAATGTGCTGGGGATTAGTTCAGGATTTGCTGATTGTGAGGGAGGGTCAGGACAGCAGACCCTGTCTGAGATGCCCATGCCGCTGTGACCAGTGCTAATGGGTAGTACAAGTTTGCTCCCCCAGCCCCTGATTCAGCCTGGTGTAGTCTCCACTGCCGTATAGATACCAGTTTTCTGGACCAGATTTTTTTTTTTTTTTACTTGTTCAGAGGTAGCCGTAAGATAATTATAGTGAAACATGCTGACATTAAATGCAGTAGTATGATGAAAAGTACTGTTTCTGAGCTACCAACACATAAAAACATTGAGAACACTGTGGAAAAAATTGTATGCTCTGCAGGGGCAAAATAGGTTTTAAAATTGATTAAACAGTTTACAGGTATGGTTCCCTAGGGACAATAATACCTCCTTGCTTGTTGAGACCTCTTAAAGTGTATTTGGGGATTAGTAGGAGGGAGCAGGGATAGAAATGGTCAGAGTTTTTCTTCCAGTCATCCTGGACTTCAGTTGAAACACTTCAGCCAGGTAGATGAAGAGTACTCTGATTTAAAAAAAAATAAAAAAATAAAAATAAAAAAATAAAAAAAAAAAAATCAAATGCTATTCTTACCAAATTCTAAAATTGTATTCCTGTTTTTGTATCGCTTATGCTGGTAACAAGGTTCAAGTTGTCTGTGGTGTCTGTTCTGTTAAGTGCAGTGTAAAGCCACTTTGTGAAATGCAAGGCAACAATGTGGTTAGTTTTCCATATATACTTCACAGCAGTCCCTGGATAGGAAGTAATTTTGTATGTTTCCAAAGTCCTCAAAAAGTTCTCTTTTAACAAATGTTTTGCAACTGGTTAAAATTAAACTCTTTCCATTTTTACAAAACACTAAAAAAAAAAAAAAAAAAAAAGGAAAGAAAAAAATAAAAGAATAGGTGGAAATGCACAAACAGAACAGGTTTGCCAGCTACCTNCTTTACAAATGTATTTAAAAGGGGATAATCTTACTAGGAAAAATGTGCCTCTTCTCAGTTTTATATCAACTGCAAGGTGATAGTGGCAGGATATGAATACTGTTGAAAGAGCTTCCTCACGCTTTGAAATGCACAGAGTGGAATGCATGCTATACTCTAAAATGTTGACAAATACAACTAGGTAGACTTAACACTAATTTCTATCTTCTGTGACTGCAATAAAGTCAAGTGGTATTTAATGTTTCAAAGTAATTTTGAGGAAATTGATGGGAGACCTACTAGACTGTCCGTAACTCTTGGCTTTGAGCGTGAATGTAATCGTTGAACCCTCAGTGAGGGCGGAATGAAAAGTTATTGTTCGTTTGGTTTTAACTAACTTTGTGTCTGTGTTCCATTCTACCACAAAGATTTCCTGTGCAGGGCTAGCTCCATGTATGGAAATATTGCAGTTTACTTTTTACGTGAAGTACTTTAGCTTTAACAGTAATGTTAAAAAGGAGTAACAAGCATATTTCTCTGCTCATACTCTCTTTAGGTTCCAAATGCAGATTATATTAAAATGTTTTGGAGAACACCTGTCTGAGTCTATATATCTGTTTTCTTTAGGATTACTCAATACTGGTTGATAAGCCTTTTTGCGTTGAGTATGAATAATTAAATGTCAATGCTGCAGCTTTAGACTTCGCTTTTCGTGTCATTAAGAATTATACCTTAAACAAAATGTAATGTTTTATTCTTTTTCTCACTGTGAAATGGTGGTCCACCCAAACGTTTAAATTCTGGTAACGGGTAGTGGTAAGGAAGAAGCTTAAACTGAATGATAGATTATTTCTGTATGTCTGTGGACTGTCTAGGCCAGTTCCTAGAAAATGCAGTTAGTCATGCTATCAACTCTGAGAAAACAGTAGTGTTAGCTTATAGCATAAAAGTAATTAGCAGGACCTTGTAGTAAGTGAACAACAGACACTTTTTCAAGAAAGTTTTAAAGATTAGTTTTCTTAGTGCTTTTGAAGTCTCTTCCCTATTGCTTGCACCATTTAAAAAAAAAAAAAAAAAAAGAGGAGTAGAGTACTCCAAGGGTAAGAGAGAAACCATGAGAAGATCCTTATTAAAAGAAATTACAGAATGGAAGACTTTGAAGAGCATTGCCATCATAATTTCAAAAAGTCTGTATAGTTAGGCACAGTGGTCATAATCATATCCTGGAAGAGACTGTACACTTCATTTCACAGAGCTGAAGTTTTATTTTTAGGCCTAGTCAGTAACAAACAGCATCACAAAAATGATGTTCTGGATGAGGAAAACTGATCCAGAGCTTTCACAATAACACACTTGTTTCACAGATGGCTTAATGAATTGATTCTCTTAATTAGGAGAGGGAAGAACCAGAAAGGATCATTTATGTTGTTATTCATCTCTCTGCCATTGCAGATGATGCTGGATGTTTCAACTAGGAGTGGTGCTGGCCACCTGAGCTGTATACTTGTACAAAATGCTTTTCGTCAGTAAAAATGCTGGCTGTCAGTCAAAGACCAAGATTTACAGTACAAAGTAGTGCAGAAAGAGGGCAAAAGAGGCCAAGCATATGGTATGTTACTCTGCCAAAAGCAATGCATTTGTTTTTTCCCCCCACATAATATTCAAAGGGCCATATTCTGGGGAGACCTTTTAACAACCTTCCAATACCTAAAGGGGGCTACAGGAAAGCTGGGGAGGGACTCGTTGTCAGGGAGTGTAGTGATAGGGCAAGGTGAAATGGCTTTAAACTAAAAGAGGGGAGATCTAGATTGGGTATTAGGAGGAAACTCTTTGTTCCGAGAGTGGTGAGGCACTGGAACAGGCTGCCTGGAGAAGCTGTGAATGCCCCATCCCTGGAAGTGTTCAAGGCCAGGCTGGATGGGGCTTTGGGTAACCTGGTCTGGTGGGAGGTGTCCCTGCCCATGGCAGGGGGGTTGGAACCAGGTGGTCTTTAGGGTCCCTTCCAAACCAAACCATTCTGTGATATATCATGCACAGTGGAAAGCAAGAAGCCCTTACCACCACCACTACCACCACCCCCCGAAACAAAGCTTTACCTTGCTGTTGATCTCCGGCATTCAAAAAAGAAGCAGGAGACAGGGTTGATAGGAGTGGACATAGAAACTCAGAAGGAATTAACAGACAAAGATGTTGTTATGCACGAAGGAGGAAAAGAAGGAATTACTTTCTGATCCCTACAAGTGCCCAGCATAGTTAGAGGCTGTGATGTCAATGATGTTAATGGCAACCATGTCTCCCACGAGGCTGTAAGAAATGTAGCTTCCTCTCTGAAGTTCAAAGGGTTTCTTCCATCACATGTCCTGAAGATTTACCAAGTCGTAAGTTCATTGCCAAATTTCTCTTTAGAAGTCTATTTGGAACTCCAGTTCTTCAATAATTAAGAACTTAATTCCCATTCAATATTTATTTTTTCAGTTTTGCATGTTTGATCCTTTAATAGTTTCATCATTTCTTTGTCCTTGATACATACACAATCTCAGCCTTCAGGTGATTAGGCAAAAACAAAAAAACACAAAGCAAAACAACAGAAAACCCACACACAAGGCCACACACACACCAGACACTAGCTATCTTAACTATAAGGATGATGGATGAGCAAAGAACACAAAAGAATCCACTTGACTAAGCCAACCTTTTAATGCTTTAGTTCTTCCTTTTCCCTCCCTTCCTTGTATATTGTATGTATACAAAAAAAAAAAAAAAAAACTACTCGAAAGTTTTGCAACTGAACATGCAATTTAATTTGCCAACCCTTTCCTTGTTCTCATGTGAGTTTTTTTTACAGTAAACATAGTAAATTTTCTCTTGAAAAACAGTAGCTTGTATTGTCCTATTCCAGTTTTTGGTAGATGCTATTTCTCTCTTTTGACTTACAACGTTATTCTAACTGAAAAGTGAGGCAAAATGAGGCAAAGTGTTCAGTGGCTGTGCCGGACAGATTATTTTTTTATTTTCATTTCATAGTTTCAGAATAGCGAGCTTGCTTTTCTCCTTTTCTTTCTTCTCAGGTGTGGTTACCAGAGTTTACTCTTTGTTTTAAATTTCTTGCAACTTTGTTAGCTTTAGTCTGGTAAATCTTTACTTTGTTTGCTAACCTGTAAGACCTAGTTCTCCCAGACTCTGCTGTTCTCTGGTTTTCTGGCTTTGCTGGTTAAGGCAGATAAGCAGCCTTACTTATCATGCTTTTTTCTTCCTCACACTTAAAGTGTGAACTCCAGGGAGCTGAAAAAAAATAAAATAA
The DNA here is from genome assembly GCA_013399115.1 of Anseranas semipalmata. Taxonomy (NCBI): domain Eukaryota; kingdom Metazoa; phylum Chordata; class Aves; order Anseriformes; family Anseranatidae; genus Anseranas; species Anseranas semipalmata. Next base: position 121,806 of record VXAA01002480.1, read on the forward strand.
ATCGGGACCTACTGTCAAACAATAAAATATGCTCTGAGGGAGACGCTCCGTGAGTCACTAAACCAGGAGTGCACAAGGCGTATTTCAGTCTTACCTCATGCTAACCTTAGAGCCAAACAGCAGATCATCCCGCAACAAGGCTGGTCCATGCACAGTGCATCTACCTTGGCGTTTTGTTTTCGATTAGGAGCGTGCTTTTGAAGTGAGTCTCCTGCCTGTCCTCACTTTGTGTGTTTTGGTTCATATCACAGGGCTGTCTCAGTCCCTGGCCTGGATTCCTTTTGAATGAAACTAAGCTGAAAGATGCTCTTCAAGAGCTCATGTAACAGGCTCTGACCACTAATGGGTGTTTGTTTCACAGGACTTAACTATAAGTTGTTCTGAAATAAACCCTTTTCCACTCCTTTGCCCCACAAGTGTGCGGTATAGGCTCTTGGTCCTTGGCACTGACTCCTCTGTCCCACAGATATGCTCCTTGCTAGTTCAGATGTAGCCATGGTTTTGTTTCTCTTCCTGTGTTAAACGTAAGTTGACACATACACTGGTTTTTTTTTTCCTCTTCCTTGTAAGTGGTTACTGCCTCTCCAAAGTAACACCCCGTAATTTGTGTTACGCTTTGAGCTGGGAAATTAAAATGAGATAATGTACTTGATTGCTAAGGTGGATCTACCACATCATTAGCTGTTGGAAGATGAATCAGCCGTGCTGTACGTGTCTCTGATACTTCCTTCTGACAGCATGACTGACCTTAGTACAAATGCTGCCAATCTGATGTAAAGAAATATTTGCTCCATCATTTATTGAAATGCAGAAACTAAGGCACAGACTCAGTGCCCTCCCAGAATGACCACTGGAAGTTTGTGCTACAGCAAGAAACAGGGCTCAGGTCATCTGGCTCCAGGGACACTAATTTTGAGACTCTTCGCTCCTGCTTTATTATGACCTAGGTAATCTCATATATGAAGAGTCTGCTTTAAGAAAATACCACAAAAAAATTGTCTATTTCTTTAGCTTCATTTCTTAGGGAAAAGAGGCTGATGTCATTGCACAGTCACACTGTATGTGTCTACCCTTCCTCTCCCTCAGTGATTTTTGAACATGTGGGGCCAGTTAATATATTCAGCAGAAATAAAGCAGTCTTGGAGATGATGCTTGTCTGTAGTTTCCTCAGCAGACTGGGCCAAAGGCAGAGACCCTGATATCAATTTCCACTGAAGATGAGGAATCTGCATGAGCTTGATTCTTACGAGGTATGAGACAGTCCACATAGGGTTAGATTACTTGCGACCACGGAAAAAGGGTTTGATCGCATCCCATGCTTTATTAGACAGCAGCAGCTTCGGTGACTAGTCAGGACATACACGTTTGTTACATCATATATCATACAGTTCTTCCACCTGCTTATCAAGTTGGGAGCATCTGACCAATGGATCATCCTGGTTTTTATCCTAATCTCCCTCATCACTCAACATCCTGAGCCCTTATACAGTTAGCTGTAATTTCATTATGGCGCAGAATATACAGGAAAATAAGATTAAGTTGCACAAAACGAGAAATTCTAGGACCATCTATGGCTGTATATTAGTTGTTTCACTACATTAAATCAATTTTGCCCACACGCCAAATCTGTTTGCAATTAATTCTGTTGAGAGGTTATAACTGCCTGCTGGGAGGGTTGGGAGAAGCAGTGACTCGCACTGTAAGGGTTCTGGCCTTGTTTGCATCCCAGCTTCTGTTGACCTCGGTGCGTGTTACGAGCAAGACCAGACTGCATGATCACACTGCCTGGGAAGCACTCGGCAAGGTTTGACCCTTGCCAGGCCTTAAGCAGCAGGTGTGCGGTTTCTAAACAGAACCAGCTGGGAAGCGGGAGGGTTGAAGGAAATGCAGGGTTCAGCTTGCTTGTCCTTTCTTCCTGGCTCTTCAAGGGAGATAAGGCTGCTACGCCACTGCTTAGTCTCCTCTGTAATGTGAGATTTGGGCTCCGTTAATTGCTGCGCACAGTATATTTTGTCTCGTGTGAGGCTGTGGATGTGTACAGAGCCGTTATTGCTGGTGTAAGCTGCAATGATTCTGCAAGCAAATCTCATCCTAGAGTCGCGTTGGATTTCCTCCCGTGCAGAAGGTACGTCAAACTTTTCCCCTGTTTAAACACATGGTCCTACACTTTCAAACTTACTGATTTTGCAGTTTGCAGCTTCTGAAAAGCTGCCTTAAAAATGCATCATTCTCTCAGTCTCCAAGTCCCACTACTTCATCCACCAGGTCGCTGCTTCATGAACCTGTTATACCCTTCTGTGCTGTGGAAATATGTGCTAATATTAGGAAAGTGACATTGCACGTGTTTCCTCTCAAGGTGTGCGTTGACACCACCGAGTTGGGAAGTGCATTCTAGGTGCCCCTTACTGCGTGTGCTCTGCCTGACTCGGTCTTGCCACAAACAAGGTGAGGGTTGCCTACCACAGGGGATAATTTCTAGCAAGCTCAAAAACTATTTTAAAATAGGTGATAATGAAAATCTGTAAATGATTACTGGAGAATCATACTTTAATAACCTGAAAGAAATATGGAGCTATTTTCTTGAATCCAAAAGGAGAAAACACAAGGAGGCCAGACGTATTTCCAGAAAATGAAACACTGAGCACGCTAGGGCTGCAGCTTGCAACAAGGAACAGGCACCCGCTGGTGGGACTGGAGCAGCAAGTAAATTCACTTCTGTCTGAGCCCTGACCCTGCTCACACCCAGACTGAGGGCTAACTTCATCGTGGCTGGATAATTAGACCTCTGTGGACTTAGAGTGAATAACAATATCTGCACAGAGCTGGACGAAGGCTTCCCAGCAAAGCAGGCAAAAGAAAATTTAATCTTGAACTGGTAGGGTGTTGTGTTTTGGAATAGGGAAGGGAAGAAGGTCTAGACAGGGTCTTTTGGAAGGAGGAGGAGGATATGATGGTCAGCAGGACTTTCAGAGGCTGTACGTGAATTAGGGGTGCTGTGGATGGATGTCTGTTGTCATAAAGGGCGTGCAGCTACCACAAAGCCAGGCTGGTTTAGCCAGCAATGATAAGTTTTATTTCGGGGGTGAGAGGATGCCGGAAGAATTGGTGGGAAAATGAAGTATCGTTACTGTACTGGTGGCAAGAAGCAGCACAAAGCAGCTACTGTAGATAGAAAGTCAGTGTCTGTGCTCACATATAGCAAACTCCCAGAATGGAAAAGAAATGTGAAATACCACCTCAGTAATTTTAGCAAGCTTTGATCCCCAAAAAAGAAACATAAGTACAAATCTAGTTTTGTGTCTTTTCTAGCAGCTAAGATTTTATGCGTAGTCATCGAACTGTTCTCTGACATGGTGCTAAAAATTGCTAAAATCTCTACCATGACTGACGCTAAATCACTGCAGTGTCTTCTGTAAAGGGCCGCTCAGTACAAACTTTGCTCCTGCTAGGCAGAGTTATCTGCCTGATCAGCTCTTCAGCAATCTAATCGACAAAAGAGCACTCCTGAAGTGAGGAAATACTCCATCAGGGTCTGAGGCAAAAATGTTCTAGGCATTGCACAATGTCAGAAAACTAAAAAGCAACTCAATGCAGAATAAATTCTTGTTCAAGAGAGTAATTTCACAAGGTGGGAAGAAATGTACATCATTCTCCTAATTCAGAAAATCTATCTATTGACAGCTGGAACAACTTATTTCCTTTATCTGTAAAAATTGGCTAAAAACCTCTAGAAGAAAAATGATAGCTGACATTCTCCATATCTTTTATTACATGTTATCCAAAAGATGGCTGATGATGATGCTTCCAAGAAAGTGTTTCTTAGCTCACAGTGGGAGACAATTCAATAGTAGTTCAATTAGATGGCTGAGTTCTGGTAATGTTGCTGTTGTTATTCAAATCAGGGAAGTCATCTGCTTCTGTATGGAGGTGGGATATCTTTTAGTAGTCAAGGATGCCAGAAAGACTTATGAATCAAAAACCTTCCTGGAACGTGTAGTCTCTGTCTCCCACCTGAACATTCAAGCCCTGCGGACGGCTGCAAGGTGTCCTGAAGCTGTAGGATTCGCACCCGGGGCTGAAGGCATGCAGGTTCTGAACAACAACTTGAAAGAGGCTCAAGGCATTCCATTGCCGTTAACAAGACAGGGCAGCAAGTGCGCCTGCATTACATCAAAATACGTGTGTATAGCTCATTGCATAAATATGTATGTGCATATGTGGCATAATAGTGTGTGCATAGGCATGCACTTACAAATAGGGAAGCAAACTTTTTGCTGCAAGAGCTGTGAACCTTCCTGAGTAATTAACTGTGCTTTCAACATAAGTCTTTTCATTTGCCTGAAGCAGCAGAAGCAAAACAGACTTATAGTCATGAAGAGGCAAATTCAGAGATACCAGATAGCAAAAGCAAGGCACTAAGAGAAGCAGAAGTATTAAAACATCACTGTTTTATTGCTCACGTGGCTGTTTCACACTGGCTGCAGAGAAAAAAAAAAAAAAACTGTGCACAAAGATACAGAGCAGAAAACTAATTTTCATGAGATTTTTGGGTTTGGTGTGTTCAATGACATTTGATGCAACTGCATAGATGGATGGGTAGACACTATTCTTCTGTTTTGGCATGGTTATATAAATGTGTGACAACTTAATATTTAGGGGACAAGAAATCCACACCTACCTTTGTTTCCTTTCCTGCTGTGACTGTTTTACAGTCAATTGCAAGCCACCACATGTACTTTGGCCTGGCTGCCCCAGGAAATCTGGCAGGTATGCAGACAGCATTGCTATTGAGGCTGTTCATTGAGTGGAAAGAGAAAGAAGAGTGTTTTCCAATATTGATAAAGATATGACATTTTGGAGAGGAACACCTACAGACTCAAGTTCTGTAGATCCCCCCACCCCCGCCATGCAACAGCTGCATGTGAAAGAGAACTGTAGCAAAATGACCTTGTCTTTTACCTCAGAATGATCATACTAGCTGCGAAGTGGAAGTGCGGTTTGCCTAGATAGTTCACTTGCAAAACTACTCAACCAAGAACTTGTCTAATTCTTCACAGAAATGAAGATTAGAAATCTCTTTGGCTTGTCCCCAGGGTCTGAGAGAGCTCAAAGCACAGTAATTGTCCATCATGCACAGTGAAAAGTGGCAGTGGTGAGAGTGTGGTTTAGTTAGCACGCACCTCAGTATGTAATTACAATTACTCAGGTATGTCCCTAGCTATGTTCTGTGCTGCAGAACGTGTGCGGGTAGGACACACCTCTCAAACAGGGCAAATTGCAAGCATGGGTATCAACAATAGGAAGCTTGCAGAACAAGCATCTATCCCTCTTGCCTGGTCCCTCATTTTAGACATGTGTTTTATAAAATTAGATGAAGACGTTGATGTTTGTGGCTGTGACGTTCACGTTCAGAAGTGAAACGGTGCTAAACTACAGATCTCTTGTTTGCAGGCAGCCCGAAGCTTCGGCACTCAGAAAGGAGTTGTTTTCCATCCGTCTCTCAAGGATGAAGGTTGTGAAAGCTCACACTGATATGTAATCTGTGCAAATGCCAGCTAAAGCTGCTAGGAAAGGCAAAGAAATGTCAGGATTATGGATACTGTTGGTTTCCAGGAGTTAGTGAAACTTAGGAGGGCACTATCACAGTTCTCATTTTTTCCTGCTGTTCGTCACCTGGTGCTGTGGACGCGTCCAAATGGGGTTCCCCCAGGCACCCACATGTGGGTGACTTGCGCTCCCTCTGCAGCACTCATGTGGACTTCCTTCAGCCTGCACCCTGAAGGATGAGCTGTGAGGGTACCTGTGCTGCCTGCTTCTTTCTGGTACAGAAACTACCGACCCCCCTGGTGGCGGTGTGCTCTGCCAGCACACGTAGCTGCTCTGCTGTCCCCTGAGGTCAAGGCTCTTCTCTGAAAGGAAATCTACATGTGTAAGGGCTTGCGGACAGAGGGGAGTTTGTGCCATCAAGACACTCCTAAACGCAACCCTACAACAGCAGGCTGATGGGACTCTCCCTGTCCTCTAGGAATTCAAGATATGTCTTAGTGTTTCAGGGTGCTCTGGAGTCAAATTCACTAGATTTTGCCAAGGGAAGTACAAACATTCAAGACTGCAACAGCACGGTCAAATCGGTGAAGGGCAGCGGCAGGATGGGGATGAGGCTGCTCAGCAGCAGGGAATGCGCCTCTTCCACCAGTGGGAGTAAGGCTTCATGAATCCTGGGGGACCCTCGTGCTAGCAGCCTGGCACAGCTCCCCTGGAAAGTTAAGCAATATCTCAAGTCAAGAGGGCTGGAAGCAGCTGGATTGCTTTTTTTCTGATTACACTCTCGCACCTTGTGCGTGAGGAAGCAGATGCACAGCGAAATGGGGAGAGCCAGCAACAGCATGCTGGTGGACGTGGGAAATGGGGGAGATGTTTCTGGGGAGGGCTGCTTCCCACAGTGGCTCATGCGGTCCCAGCCCTGCAGGGTGTTCTTGTGAAGCACAGAGGGGTGAGGCTGTGGGATTATCTTGCTCTCTCTTGCTCCTGGGGGGATTTTGCAGCTGCGAGAGGTAGGGTGAGATTCTGAGCTGTTGGTGTGCTTGCTCCTTATCAAGACACAATACAGTAAAACAGGATTAAATTGTTCATACAGAGATAGGAATACACTGCATACAGCGCTGTGTGAAGCAGAATTTTGCCGGGCACTGGCATGTTAAGCCCCCATAACATTTAGGTTGTCAAAGAGCACAGTGAATGTCTGATAAAGCTAACTGCAGTTGTGCTTTCAAGCACACAAAAGCCTTTCAAAACATATTTGCAACGTAAGCATTCTAAGCTTGCCTTGGCAGATTCCTGTCTTTGGTGGTCTCGTGGACAACTTTTATTCCTGTAATGATGTTGGAAGCTTTTACAGATCAGAGTGGCTTAGGCACAGTGTGCTTTGTACGGTACAGCCCATCCACTCCTTGGTTGTATTGGGCTGATAACTAAAGGCATGATTCTGCTCAACTTCTTCCTGTGAGTAGCTCCCATGCTGCCAAGGAGACTGGAAATGTACATTATGTCTGACTCTCAGCCAAATGCTGAGCATGCATGAGGCACTGCATGTTTTCTAGCTGTTGGTTGCATGAGGTAGTCATTCCCAGGATAATCCAGGTTGGAAGGGAGCTCGGGATGTCTCTTGTCCAACCTCCAGCTGAAAGCATGGCCAGCTAGGAAGTCAGGCCAGGTTGCCTCAGGCTTATCTAGCTGGGTCTTGAAAATCTGTGTGGTTTCTTATAGAACCATCTTAGCCCTTTGCAGAATATCTGGAGGGAAAGATTTCTCAGTTGTGCTCTTCAGTGTAGAACTACGTGCGTGTTTTACCCAAGTCAGACTGTGGTATGTGGCATTTCTGCTTTTTGTCATGGCTGGCATAATGCACTGGCCTCTGCAGAGCAAGCTCCAAGAACACATTATCTGTAAGCTCTGTGCATTGTTTGAGCTCTATTTGTCTACTTGGATTTGTGTGTTTTTTTTTTTCTTTTTCTCAGATTAATTTAATAGATCAGCAAAGTGCAGGTTTCTTCCCGCAGCATTTTCTGATTGTCCGTGGTTCTCTTATTTTTCCCTTAAGCTTCCTTATCTCCAATCACTGCTCTTCAGCTACCAGATGCTCTCTGAGTTCCCTTTTCTCTCACCTCTCTGATCCCATGCTTCTCCTTCCAGCATCTTCTAGTCTCTCTGAACAGCTTCTTCATGCAGGTAGACGTGTGTATGTAATTATGCAGAGGAGCAAAGTTGAAGGGAAAATACGATGACAAAGTCAAACAATTAAAAATTCAGCAGGGACTGCCAGCAGTCCCGTTTTGCATTTCCACGTGCACGTGGCTGATCAAGCTGCTGATAATTACACGATGGGGTTATTTTACTCACAAAACCCTTCCTGGTTCGTCGGGCAGGTTGTGATTCTGGGAGTGAGTCAGGGCTGCGTGTTGAAGGAATTTGTTTGCCCGTCAGGAGCTGAAAGGCGCGTGGGCCCGTGCGGCTACACCTGGCGTTTCTCAGTGCCGGGGTGCTTACACGTAGCGCCTGACACCGGAAACTGTGTGTTCACAGCTGTAGCTGGAGTCAGCAGGAAAGATTTGCTCCAGATGTATGAAGAAATATGGGAAAGTTGGCCGTCTCTGTACTCTTAAAAAATCATCTCCTCCATGTTTCAAGTAGGACTCTGAAAACTAAAAGGAAGGGAGGCACAGCCTAAAAAAAGCACGGGAGTGTTTCTCAAACTAACATGAAAGGAAGGCTTCAGCCAGTTTTGATAGCTTTGCTGAGAGGACGAGGTTCATTTCTGCTCACGAAGCATCTGTGGTGGGAACTCCACAAGCATGCGCAAGGGAGAACAGGTCTGACAGCTGAAGCTAGACTTGGAGGTGTGCTTTAAAGGTGGTGGTGGTGGTGCTCCAGCATCTGCCAGCCTTAGCCAGCACCAATCCTCAAGCACTGCTCAGCTGCCCTCTAAAGTGAGGCAGACAAAATACTTGGCTTTACCACAAGGAGAAATATGACTGCTATTCTCTGCAGGAGCTGGTGGTGCCATGCTGCCCCAGGCCTCCTTTCTACCCTCCTGCCTTCTCGCTTTCCATGGCTAAACCAGAATTAACCATTTTCATAGCCCCAGTCTTGCAGCAGAGGTGGTCATCAGCTGTGCTCCCATCAAGTGTGCCAACTGGAGTGCTGAAGTGAAGTTTCCCAGGAAGCTTTTGATTTTGGAATCGGAATCTTCTGCTGCTAGAGCTTGCGTTGACTGCCACAGATCTCCAACCTCCCTGCACATCCCTTTAATCTGCCATTTAATCTCCATCTGTGAAACAGGAGGTGTGACCTTTATGGGGCTGTTGTTACTACTCAGGGTGATCTGACACTGCAGGACACCTTCTGCCCATTTTGGTGGGAAATGCTCTCCCTCAGAGGCTGCACCATGTCCTTGTTTGTATGCTGCTGGACGGTGCATTCTGATAGGAAGCATGCCGTTCACCTTCAGTTTCCATCAAGGATAGAGAAATACAACATAAATGTACAAACCGCCATGCATTTGGGAAGGGGCGGACTCTTGCTCCCGCGGTCCATCTGGTAACATGCACACTGAATTCTGATTTAAGTAACAGCGGCGTGACACGGGTCGGGGAGGATTGCACACGTCTTGCACGACCTCCTTATAAAAAGCGCAAACTAGCAAGCGCACGACACCGAGCCTGTCATTTCAGGACAGAAATTTCAAACATGCCCACGACAGGTGCCTCCGCGAAACCCCGGGCCCTCCGGGAGGGGCTGCGCTTTAAATACCCGAGTGACCGCATCTGTTTGATGACGGGTCACTGGGCAACCGCGGGGCCTTGCCCCCAGCCGGGTGCCGGCATCGGGAAAAAAACGCCCATGCAAAGAGGTTTCAGGAATTAGTTCAGAAGGAAGCGCGCCACTTGAGAGCGAAGTTCGGTTCCTGTTGATCGCGCGCGGCCATGTCAGTGTTGTGGTTTACAGCTTCTTGTAGAGCGCGGCGGGATGCCTCCCTGAAAACAAGTGCCTCCCAGACTCTGGCAGCAAGACCCCTGCCCGGGAAGCTGCTGAGGTCTGCTGTAGGGGGGGCAGGACACAGAGGACATAGTTACGTCTTCGCCGTGTCCACCAATACCTTGGTGGCCAGTTAGACGTGTGTCTGGCTGACCAGCAGGGAGGCTCAGTGCCCGACTGCCAAGGAGACACAGGAGCTCGGTCCTTTTGCCGGGAGCTGCATCCTTGGGAAACCAGTGCCTGCGTGGTGCTCTGGCTTGTCTTAAGCCAGCCCAGAGCACGGCCTGACTTCTGTTGGTATGAGGCCTGACAAATGCTGCTAGAAGTGAGCTAAATGAGTGGTGAACAGCTGTCTATCTCTGTTTTGCTGATAGGTGTATGCTAGCCCAGGTTGTATGAATAACAGGAAGGAGTAAACCATAACATTGACAATTATCCTAGGAAACCTAATGAAAAAGCATTTCAGAGCCACTAAATAGCACTAACATGGTAAAATGAATTGGCACAAGTGGGAAGGCTGGGTGTTGGGCTGACGGTATGCCCAGTCACAGTACTGTGATTTTCTTTTGTAGCGGGAAGAGCGAGCAGTGTGTAATCCTTCACGCTGAATTTTCTGCCTCACTTCCTCTATGTCACAACCTCGGTGTTGCCATAGCATGTTTTAGCACGTCTGTATTTGACAAAATGTAAGTTACTTGAGCGTGGAGATGTTTGAAAGGGAAAGAGTTCCTTGATGCTCCCTACTCCTTCTGAACAAGAGCAGGACATGTGCCCCAGCACGGTGTGCGCGTGGTGCGAAGCTAATGTGACACTAGACCTTGGGCAAATGCTTAGGAGGAAGCAGCGCCTATTTCATTGCCAAGAAACACTGATTTCAAAGGAGATTAAAATCAGATATTAATTGGAATGGACACAGCAGTTTTACGAGACTACTCCAGAAGGATGAATTGTTAGATGGGTGATGGTTTATCTTGCATCCGTGCCTTCACTGCACTTCCATATTGTTTTAAGAACACTTCTTAAAACATATTTCTTCACCCAGCAGCACAATCACTACTTGGTGAGAGGGACTGACATTAGTGGGACAGTGTAAAGGAGCAAAGATAAATTTAACTTCTGACAGCACAGCTGCTTGGTTGTGTGGCCTGCCTCTCCCACCTACCATGATGATGTTTACACCAGCTCTCTGCTTTATAGGTCCGTACATTCGCTAATCCCAAATACTTTCATGCTGCCAGCAGCCCACTCAGCTTTAATCTCTGCAGGTTCTGTTGCAGTACGTTTGTCTCGTCACGACCAGGGTGATACTAACAAAATCCTCAAGAGGAAAGTAACGCAATGAACTGCGGAGAACATGTAGATGTTCTTTCCTTTCCCCTTCTCTGCCCCTTTCTCTTTCTCTTTCCAAATTCCACTAATTTTATGAGCCTTTGGGAGCATGAGCATGCTGTGGCTAGGGGAAGAGCAAATGGGACAGGGTTGCACGAAACCCCAGTCAGTACGGGGTCTTCCCCCCAGAGAGACCCGTTCTTCATGTCACGTCGTGCCACTCTTCTGGGCGGCCACGGGGTCGCTGCCTCAAACGGGTGTGTTTGTTGTGGGGAGGTGACCTGCAGGCTTCTAATAAGCTACTCAAGTATATAATATCAAATGCATCTATCTGTTTTGTGTGTCTCAGTTCACGCTCTCCCAGCCTGGAAAAGCGAGGCGCTTGCAAGAAGGCAGTGGGAACTCAGGTTGTTCAGTAGGTGTGCAGGCGGAGCCCTGGGCACTGCCGGCTGGGCAGAGGAAACAAGGGAGATCCCTGAGAAAGATGAATCGAGTTGGTACCTCACAGAAACTTGAAGATACTAGTGGTTAAAAAAAATCTAGGGTTCATTTTGCTTACTCTTGGTATGATTCTTTATTTGCTTAATAGTGTTGAGGGCTTAATAATGCTTGAGATCAGCATTCTTCATAAGCAGGAGTAAAATAGCAGACTTTTAAAATGAATGTGGATAAATGTCAGCTGCAGCAGAAATCAAAACAGCACTGGACTTGTACCTTTCAAATTTGATGTGATCCTCTCTTTAATATTCCTGGTGGTGGTGGTGCTGTGCTGCTCGGGGCTTCTCCTTCCTCTGCTGCTGGAGGGGCTGTCAAGACACGGGGCCCCTACTGCCTCTCGGAACAGGCTGAGGTCCGTTCCAGTATCGCCAGATGTGACTGCCCATGTATAAAGGGGATATTATTACATTTATTGTTCTATATATCACCATATATATCATTATATATATTATTATGTATATTATTAACAATTCTGACTATCAGATACCAGTTGTTTTAAATGTGGAGTGTTGCTGGAGGGTGAATCTGGTTGCTGCTCTTGTGTAATATGGGTGCTTCAGAAAAGGAAGCTGAAAGTAAAATAGAAAGAAACTCATGCGTTGCTGGAGTCAGTCCTTCACTGTTGGTTCTGAATTCTCTGTAACTCTGTAACATGGAGGAGTTTCCACTTGCAGATTCACTTCTCAGGAGTCTGATTCATTCCCTTAAAGAAGTATTCTAGGAAATTACTTGATTAATTTCTTAATTGCATAAAATATTGCATTGTAGAACCTTTCCTCAAGCATTTCCTAAACTTTAAGCAAGGTGAGATCTGATAGAAACTAAAGCTTTTGTTTTTCAGGTTGAAATTTTCCACTCTGTCCTCATGCGGAAGTGAGTGGTGTGGACGTGTTTTAACCTAGAGGAAGGTGGCCTTGATGGCAGCAATCTTGGTGTCAGACCAGGCACAAAAATCAATTGATCTTTAAAAAGAGTTGAAATATCTCCAGGGCATGTTGTCACATTTCCACTGACAAACCTTCTGAATGCCGTCATTGTAATGTGAAATGACAAGAATGGCCCAGCACAAAGTAATAGGAAGTATGGCACTTCGTTGTTACCTTCTAGAAATTGTTAACAACTTAGTTAAATGAAACAATATAAAAAGTAAAATACAAGAACCCCCCAAAGGACATTTAGTTGGAATTAATATTTTGCCCTATTTAATACCAACTGGCAGTCAAACAAGAGTATTACCTCAAACTGAATTGAGCAATTTATGTGCTCAAGGGCTTCAGAATGAACAAACTGCATTGAATCTGAGGGCTACATTATTGAAATGTATTGAAACTGGGTTTGTACCCCAGTTCAGTATGAAAAACTATTATCTATTCTAGAAGACTTGAGAGTTGACAGCTTCCCAGGAAAACGTATACTTCTCCTGAATAATGTGTTTAAGAGCAGTATTTCCTTGCTGGCACTCAGATGAAGGCGACTGGAGTCCCTTCCCAGGCTAGAGGAGGGGACGATGTTCACTGTGGGGGGCTATTTTTGGCCCTGTCCCCTTCCAACCACCTTTGAACAGCTCACTGTCTGGATCCTCACCCTGTGGTGGTCCGGTAGCCTCAGACAGTAGTATCCAGAGGGGGGTGCATGTGCCCCAGGGATGTGCAAGACCACCTGTTGAGGTGTGGGAATCAAGTATTTTTTGAATCATTAATAAATAAAATAAAGTAATACTTTAAAAATAGTGTTTATTTCATCTTTTTCTCATCCTTTTTGAAATTCTATTTATGTTTTGTAATGTACACGATGTATTAGCACAGCAGTATAAATACGTAATTTATAAATAAATATACATATGTCAGGTGTGCATGCTTAAAAAGCTTTTACTGATGGGGCTGCATAATCAAAACAGTCTGGAGACCACTGGCTTAGCAGACATTCTGAAAAACTGACTTCTGCAAGCTCTCCTGCTCCTTGAACAGCCAGTCAGGTTTTCCACTCTGAATCAGCCCACTGTGCTGGGGCTGTTGCCTCCCCAGTTTTCATCTACATGGGTATTTTGAGACTGCCCAAATGGAGGACTAAGCAACATTCAGGCCTGCAGAAGTGGTGGTGTAATCACCAGTGATGCTGGGGTTTCTGCACATGTGGATTGGCTGTGTAACGCAGGCAGAGCAGCAAGTTAAACGAATTGGTCTGTCAAATTTCTTTAGCTCTGAGGTGGCCTGCAAAAGCCTGAATGTAAAAATATGTAGTCATTCTGCATGGGAAAAGCAAATACATTTCAAGTACCAATCTGCTGGCTGGAGATTTGGCTGGGAAATCAAATGTGTATTAGAAAATTATGCTGACAGTTAAGTGGTGAAAGTGTTACAGTGCTAGAGCAGGTCTGGTGTATGTTCCACACTCTGCCACAAGCTTGGGATAGATGCATCATCCCTTACTGTCTCATTTTCACACTGGCAAAATGAAGATCACCTTTCATTCCCGTGCTGTGTATTTAGATTTTAAGTGGCAGTGGCCACAGCTTGCTGTGAGGTCTGTACAGAGCCCACCATAAGGATGATGATCTTGAGTGAAAGGTCTAGGTCCCACCACAGTGTCCCCTGGTGAGCACAGCATGGCGTAGCTGCAGGAACGTAAAGAGGTTGGGTCTATAAAAAGGAGGGCAGTAACTAAATTCAGAACGACCTACTTTGACCACGTGTTTTGAGTTACCAGGTACTAATGAAATCCCATGTAAAGAGCTGTGAGGCAGTAAGGAAAGGGAGATGCAGTGACCTGTGCAGGGTCACCTTCAGCCATCCCTTTCTAGAGCAAGTGTGTGAATGGGGAAAGGACTGGAAACAGATGTAAATGAAACAGTAAATAAGCTTTCTGTGCAGTGTTTCAAATCCAATGCACAAAAGGCTTATGCCTGGCTTTAAAAATCTGTCAGTAAAAGTGCTGAATAAAGAACAAGGGAGAATCATCCCAGCCTGGTTCAATAGAAAAGCTCTCCCCCACTCCACGCTTCATGGTGTCCATCTCTGCTAGTGTAAGTACCACTTGGAATTGTGATGGAGGAGTCTGCAAGAAAAAGGGGGGATTTATAATGTGTTCACCCTTAATAATATGCATGTGGATCTGTATGTGGATTTTAATGAATATCATTTGACCTTACTGGAGAGCGCATGTGTTTCACTTTGAGCTGATGACAGTCACACTGGGACACAAACAGGTCCTCTTTGGAGGAAAATCCAAGATCTGTATTCTGTTCTTGGGAAGGTTTCTTGTCCAGCCCTTTGAGAGCTGAAACTTGGGTGTCCATAGGTGTTTAGTACCTGAATTGCAGCTGGTGAGGGCTGCAGTGAAGAGGCGAGCTGGTCCTCAAGTAAGTTGCTTCTTAAGCCAGTGAGATCTTTGCTGATGAGGATCTTGGCTCATTCGATGAGGTGAATGTGTAGGTGGTGGGATGCTGCAGTGCAGAGGTAATTTATACAATTGGGAGGGTCTTCCTGTGTGAAACCTGGAAGATGCAGGGTTCTGAAGCTACTAGAAGGTGTTTGCTGTAAAAACGTCCTTACTACAAGGTGGAGGTAAGAAAGCTGGGCAGTAGCAGGGTGACATGGACTGTCTTGAAGGGTTTCTAAATAGCAGGTCTGATAAACTCATTCTTGCTCCAAATTAACTAACTTAGAGGGAAAAAAAATAAAGAAAAGAGATTGCTGCTCATATCTTTGTTTCCAAGTTTGAAATCAACGGCTTGTGGAGTGGATAGAGCCCACCTCTTGTAAAGGAGGCTTCTGGCCTCGCACACATCCTTGCATCCTCAGACCAGCAGGACACACTGCACAGGGCACTGCAGGGTCTTTGGCCTGCTGTTAAGTAGGTAGGACTTCCCAAAGAGAGCCGAGAGCCTCAGCAAAATAAATTAAATAATCATTAATAGGCCAGGATTGATTTATAATGAAAGGTTTGCATGTGTCCTAGCAGGCTACTTCTAGGCTCCTGTTTATTATCTATAACATCTAAGCCAACTAGAAAGACCTCTCAAAGTGAAACATGACTGTCTCCTGGCTACATGCCTTTTCTTCTCTTCAAAGACATTTTTTGCTGAGAAAATAACCACCTGTTCTTTTTACATGAGCCAGCACTTGGCAGGGCTGTGTTTGAAGGGAGGTTTCTATGGGGAATTTTGGTCATTCCTTCTTAATCTCAGACAACATCACCTGCAAAGGGACGATACACTGAGAGCATCAGGCAGCCAGCTCAGGACAGTTGCTGTTAGTGCTGCAAGCTGCATAACCTCTGTGCCGGGACTCAGCATCATTTCACTCAGTTTTCGGCGATGAAGCCATGGACCTGAAGCAGCCCTGGGCCACCTTGCCCACCCCAGGCAGCACAGTGAGCATGCTCTGCATTCACCCTGCACTGAGACCATCGCCGCCCACCACCATGGCTTTCTGTGTTGTAATTCTGCAGCAGCTCCTGGGAACAGCACACCTGGAAGAATAGATATGGCAGCGAGTACAGAGCTATTCGTGATATCTATTTAAATGCTTCCAGCTTGGATGCAATAAATCCTCCTTCCTGTCCCCGTGACACACACCTCTCTCCACGACTGGATTGCATTTTAAAGGAGAGGGTGTAAATACTTCCTCCCCCGTGATCTGTGCCAAATAACAAGTTAATGGTGATGCCTTATCCCAGAGTAAACATCAGCAGATATTTTCTTTGTGTCAATATCTATTGCAGAAGGCCATAGGTGTGCAGAGAATGATTCAGAGAGATGCTAAGATAGGTACTGCTGGCCTTCTTTCTAACAGGGGCTGCATGAAGAGATCGGGAGCTGAAAGAACTCCCCAGCAGCACAAAATCATGCTAAGCTATTGACAGGGGAATTCCAAAAGGAGTGCAAAGAACATCTGGCAGCTTATGGTTTATATTTCATCTTTCCATAAATAATTGAAGTTCTTTAACTCAATTGCAATCTTGTCTGTATTTATCACTGGACTTCTATGGAGCCTTTCATCCTAGGGCCTTAAAGCAAATGATTTAAGTCTCAAAACATCCCCAGGAGAAGCACTGCCATTTTACCAATAGGCAAAGAAACCAGGAACACAGAAATAGTCTGTTGGCAATAGGAAATGGACATAGGAAACTTTCAGGAGTGGGAGGAAGGAAGCCGGGGTCTCTTGGGGTCTCAGGCTGTGTGCTGTCAGCTGCAGCTTCTTTAAGGAAACAGGCTTGCCTGTAACATACCATGTCTCTGTTACTTCAAAGCACTTGTACAGGAAAAGATGATTTCTAATATTGGAAATAACGGCTAAAATATACATGCACCCTTCCAAGGGCAAAAATACGTTCCTAAGCTTCTGAAAATGCAGTGCTTGTGCAAGGCAAGGTCACACTGCACAGTTCCTTCTGCTCTGTTTAAAAATATCTCACCGTTATAACCGAAGTAAACACACTGACCGTTGCCAGGATGGGCCTCTGGAGTGCTCAGCTTGGCATTGCTAATGAGGTTGCCTTTAAATAAATAACTTAGTAAATAAAGTCATGTTGACCCTTCTGAAGACTAAAATCTTACATTTTCCCTGTCCCTTTTGTGAAAGCCAGCAGCATTTTATTTCAGCTGTTTCCAGAGAGCTCTGGTCTGCGTAAGACCTCCCCTAACGTGTCCCTTAGTGAAGCTGCATGACACACTGCAAAAGTCATCCTAGCAAAAGTCATCCCCACCTTCCCCGGAGCCTCCCTGCAATGATGCCTGCACCTCGGTTCTCAGCTCCCCCGGGCTCTCTCCTTGCTGCCTTTTATGATGAGCGCTCTCCTGCACCGACTTGCAGTCACTTTGTGTAGGTACACTGCCGTGCTTCAACAAATATGACTGCACTATCACTATGCAAACTGCACATCCATGTTTGCTCAAGTTTGGGGTGGAATTTAATGGAGGTGAGTCTAAAAGTGGGCTCGCTCTTACTGAAATGCAGCTTTCTCAAAATGGGTAGTCACACTTGTGTGTCAGATCCATCTCCAAAATGCTTTCTTTACTGAAAGCGGGAAAAAAATATGTCCCCCTTCTACCTAGAATTTGATTACAATACAGTCTAAGAAAAAAAAGTCATTCCTCAACTGCATGCACAATGAAGCATGCTAAGGTTAATAATCCACCTAGCATGCAGACCACTCCTGAGCATGGATTCGCATCTGTTGTTGAATATAAGGTATCACTTCATGAGTATACCTGCAGATAGGTGGTTGAGTGCAGCTAATACACCCACCTGGAGGGGCAATTCCTGCAGGTGCTGCAAGACCTTGTCATGCACTATTGAGTAACTTGGCTTTCCTCTGCCCAGTACTCCCTCTCTCAGGAGCCTGCCGAAACTTACAAAATACCATCTTTAAACTAACAAACAGGAGACAGAAAAACAGCAAGATCAGCTGGAGAGAAGTCATTCCTTTCTGCTTCAGAGACACGTGCTCCTGCGTATTTGCCGTGATACCTTAGCAATCGCCTTCCTGCAGGACGCCACCCCCGGGCCACAGCTGGAGATGTGGCAGTGCTGCCGCAGCGGCCAGCACTGCCTCGCCCCGAGTGACAGTGCTGCCACCCGGGGATCTCCGCTCATGGTGGTGGCTGTACCCCCTGCAGGGGAGAGCCCATGCCTTCCCTGAGCATCAAAACCTTCTCCGGCCACTGTCGATGATGTTGCCAGCATCCTGTGCCCAGGAAAGCCTTTTAAAGGTCCTCTCGCCCCTCTTAAACCCCAACTTTAACACCAAGGAGATAGAAGTCTCAACATATGTCCTCTTCCTTCACATCCTCTCCGCAGGGATGCAGGTAGAGGGGTCAAGAGGGTTGGCTTTACCTTCTGGTTTCTTATCACCTGAAACCAACGCACAGTTGTATGCATTACAGTAGTTTTTCCTGGGAAAGGAATTAATGGTCAGAGGAGAGCTGATGTGATCAAGAACTCAGAAGTCTTTCATGCATGTGGCTAACAGGATACACAGTGACGGTAGTGTGCAGATGTTTTTCTGTTTAGGGTCTGAACAAAGTAATCATCTCAGTTGTACGGAATGGGAAATTCAAGCTGTAGTACATTTGTACTGAGTATACATGGATATAACAAAGTATATCTATACAGATACACACGCACACATATGTACACACAACACTTTATCTGTATGAAAGAAAAATACCTTTAGCTTTAATGAAGTCACTGGACCTACAAAAGGTGAATTTACTTTTGTGTGTAACGTCAACTGTGTTTAGAAGAGCATGCTCAGAAAGGTTGTTTACACTGCTGTGAAACTGTTATACAGAGCATTTTCCCTCAAGGAAGAGACTTATTTCCTACCGGGGGGTGTAGGAAATGACACAAAAAATAATAGCGCTAGGAAGGTGCATATTTTGTTCTACAGTTTCACATAATAGCATGGCAAGAGGCTTTTCATGGCAAGCACCAGCAAAGGGCTTCACAAAAAAAAAAAAAAAAACACCATGACTAATGAAATGTAGCACTTTTGTTCACAAATTAATTCCTCCCAAATAAGAGAACGATGCGTGCACCAGAGAGGAAAAAATAATGGGATAATAGGTTTATTGTCAGTCTTGCTGTGACGGCTGCCCTCTGCAGCGAAGGCACCCATAACTGGGGCTCTGGCAGCCAAAAACACGGTTCTTCCCCGTGGAGCGGCAAGGAAGAAGTTTGCTGTGGACAACTGCTTTCCCTCCGGGCGGTCGCCGGAGGGGATGGGGTCACTGCGCGGTGTCCTCCGCCCCGGCACAGCCAGCCCTCGCCGCGGCCCCGGGGGCTCGGTGCCGGGGGGCTCAGGCAGCCGCGGTTAACCCGAGGGCAGCCAAGGCTCCCCAGTGCGGGGTCTCGGTGGTGCTCGCGCTGGGGTGACGCACGATGTGGAAGCTGCTGGTGCCCATCCGGATGGGAAGTTGTTAGAAAAAAAAGAGTCTTCCAAATACATTTGTAAGCACAGGGGATGACCTTCAGGACACTTTGATAAATGGGATTGCAACACCCAAGGCTATGTGCAAGCAGTTGTTCAGTGCATGATACCTTTTTTTTCTTTTTTTTTTTTTTTTTTTCTT